>MNCI01010074.1:465637-493854 GCA_015680685.1 Gnetum montanum | reverse complement strand
AAACCAACCACATCCAGTGACTTCGCATCAATGCATTTAGCCAAACCATCCACTTCNTGGTAAACGCTTGTGGTTAAGACTTTAACTCTTGTTCCAAATGACATTCCCAAAGCCTACAGACTCTTTCAATGTGGGTTTGTCAGGGCATAAGCCTGCTTTGGGGAGGACCTACTGACATTCCTATTTGGAGCATCCATTAACTTCTTTTCCCTAAAATTTTTGCAGTCTATTTTATTTTGTTCATTTCCATCTTGACATCCATTTCATCGATACGATATTTGTCTCTTTTTATCTATCTTTTTTATTCCTTTTCTTTCTCCATTCTAATGCTACCAAAGGTTCGCGATTAGTCATGGGGGTATGGGGCCTGATTTTATAGATTTTCTCTTAGCCTCAAATTTTTTGATTTTCTTCCTAACCCCTACATCTTCGATAGTCATTATTAATATATCTCCCGATCCATATCAGCCATACCACAACTTAGCCAATGGACTTTCACCACAGCAAGGTATTAATTACATGATGATTCATTTACCCTTGCTAATATAAGATTATGTTGTGTGTGCAGATGGCGATCATACAAACAATGGAGTGGATCTGGAGCAAACACTTGGAATGGAGCAGTGCGGAAGCAGCTATGCAAGGAGCAAGATTGATGGTGCGCTTACAGATGGACAACAAAAGACGCAATCTGGGCATTGGCAATAGCAAGACTTCTTCTCTCCTCTTCTCTTTCCTCTTTTCTCTCAGCTGCCAAATGTGGCCTGATGTCAATGTAATAAGGTGTTCACCCTTGTTGTCATGAACACCAATTTTGTCAAGTCTTGTAATGATGATCCGTTCACATGTCATCCCATTAGTTCCATTCCCCCCAATAATTTCATACCTTCCCGATATTATTGTAAGGAACTCGAGGACGAGTTTTCATTCAGTCATGGGGGTATGATGAGACACGATTCACATGAGCCGCAATATTGCATCCCATGCAATATCGCATACGCAATATCGCGTCGTTCCCTATGATATCGCGTACGCGATATCACGGTTCGCCACCATATCTATAAATAAGAGGCAGCACTCCCCTTATTTCCAATCCTAGGCTAGATGTAGGGATACTCTGGCAGATTGATCACTCCAGAGATAGAATATTTTCCATGTGCCCACAAGAGGAGTCCCCAGGTGAACGGATCTTTATTCGAGCAACATTGTACCTGAACACAAGTTGTGTATGGAAATAGAGACGAGCTTTGTGGATAAACCTTGTAGTGCATGGAATAGGATTTATTACCTGTTATTTCCTACCTGTTATTTATTACCTGCAGTAGCGTAGCATGAGTACGACTTGATTACGAGCATTTACGAATGTGTACGGCTAATTAAGGAATCGGCTGCTCATCACACTTAGGCTAGTTAGGTGCCTCAGTACGACCACTTTGAGCACGTGCATTACGTGTGGTGGTCCCAGTAACGATTAGCGTTTGGTAGCCATGGTTGCATAGTTCAGGGTGTGTATGATAAGTGGGAACAGATGCTGATGCTAGTTAATTAAGAGTTAGTAATTAGTTAGAGTTAGTTAGTTTCTCAATGCTCCTCTCGTAGCATAGAAGACATAAAAACATAAAAGACCATAAAAATCATATACCTCAGACTTTCTTAACCATACACCGTGACACATACAAGTAAGTTTGGGAAGACAACGAATGATTAACCCCAAGTGTTCCATGGGGCGTGTAGGCATTTAGTCTACGGAGTTCGACCGGATCGCGTGTGCTATGCTCGTTTCGTATGGTTGAGTGTAGGGGTATCTCGCCACTCATCAATCAACTAGGAAAGTATTAAATAATAATTAATGCTACTTGATCTATTCTGAATGCTGCAAGGTTTATCATAAAGTTCGTCTTTATTGTCGTACACAAAGTGTGCTTAGGTACACAATGCTTGAATAAAGATTCGTTCACTCTATGACTCCTACTGTGGGCACGCAAAAATAATTCTAACTCTAGGGGAAAAATGGCAAGAGTTCGGCTAAGGGACTAACTGTCTAATGTGAAAACCAAGGGTGCCGCCTCTTATTTATAAGCGAGGAGACAAGCCCCAATATCAGGTATCCGACATCGCATGGTTGGATCCGATATCGTGGACCCGATATCGCAATTCATCATACCCCCATGACTGAATGAAAACTCGTCCTCAAGTTTCTTAGAAAATATTGGGAAGGTATGGGATTATTGACTAAATGACCATTGATGGTGGAATGGGGTGACAGACTCAACGTGCCCTGTGAATGGATCAACAATACAATACATGATAGCATTAGTGTTCATGACCACTGAGGTGAACACTGTACATAAAAGACATCCAGCCTTTATTTGGCAGCTGGAAGAGAAGGAGAGAGAAAAAATAATAAGGTGTTACTACCGATGCCAAGATTGCGCCTTCTATTGTTTATCCATAGCCACGCCACCAATCTTGCTCCTTTTGTAAACAATCCAATTTTGGTCCATCCTGAGTGTTTCCTCCAGGCCCAGTCCATTGTTATATAATCACCATCTGCACATACAACACAGTCACAAATGAGCGATGGTAGATAAATCACAATGCAGTTGATACCTTGCCTCGATGTAAAGTGCATTGGCTGAGTTGTGGTTATGGAAAATACTGATTCTAGAGATTAAACACCGGTGACTACCTAAAGTGTAGGGGTTAGGAAAATTGAAAAAATTGTGCTAGGAACCCCATGACTAAGAGCGAACCTCTGGTAGCGATAGGATGGAAAAAGATAAGGAATAAGAAAGATGGAGAAAAAGCAACAATAGCAATGCCAATAAAATGGATGTCATGGATGGGCATAAAACAAAAAATTGTTGATTAGAGGGAACGTTTAAGAAAAAGAAGTTAACAAATGCACCAAAAAGGAATGCCAATGGGTCCTCCCCAAGGAAGGCTCATGCCCATGATGCCCTAACATATCCACAAACCAAAGAGTCTGTAGGCTCTATGAATGTCATTTGGAAGCAAGAGTTAAAAACTTACCCACAAGAAATTACCAAGGAAAAACAATGCATCAACCAAGATACGAACTAATGATAAAACAAGAGATGAGGTGAAAAATGGAAAAGAAAGGTGGAGAGGAGAGAATGGAATGGAAACCTAAGAACAAGGTTGTGTAAAGTCCCTTGTGTGTGTTTAATGGTTAATGTAACCAAGTAGAACTCATTCCAAATCCAGGCTCAACAAACCACATTCAGTGACCTCGCATCAACACATTTGACCAACCTATCTTCTTGAAGCAACAAGAATGCCTCTACAAAAAGCCACCATCATTCCAAGGAGAGCAAGATGGAGAATCAGGAAGCAAGAAAGGGCCTTAGTTAGCGAAAACCTTTAGGCATGGGTAACATGTCTTTCCAGTGCCATAACCAGTGCATGTAACCCAAGTTCATTATTGTGTCTAAGGGGTGTGCTTTGAATTCACACTTTTTTTTCGTGAGAACTACATCATGCAAAGACTTATTTTTATGTACTCAACTTCCAGAGATTTGATGAATGGTCAGAATGGCGGAAAACCTAAGGAAAAAACATCCAAGCACTTAAAAGAATAGCCAACACAAATGCATCGAATACCATTGAAATCACACCCTTTTCATCCTTTGAGTCTTTTCTTAGTTTAAGAAATATCCAGCCACCAATTTGTTAATAATTTTATTAGAGAAAGGGATTGTACAGTTCCAAGCCAAGGGAGACCATAGGATTTTATGGATGCATGAACAACGTGGACTCATTTTGCTTGTTTAATCAAAAGAACCATACCTTAATATCAACATCATATTTCAAAGGTAAAATCCAAAAATTAGCAATCAATATGGTATTATTCATGCCACCATCATGAACACTTATTGGGTGACAAATAAAATAAAGTAATTACACAAAGAAATGGTAAAAATATAAATGATTGTGTAAAAAAAATAAGAAAGATTAAAGAAATGTGCAAAACAAAAATGTGTAAAACAAAAATTTAGAAAGAACTAAAGGCCTTCAATGGCTAGCAAAGGTGGCCATCTCTCCCATGATTGAGTTCGAAGGAGGAGATCTGAAATAATGAGCAAGGTTGCCCACCTACAGAGGTAGCATGTGTTTTGGCTATCCTAAACTCATGGAAAGGTTTTGTTTGTTGCATGTTGACTAACAGTCTCTTATCTAGGCTCTCAGGTTTATATATGGTTATGGCCCCTAAAGGAAAAGTTGCATAGATAATGTAAGGTCCTTCCCACAGTGTTTGAAATTTGGTACGTTGTGACACTTGTGTGGGGTTCCAATAGAGAACCTTATCTCCTGGCTGATACTTAACTTTCCTAATTTTTAGGTCATGACATTGTTTATTAAATGCCTTGTGCAATTCATTAGATGACAAGGTAGCTAGTCAATTCTCATCTAGCAAGTTAAGAGTCATCAACCTTTGTTTTTGTGCTACATCAAGGTCAAGGTTGAGGTCACATACCATGGCTAGTGTACGGAGCTTAGTTTGGATAGGAGCGTTAAAAGTTTTCCATACACTAACTCATAGGGATAGTAGCCTATAGGGAGTTTCCATGTGGAGTGGTATGCCCAAAGAGCATCATTCAGTTTAGTGCTCTAGTGTCGCCTATACTTGCTAATGGTTCTGGTCAATATTTTAATAATCTCCCTGTTGGTGACCTCAGCTTAAGCATTTTCTTGGGGGTGGTATGGTGTAGTCAATTTATGCTCAACCCCTAAGCATTGCATTAACTTTCGAAAAGTTGCACCTGTAAAGTGTGTACCATTGTTTGAAATAAGTGCACACGGCACACCAAACCTATTGACAACTTGTTGTTGAACAAATCGTGTAGCTGTAGATGATGTGCAATCTTTAACGGTAGCTGCTTCAACCCATTTTGTTAAGTAGTCTACGATAACTATGATGTAAGCTTTTCCATTGGACATTGGTGTAATGGGCCCCATGAAATCAATCCCCCAAATGTCAAAGGGTTCTAACGATTAAATCCATTTTTGCGGACCCTCCATTCTAGCAGTCATTTCCCCATCACGTTGACAGTGCTCACAAGATTGGATGAATTGATGGACATCCCGGAACAAGGTAGGCCAATAATACCCTACAAGCAAGATCTTGATGGTCGTTCGTCTCCCAGCATAATGACCCCCACAAGGGCCCTCATGGGCATCTTAGAGAACTCTCAGTTGATCTCTATTGGGGACACACTATCGAACCAAGCCATCGGGACATACTTTGTAAAGTTGTCCATTGATCTCCATAAAGTACTTGGCTCTGTAAAGAAATTGTTGTTTTTTGTTAACATCTAGCTCTTGTGGAGTTTGATGGGTAATGAGTGGCGAGGTACCCCTATACTCAACCATACAAAACGAGCGTAGCACGTGCGATCTAGTCGAACTCCACAAACTAAATGCCTAAACGCCCCATGGAACACTTGGGGTTAATCATTCGTTGTCTTCCCAGACTTACTTGTTGTTGTCACGGTGTATGGTTAAGTAAGTTTGAGGTACATGATTTTTATGGTCTTTTATGGTTTTTCTCCTATGCTAAAGGGTGAAGGATTGAGAAACCTAACTAACTCTAATTAATGTCCTAAGTCTAAATTAACTAGCATCAGCATCCATTCCCACTTACCGTACACACCCTGAACTATGCAACTGTGGCTACCAAACGCTAATCGTTACTGGGATCACCACACATAATGCACGTGCTCGAAGTGGTCATACTGAGGCACTTAACTAGTCTAAACGTAATGAGCAGCTGATTCCTTGACTAGCCGTACACACCCGTAGATGCTCGTAATCAAGTCATACTCATTCTGCATTCTAGGAGACAAGGGTAAAAGAATCTAATCGCGATGAGTAGCTGATTCCTTAGTTAGCCGTACACATTCGTCAATGCTTGTAACCAAGTCGTACTCATGCCACGCTAATGCATGTAATAAGTAACAGGTAGGAAATAACAAATAATAAACCTATTCCATGTGCTACAAGGTTTATCCACAAAGCTCATCTTTATTGCCGTACACAACTTGTGTTCAGCTACAAAGCTGCTCGAATAAAGATCCATTCACTTGGGGACTCCTACTGCGGGCACATGAAAAAAATTCTATCTCTGGAGTGATCAAATTGCCAGAGTTTCTCTACTTCTAGCCTAGGATGAGAAATGAGGGGAGTGCCACCTCTTATTTATAGATTTGGTGGCGGACCGCGATATCACGTACGCGATATTGCATGGGATACGATATCGCATGGGATGCGATATCGCAACGGTCGCGATATTGCGGTGCATGCAATATCGCATCTCATCATACCCCCATGACTGAATGAAAACTCGTCCTCGACTTCCTTACAATAATATTAGGTAAGTATGGAATTATTGAGGGAAATGGAACTAATGGGATGACATTTGAATGGACCATTATTACAAAACTTGATAAAATTGGTGTTCATGACAACAAGGGTGAACACCTTATTACAATGACATCAAGCCTTTGTTGGCAGCTGAGAAAGAGAGAGAAAGAAGTGTTGCTGCTGCCAACGCCAAGATTGCGCCTTCGTTGTCCATCCATAAGCGCGCCATCGATCTTGCTCCTTGAATAGTTGCTTCAACGCTACTCCAGTCCAAGTGTTTGCTCCAGATCCAATCCATTATTGCATGGTCGCCATCTGCACACACAACACAATATTATATTAGCAAGGGTAATTCAATCATCATGTAATTGATACCTTGCTTCGGTGTAAGTCCATTGGCTAGGTTGTGGTATGACTGTTATGGATCTGGGAATATATTACTGATGACTACTGAAGGTGTAGGGGTTAGGAAGAAAATCAAAAATTTCGGGGCTACGAAAAAATCGAAAAAATCAGGCCCCGTACCCCCATGACTAATCGCAAACCTCCGGTAGCATTAGAATGGAGAAAGGAAAGGAATAAGAAAGATAGATAAAAAGGGACAACTATGGCATTGATGAAAGGGATGTCAAGATGGAAATGAACAAAAACAGAATTAATTGCAAAATGTTAAGGGAAAAAATTTAACAAATGCTCCAAATAGGAATGTCAATGGGTCCTCCCCAAAGCAGGCTCATGCCCCTAATGCCCTGACAAACCCACATTCAAAGAGTCCGTAGGCTCTGGGAATGTCCTTTGGCACAAGAGTTAAAGTCTTAACCATAAGAATTTACCAAAAAGAAAACAATGCATCAACCAAAATATATACACTAATCATATAACCGGCAATGAGGTGAACAATAGAGAAAAGGATGGAGAGAAGAGAATGGAATGGAATCCCAAGAACAAGGTGGTGTACAGCCCCTTATGTGTCTTATGATTAATGTGACTTAGCAAGTCTCATTCCAACCACATCCAGTGACTTCGCATCAATGCATTTGGCTGAACCATCCTCTTGAAGTAACAAGAATGTGTCTTCCAAGAGCTACCACCATTCCGACGAAACAAAGGAGAGAATGGGAAGCAAGAATGGCCTTACTTAGAGGAAACACTTTTGGTTTCATAACCAGTGCTTGTAGCCCAAGTTTATTTCGTCTAAGGGATGTGCTTTGAATTCTCACTTTTTCTCTCTTTCTTTTTTTTTTCTTTTTTTTTGTGTGTTTTGTGTTTTTATGCGTGAGAACCACACCATGCAAAGACTTCTTATTTTTATTGTCTCAACTTCTGATAATTGGGTAACATCGGAACGACAAGAAAACTCAAGAAGAAACATTCAAGCACCCAAGGGAATGAACAACACAAAAGCATCAAGTTCCCTTAAATTCACACCCTTTTCAATCCGTGAGTCCTTCCTTAGTTTGAGAAATGCCCAGTCACCGATTCATTTAAATTCTTATTAAGAAGGGACTGTACATTTCCAAGCCAAGAGAAACCATAGAAATNAAGAAATTTGTAAAACAAAAATTAGAAAAGTTAAAGAAATTTGTAAAACAAAAACTTGTAAAACAAAAATGTGTAAAAAAAACATTGTAAAACAAAAAACTTAAAAGAACTGAGGGCCCTATATTATTAGCATAGGTGGCCATCTCCCCCATGACTGAGTTGTAAGGGGGAGATCCGAAATAATGAGCGTCTGTTTGAATTTTGTAAAAGTGCCCAACTTCTCCCAATTGATGATCTTAGATTGAGGGATGAAAGTTGGTGACGCTCATATTCCAATGTGTCTATGCCTTCATTGTTGGCATGGGTTTCCTCAATTCATTCCCTACATAATTATCTGCTCCTTCTAGTAGTTGTCAACCACGGGGTGTCTTTTACTCGTTGTGTGGTTGCTACATAGAGGCATCTTTGTTTCAATGTTTCCTGGGCACACATGTTACATGGAGGCATTTCCTCCATGTCATCACTCGATGAATCGCTGTATGTGATGCATGGAACTTTTCTCTTCTCGATCTTTCCACATATGTTTATCTTAGAGATTTCCAAGGAAAGATCGCAAATCCTAAGGCATGCGTCTGCTGTACTCAGCCATGTCCTTCCCATTATAATCGGGAAGTCCCCTTCGTTGTTGTTCGCTTCAATCACCAGAAAATCAGCTGGGTAAGACCAACCACACACAGTGGTAATGATGTCCTCCACCAATCCCAAGGGAATTGTGATGGACTGGTCTGCCAGCTCTAGTTGAATGTTGCTCTTCTTAAGTTGGGGCAGGTTCCAGGCATGGTACATCTCACGTGAAATTAAGTTGACTCCGAAACCTAAGTCAAGAAGAGCCCTATGTGGTTTATTTTCGACATTCTGCAAATAGATTAAGGGACTCCCAGGGTTAGTTAGTTTCCTGGGAAGGTGGCCTACCTTGATCCGATCAGTTACGGTATGCGTTAACATAACCATATGCGTTACGCTCTATTTTTGGATGGAAAGGTGCTCCGAAGTGTTAGATGGTGGAGGAGTGTACATGGCCCCAACCACTTGTTGTTGCGAGAGTTTGTCTAGGCTTTTGGTTCTGAAGTAATCTCTTCTCTTTTTACAGTTGTCAGAACCAACAGCAGGTTGGATATTTACAGCTCTCGTAGCGTGACGTTGCTGCGGTTAGGAGGAAGTTCCCCTTGCATTGGTGGAGCAAGAGGTGTTATGGGAACTACTTGTGGTGGAAGAGGTGCAAATGGATTAGGAGGATGGAACGAGTGTGAGATGTCTCCTGGAGGAGAAGGAGTCCTTCTGAAGTACTCCCAAACTTGGTAGTGACGGCTGGGGGTTGAGTGACCTATAAAGTCACTTGGAGAAATCGGCTGCTACACATAATAACCATGAGGATTGGGCTACCGGTAAGGGTACTGTTGTGTTGGCGATGGCACCCCCCATGACTGTGGGTATTGCCACTGCTGATGCTGTCCGATGGGCTGTGGTGGAGTTCCACTTGGATAATACGTTAAGGATTAGTGGAACTGCCTTCGGTTACCTTGTGGATAAGGTAACCTTTGGGGTGTTTGCCATTGGTTGAGTCTTGGATTAAGCGCATACACCCCAGACTCCTGTAGATGTGAGATGATGGGGCAACATCCCTTAGGATGGTCATAATGGCAAATCTCACATCCACCGTCATCATCTGTGTCAGAATCCTCAGCCACATCGGAGTTAGTGATTTTGCCCTTACCCTTGTTATGTGCAAGGCCTAAATCTCTCCACTTTTTCTTACCTTTGTAACTACTTTGTTCTACCTTAGACTCGTCTACAATTTTCAATACTGTTTCAATTCTTGAGTCTAAAGAATCCCACATTTGGTCTACTTTGGCCGATACCTCGGTTGTTAATTTTTGTATTGGCAAAGTTTTCCGATTCACCAACTCTCCGATTGGTCACTCATCCTCTTCATTGCAAAATTTCACTCCCTTCTTTCGAAGGGAGGGATCACAGTTATACTCTTCTGCACTTTCCCTTTTGCATAGTTCACCCTCTTCTTTTGCTACTTGCTCCAACAAGCTATGTACTTCATGGGCTATAAGTTGTGAGAGTCTCCCTTGGGCATAAGTCCCAAGGGTTCTTCTAGTTTCATTCCTTAGCCCATCCCCGATGTGGCGAAGTTGATCCTGCTGAGCGTACCCATGGCCCGGGCAACAATGTAACAATGTATAGTAGTAGGCCATGGAAGCATCCAAGGGTTCGTGTGTACCTTGCTTCCAGCCTTGGATCTGCTTATGCAAATTGGACACTCTAGAGTACATTTGATACTTTTCATTGAAAAATTCTAGCATTGTACTCCACCTCCTAATGGTTTCCGGTTCTAAGGACTGGTACCAGCTCTCTGCTTCTTTGGTGAGTGTCCTTGGGAACAACTTAAGTTTTTGCCACTCATTTTCTATATTCTGCGAGGCACAGGCATCGTGGAATGCCTGTAAATGATTTTGCGGATCAGCATTGTATCCCCCTTCAAATCGTGGGATATTGTTCATGTCTAATCGTTTGATTTGACTATCTTTTAAGTGCCTTGTGGGAATCCTAACTGCCTCCGTTATGTTGAGCATACTTCGGGTTGCGAGTAGGGGCTCATCATGATCATCTCTTTCATGATGCTTGTGATGTCTATGTTGTTCCCTACTCTTCCTACGTCCTTGCCCTTTTCCTCTCTCTCGACTTTCATGTCAATGTCTTTTATCCTTTCTACTTTTATCCTCACCTTTATGTTCATGGTGGCTGCACCCAGATGTGGAAGGAGAGGATGAGTGATGTGAAGAAGGGGAAGAAGAAGGGGAACCATCGCCATGACGTTGTTTCTTGCCTTCTCTTCGGCTGTGACAGCCCTGATCGTGACGATCAAAGTGCCCGTCCTTAGCATGAGTGGTTGTTCCCTCTGTGAATAGTTGGTGCTCATGGACATCAAAACTAGGGATATGTATCGTTGATCGTAGGTTCTGATACTCATCCTCCTCACCATCGTTAGGAGGAGGAACATTCTTTGCTAAAGAACCCGTGATAACGGGTTCCTCGTTTCCTATTTCACTAAGGACATGAAGGGCCTTGCCCTTTAACAATGTATGTTGGCTCTCCTGCCTTAAGTCTCTCATACATTGGGCATCTGTGGGATAATAATCCCTCATGTCAAAATCCTCCACAACGTATTCGTCATATAGCTCGATCATGCCTATCTGTGCCAAGGCACGGAAAAACATATGAGAGATTGATCGATCTAGGGGTAACACAATGTTATCTTGCAAGTCTCTCCACCACAGTTGTTCGTCCTAATGGAGAACAAAAGTAAAATTAGGAATATACTCATTGGGATGAGTATATGTCATCTTATATTGTTTAGGACCTGGCTGATTTGGGTTATGTTCTTTATGTTGCTGACTGTCTCGTGTATGATCCTTAGGTGGTGAGTTGCTCTTATGAGAAGAAGGCATTTTTATCGATGTGCTAATTCACCATTATATAAATTTTCTCTTTTGATTAACCCGAAGGTTCATTAAGGCTCACAACAATGTAAGTGATATCCCTTATGTTCTATTCAGCGCACAAACACTTAGTCCTCGGCAACGGTGCCAATGATGAGTGGCGAGGTACCCCTACACTCAACCATACAAAACGAGCATAGCACGCATGATCTGGTCGAACTCCGCAGACTAAATGCCTAAACGCCCCATGGAACACTTGGGGTTAATCATTCGTTGTCTTCCCAGACTTACTTGTTGTTGTCACGGTGTATGGTTAAGTAAGTCCGAGGTATATGATTTTTATGGTCTTTTATGATTTTTCTCCTATGCTAAAGGGTGAAGGGTTGAGAAAGCTAACTAACTCTAATTAATGTCCTAAGTCTAAATTAACTAGCATCAGCATCCGTTCCCACTTACCGTACACACCTTGAACTATGCAACTGTGGCTACCAAACGCTAATCGTTACTGGGATCACCACACGTAACACACGTGCTTGAAGTGGTCATACTAAGGCACTTAACTAGCCTAAACGTAATGAGCAGCTGATTCCTTGACTAGCCATGCACACCCGTAGATGCTCGTAATCAAGTCGTACTCATTCCGCATTCTAGGAGACAAGGATGAGAGAATCTAATCGCGATGAGTAGCCGATTCCTTGGTTAGCCGTACACATTCGTCAATGCTCATAACCAAGTCGTACTCATGCTGCGCTAATGCATGTAATAAATAATAGGTAGGAAATAACAAATAATAAACCTATTCCATGTACTACAAGGTTTATCCACAAAGCTTATCTTTATTGCCATACACAACTTGCGTTCAGGCACAAAGCTGCTCGAATAAAGATCTGTTCACTTGGGGACTCCTACTGCGGGCATATGGAAAATATTCCATCTCTGAAGTGATCAAACTGCTAGAGTTTCCCTACTTCTAGCCTAGGATGGGAAATGAGGGGAGTGTCGCCTCTTATTTATAGATTTGGCGATGGACCGTGATATCGTGTACGCGATATCGCAGGGGACAATGCGATATCGCGACGACCGCGATATCGCGTATCGCGTCTCATCAATGGGTAAGGAGATAGGTAAGAATGCTACTATACCAGTTTTTCTCCGTGGGTGATTGGTTATTCACTACACTAGCAAAGAGGAATTCATTAGGGAAATGATTGAAAATTGGATACCGATCCTATTGGCTGTGTCAGCACAACCGAGATAAATGATCGGCAACTACATTCTCAGTGCCTTTACGATCAATCATTATTAAATTGAACTTTTGTAGGATTATAAGCCATCGTATCATACGAGGGCTTACCATTGGCTTATTCATGAGGAACCGAATTGCACTATGATCTGTGTGTATGAATACTTTGTATCTTAATACATAGTGTTTAAACTTTTCTAGTGCAAACACTACAGCCATTAATTCTTTTTCTATAGTAGTGTAGTTAAGTTATGCACCAGCGATACTTTTACTTACACAGTGAATGTAATAAGGACGTTTCTGGTCATCTAACTATGTAAGTATGGCTCCTAAGGCATAGTTGGACGCGTCAGTCATGACATGGAATGGTTTGGACCAGTTAGGAGCTTGGAGAATGGGTGTTTCTACCAGCTTCTATTTCAGAGTTTGGAAAGCTAATTTGCATTCCCTGGTCCACTCGAAGGGTACGTCCTTTTTCGTTAGCTCTACCAATGGTTTGGCAATCTATGAAAAGTTCTATATGAAGCTCTTATAGTAGCCAGTGTGTCCAAGGAATGACCGAATGTCTTTGACAGTTTCTAGTTGATGGGTAATTCCTTGGATGACTTTGATTTTCTCAAGGTCTACCTCTATCCCTATACATGAGATTTTATGCCCACCATCAAATGGCTCTTTTGCCAGTTGAGCCTTAAATTAGTTTCTACACATCTTTTCAGTGCTTGCTCTAATCGGTCCAAGGCTTGATCAAAGATTGCCCCATAAGTGGAGAAGACATCCATAAAGACTTCCACACCATTTCCTATCTGCTGCTAGAATATGCTTAGAACTAAGCGTTGAAATGGTGTAGGGGCACTACATAAGCCAAATGGCATTTGTTTGTATGCAAACATTCCCCAAGGACTAGTGAATGTAGTTTTGGCTTGGTCTTTTGGGGTTCTTTGTATTTAGGTGTATCTGTTATATCCATTCAAAAAACTACAATAGTGATGCCCTGTGATTGTGTCTAAGACTTGGTTAACAAATGGCAACAGAAAATGATCCTTGAATGTTGACATGTTTAGTAGCCTAAAATCTATGCACACCCTTCATTTGTCTCCCTTTTTAGGCACGATTACTAATGGGCTAACCCATTTGCTATCAGCAATGGGGTATATGAACCCAGCCTTTAGAAGCTGTTTGATTTCTTCTTTTACTACTTGCTTCAACTTTGGGTTTAATCGCCTTTGTGGTTGTTTTCGAGGCTTCATGGAGGAGTCAGTGTAAATCCTATGTTGGCATACCCTAGGATCTATTCTAGTTAATTCTAGATATGACCAGGCAAAAAATTTTAACCACTTGTTTATTACCTTTAGCAGACTCTCTTTTTGTTGTGAAGCAAGTCTTATGTTGATGATTACCGATTTTCCATTCTTCAGGAACATGTACTCCATACCGGTGGGCAATGGTTTTAGCTCTAGGGGCTCTTGTTTAAATTTCTTAGGAATTTCCAACTTCCCCCAGTTGATGTTTTCAAGGTTAGGACTTGGAAGTTGGCAGTGGACTTGCTCTAATGCGTCTATGCTATCTTTGTAAGTGCAAGTCAAACCCTCAGTTAATTCCATGCATATAAGTGAGCTTCTTTCTTGATGAGCTATCAGCCACTGGGTGTCTTCTTGTCATGTGGTTACTACATACAAGCACTTTTGTATCTTGATCACTTGTGCACACTAATTGCATGCAGACAATGTTAAACTTTGCACAACCCATGATCTCTGCACGCAATTACACCCTATGTCACTGTATGCGATACATGGAACTTTTTTCTTCTCAATCTTTTCGAAAGTATTTTTCTTAGATATTTCTAGGGAAAGATTGTGGATTCCTAGGCACGCATCGATAGTGCTTAGCCATGCCCTTCCCATTATGATTGGGAAGTCCCCCTTACTGTTGTTTACTTGAATCACTAGGAATTCTATTGCATACGACCATCCACAAACAGTGGTAACCATGTCCTCCACTAATCCCAAGGGAACAATGATGGACTGGTCGGCCAACTCTAAACGAATGTTGCTCTTTTTTAATGGGGGCAGGCTCTGGGCCTTGTACATTTCTTGGGATATTAGGTTGACACCAGAACCTGAATCCAAAAGAGCTTTGCATGGCTCATTCCTAGCGATTTGTAGATATATCAAGAGACTACCAGGATCAGAGAATTTCCTGTAAAGGTGGCTAGCTTTGATCTAATTAGTAACGGCATGTGTTAACATGACCATATGTGTTGAATGTGGTGTTAGGCTCGAAGAGGGCTCTGAAGCTTTATTTGATACGGAGATGTCCAAAGACTCAGCCGCTTGTGATTGCAAAGGCTTGGTTGGATTGTTGGTTCTGAAGAAAGGTCTTTTCTTCATACAGTTGTCAGAACTAATAGTAGGTTGAGGATTAACAACCCTTAAGGCATTGCGTTGTTTTGGCTAAGCAGTGAGTTCACCTTGCATTGCTAGAGCAAGTGGTAATGGAGCTATTGATGGGAGAGATGTGGTCGGATTTGAAGGATGATACACTTGTGGAATATCGCCCCAGAGTCCTATAGTGCTCACAGGCTTGGTAGTGATGTTGAGGAGTAATGTGACCAACAAAGTCACATGGAAAGATTGGATGTTGCATGTAATATCCATATGGGTCAGGTTTCCGGTAAGGATATTTTTGCCTTGGTGGTGGCATTCTCCATAATTGTGGGTGCTACCACTATTGATGTTGCTCAATCGGTTGTGGTGGAGTTCCACTTGGATAATACATTAAAGGTTGGTGAAACTACCTTGGGTTACCTTGGGGATAAGGTAACCGTCGGGATGTTTACCGTTTGTTTAATCATGGATTAAGTGCATACACCCCAGACTCCTGTAGATGTGAGATCACAGGGCAACATCCCTTAGGATGGTCTTATTGACATATCTCGCATCCACTATCATCATCTATATCTAAGTCCACAACCTCTTCAATAATAGCAACTTTGTCCTTACCCTTGTTACGTGCATTTTCCGCTTCTCTTTTTTTTCTTTTGTCATGATCACTACCTTGCTCTCTAGACTTCTCTACTACTTTGAGAATAGTTTGAAAACTACTATCCAAGGAGTCCCACATTTGGTCTACCTTTGCTAATACTTCTGATGTTAACTTTTGGATAGGCAAGGTTTTCCTATTCGTCATCTCTTCGAGTGGTGACTATTCCTCATCCTCACAAAATCTTACTCCCTTCTTCCAAAGGGAAAGATCTCGGTTATATTCTTCCACACACACTCTCTTCGTAGCTCACCCTCTTCCTTAGCAACTTGCTCCAGTAATCTATGAATTTAATGGGACCTAAGCTCAGATAACCTTCCTTGGGCATAAGTCCCAAGGGTTCTTCTCATTTCATGCCTAAGCCCATCTACAAGATGGCGTAGCTGATCTCGCTATGAATAACCATGGCCAGGACAATGATGTAATAGTGCATAATAACGGCCCATGGCAGCATCCAAGGGTTCATGCCTTTCTTGTTTCCATCCTTGGATTTTCTTTCATAGGTTAGACACCCGGGAGTACGTTTGATACTTTTCGTTGAACAATTCTAACATAGTACTCCACCTGTACTGTCCAAAATCGTCGGCGTAAGGCTGGAAGAAAACGAACGTCGAAAGATCTCTGGAGAGATACAGATGACCCTGCCTTCACATGAGGGCAAGCTGGAAAAACGAAGGCAGAGTGCCTTGGATGGTCTGCACGCAGATCAACCAAGGACTTCCCTGAGCGTACGCTATGGCCTGCGCTGGGGTGATCTTCACAAAATGTAAAACGAATAGCATAATGCAACAAAACGTAAACGTGAATATAGCGTGCAGACATAAACAGAATATGCAGAAGCGTGCAATAAAATGGGATAACACAGACAATGAACCAGAACAGCATAATGGAAGGCAAAAATGAAATTGTATTATATTAATTAACAAAATGTACACCGGTCAAAACGTAGTTGCGGGTTTGGATTGCAAGTCAGACGTTAAGCTCTGATGTGTGATGTTTGCAGGCGATGGGGATCACGTGCGTCTGACTTAGGATTGCTGGTTTTCTTTTTCAAATTTTTGCCAACCTTGTTTATGTCAATGAACAGGGTATTTATACATTTTGCTAGGCTCGAGAGTAGGATTCATGAATGAGGTCAATGGCTATGAGATCTACGAAAAATGGATCGCGTGACAGGTGCACATAGGAAGACTACATTCTAGATCGGATGCACTGTATCTTACAATGGCAACCTGGCTTACGCCCATGGAAGCAGCTTAAGAGCATGACAAGCTCACAGATGGTGAGGCTTACAATGAAAATTTACAATGAATTCCAAGAGGGATTGACTCTGGCTCGCTTGAAACTTCATGGTCCTTTGAATCGACTGCTGCAGGATGTCGATTTGAATGGTTCGGTGGCTGTTTGCGGCATCTCTGCTTCAGTAGGGCTTCCAACGTGAGTTGATTTGATCCTAGCATGTCCTCAACGTGCGTCGGAAGTGCTTTTGCTTGGTCATGACCAGTGCTCACACTGGACTCACACTGCCAACATGACCTCAGTGTGCGTAAGTAAAAATGATGTGTTTTATGTCAAAATTCCACCTTTAAGACTTGTTTTTGAAGTGTAACTGCTACCTGACCTTGAGGGCATCCTGCATGTTTAATTTGGGCATGTCTATGCTTGGATTTGGGCCACTTTTGGCAGCTCACGCTATCAGTGTGACCTCAGCATAACCCCAGCATGACCTCAACGTGACCAACTAGAAGCGATATATTTTGAGCTAAATTTTGACCTCTGACGCCTATTCTTTGAAGTGCAACTACTGCCTACTTCCCAGGGTGACCTGGATGCTGAATTTGAGTCTGTCCTTGTGTTGATTTGAGCCACTTTTGACAGGTCACACTGGGCTCACGCTGTCAGCGTGACCACAATGTGACCAAGCCAAAATGACGTGTTTCATGCCTGAATTTTGATTTTCTAGAGCCTGTGAACAAGTAGAATTGTTTCCTGTCCTTGGGGGTTGAGTTGATGCTGAAAATTATGCTTGGGACTACTTGATTTGACCTGTTTTTGTTTGGTCACGCTGGGCTCATGCTGTCAATGTGACCCCAGCGTGACCTGGGCATGAGTAAACAAATCATGTGATTTTGAGCTCAATTTTCAAGGTTCTAGAGGTCGGAAGCTACAATGAACATTAGTGAAGCTCGAGGGGAGTCTGCGTGCTCGAATTCAGACTGTTTAGACTTGGTTTTAGGGCTCTGAAAGTTGGTCATGCTATACTCATGTTGTACTCACGCTGGGCAGCGTGACCTCAACGTGAGTAGTAAGATTTGTGCAATTCTGACTTGAAATCTTGGGTTTTGGATGCTGAAACTTGGAGTAGTCATCAGTGGGCCCCAAGGGGGTCTTGTCCATTCAAATTAGGACCATTTTGACCTGATTTGAAAGCTGTCAAGGTTGGTCACGTTGAGGGCAAGCTAGCTTGATAACATGAGCAAGCTAGCTTGAGTTCCATGCCTTAGTCAAGTTTTTGCCTCTTGAATGCAGAAAAATCTTGAGTCGTTCTTGTTTCAAAGTGTCTACGCTAAAATTTTGTGGTGTTTCACCACCTATGAATGGATTTTGGTTATAAGGACTAGTACCAACTTTCAGCTTCTTTTATTAGTGTCCGTGGAAACAACTTAAGTTTTTGCCACTTATTCTCTATGTTTTGAAAGGCACACGCATCATGAAATGCTTGTAAGTGATTTTGAGGATCAGTGTTATATCCCCCTTCAAATCGTGGGATGTTATTCATATTAACCTCTTGAACCTACTATCTCTTTGGTGCCTTGTTCAAACTCTCACGACCTCAATTATGTCTAGCATGCTTCAAGTAGTGAGTAGGGGTACATCATGATCGTCTCATTCGTGGCGTCTATGATACCTATGTTGTTCCCTACTCTCCCTTCTTCTATGTTGTAATTCCCTAGAGTGCCCTCGTCCTCTATCTTGGCTATTTCATCTATGACTTCCACTTTGCTTGCTCTTATCATCACGATCTTTTTCTCTATGGCTACGTCCAGACACTAAAGGAGAGGGTGGAGAAGATGATGAAGGTGAAGAAGAAGGAGAACTACCACCATGATGGTGTCTACTACCTTCTCTTCAGTGGTCTCTGCCTCAATCGCGATTGCGATCAAAATGCCCACCTTTTTCATGTGTCCTTGTTCCTTTTTTGGACACTTTGTGTCCATTGGTATCAACACCTGGGTTATGAATAGTATAATGAAGGTTCTGAAACACAACCCCTTGGCCAAAGTCAAGGGGAGGAACATCATTATGTGGGCGACTACCTGAGGGAGGTTCATCACCCTCAGTTTCACTTAAAACGTGGGGGGCATCCTTGGACCATTTTCCCTTCAAAGACTTATGGTTTCTCTCCTATTGCAAATCCCTTTGACGTTGAGCCTCTGTGGGATGATAGTCTCTCAAATCATAGTCCTGCGCAACGTATTTTGCATGTAAGTGTTGCATGCCTATTCGTGTGAGAGCATGAAGAAGCATGCTTGGGACTAAATGGTCGGGAGGTAACACTATGTTACCTTCCAAGTCATGTCAATGCAGTTGTTCGTCTTGATGAAGAATAAAGGTGAAGTCAGGTACATATTCATCGGGATAAATATATACCACACGAAACTGTTGAGGGATTGGCTAATCAATGTCATGTGTTCATGCCGTCGATTGCTTCTTTTGTTAGTCCTAGGCGGTGAAGTGCTTTCATGCGAAGAAGAAGACATCTTGTCTTGTTCAGTGTGCAATGTACTATTATTATCTTTTCCTTAACCAACCCTAAGGGTTCATTCCAACAATGTGAATGATTTCCTAAGTTCTACTTAGTGCACAAACAACTAAGTCCCTGGCAATGGTGCCAATGATGAGCGGCGAGGTACCCCTACACTCAACCATATGAATACGAGTGTTTCACGCATGATCCGATCAAATTCCAAGGACTAAGTGCCTATGCGCCTTTGTGGAACAATAACGGGTTGGTTAATCGTTGTCTTCCCAAACTTACTTGTATGTCACAGTTGTATGGTTAAGTAAGCTTGAGGCATATGATTTTTATAGCTTTTATGTGTTTTATATCCTACGCTAGTAAGGAGGAGGAGAGAGATAACTAAGTAACTAATCTAAATTAACTACTCATTAACTAAGTTCTAATTACTCCTAACACCGATATCTGTTCCCACTTGCCGTACACATCCTGAACCAGTGCAACGCTACTAGGATTACCAAACACTAATTGTCACTAGGTTACCAAGCACTACACGCATGCTCAAAGCAGCCGTACTGAGTGTAGTTAACTAAGAGAGTTGTAGGGTGAGAGAAATCATTAATCAACTAGGAAAGCATTAAATAATAATTAACACTACTTAATCTATTCTGAATGCTGCACGGTTTATCATAAAGTTTATCTTTATTGCCGTACACAAAGTGTGCTCAAGTACACAATGCTCGAATAAAGATCTGTTCACTCTATGACTCCTATTGTGGGCACGCAAAAATAATTCTAACTCTGTGGGGGAAAATGGCAAGAGTTCGACTAAGGGACTAACTGTCTAATGTGAAAACCAAGGGTGCCACCTCTTATTTATAGGCAAGGAGACAGGCCCCGATATCAGGTATCTGACATTGCATGGTTGGATCTGATATTGTGGTCCCGATATTGCGGTTCATCAAATGTCATCCATACTTAGCCAATTTTTTGTGAATTTAACCAAGTTGGAATTTTTAGCTCCAGAGACCCCATTTGACCTCTAAACTAATGTTGAACATTCCTGAGATGAAGTTGAGGAACCTGAGAAGCCTAAGGACACTGTTGAATGTTGCTTTGGAAGGTTAACGATGGAAAAATGTGGTACCCACATATGCTAATGCTAAGGCTGATGCATTAGTGGAAGATGGAGAAATTTTGCCCACCCATGTTGTAGTTTTGAACTTTTGGGACCCCATTTGATGCCCAAACCAACATTGAATGTTGTCAAGACAATGCTTAAGAGCCTAAGAAGCCTATGGAAGGTGTCAACTAGTGAGCTTGATGATCATAGGACACAAAATACAACTTGTTGAGGATACAAACACTAACATTGATGCTAGTGTTAGCATCATCGACAATGCTAGAGTTAGAAAATTTTCAGCAATTTTGCAAGCTTAAATTCTAACTCCTAAGATGCTAAAATTGACCCTAGAATGAGACAAAATGATGTTTTTTAAACGCCGAGAACTTTGTAGACTTGTGAAATGTTGTCAAATGCATGTGTGAAGTGCTATGATAGTGTTGAAGGTGCTCTTAGAGTGGCAAATACTAATGCAAAATTCTCGTCATCTTCAGAGTTAGATAAATTTTGGTCTTAGGTGTCCTAGGGTCAAGTGGCTAAAAAGTTGGGATTTGACCATTGGTGAGTCATGAGGGCTTAAGAAAGCTATAGGGGACCTCATAGAGGCAAGATTGGATCCAAGATGTCATTTCTATATAGTTGAAGTGAGCATAGTATTCATTGACATGAAATTCATGTGAGTTGCCATTCTTGGAAAAATTTCAACTATTGAACTCTTCCAAGATCACTAACAAAGGTGTTCATAAGCTAGGTTATGACCTAGGATGCTTCCTAGAGGTCTCCAAAAGGTAGAATAAGGCCTTGTGATGCTATTTTAAGGTCTTTTTAGTGCTTGTGCTAAGGTGGAACAATGTTACAACCACGCTTGTTTTGGTCATTGTGGAACTAAAGAAGTGGGAGTAACACATCATATGATTTAAGTATGATTTGATAGCATGATACTTGGTAGCTTTGTTACACATGCTTTAACCTAGGTCAGCATGGTATCTCAACAATGTTACAATGTTGTTGAACATTTAGCACATATTTTCTTTACTTTTTGCATAAAAATTCTTATTTCTCTTAACTTAGAATTTATTTTTTATGGTCCATTTTTATATTATAAAAATTCATAAAAATTATAAAATATTAAAAATGATAAAAATAGTAAATGCTTACATAATTAGGTTCATTTTTAACATGCCCTAAGGCTACTTAACCACATAAATCATTTTAAACTATGAGTTAGTATTAGGAAGATGATGAGTCTTATCCAACACTAGTCAATGTCATGTAGACATGGCTTTCCTTGTAATACAACTAAGTCAACATATGAGGCTTGTAGATTTGTACAGTGGATTTATAATATTAGTGAAATCCTTCACTATTCAATCTTCTAATAATTATCCAATTTATGAGAATGATAACATATACATTGATCAAAGAGCTTGTTTTTTGATAATAATATCTTCAACACATGCATACTTAGAGTTAACAAAGCTTCCTCAAAATGCAATTTTGTTGCTAGAATTATGTGAATGTCTCATAGTGAAGGCCCAAAACTCAAGGTTATCCATTTTTTGAAGTCCATGACAAATAATATAGATGAAGATGAAACCTTAATCCCTAGACTAAAATATACAATTTCCTTAAAGCTTTATAACATCCTGCATTTCTAACCAAAGCCAAGCTCAAGTGGAAACCAGAATCTAATGGATCATCAAGGTCGATATGCATCAAATAACGAGTAGATCGAATAACACAATGGAAAGCCATAAATCACTCCATAAAAGTCTCATCACCCCTAGTCAAAAGCATAAAGATAACATGGACACACACAAAGCCAACATCTCTATACATATCTCAAACATCAATAGAAAAGTACAACATCATCAAACTACCTACATGCACACATATCCATCACAACATATCAACTAATATATCTAATATATCCTATGAATATGTACATCATATACACTATATAAGTAATCCATAATCCATAACTCAAAAATTCTTGTATATACATATGCTCCATGATCTCATACCAATCATTGGCTCTACTGGCTTACTCTTAATATGAGGATTAAGATATGAGCCTCACTAATACATTGCAACAAAGGTCATCTCCACCCCTCCATAATGCATCATCACCAACTGCAGATCCTTATGTTGGCTCCACTATCATACACATCCTTATGTTAGCTCCACTATCATATACACATAACATCAATATCACAAGCATAACACATCATAAGCAACCAACCAATGCTATAGGCATCATCCTATATCATCGCAAGCGTAATATACCCTATGTTGCCAGAAACACAATGGATTCTTAAAGTTTCATGTTTTTTGTTGCAGAAATGGGATCCCGTTTCAAAATGCCATCACCCATGAATAGTTACCGTCACTTACTAGTCAAAACATTTCATAGCAGATTGAAATGTTTTTAATAGATTTCATTTCCCTTTATTTCATTTTTTAATTTTATCGCTTCAAATATATGATATGGAAGGATACGAAGTGCTTTGTTCTCAACTACTACATCTACTTCAAACTCTCTCAAACTCTCTTGAATTAAATGCAAGTCTATTTCAAATTGAATGTGTAAAAGGGCAAACATGGAGGGAAAAAAATTACAACCACTTTTATGGCAAGGATGATAATGAGCAACACATGTAGGTGAACCATTTGGGAACTCGTGCTACATCGCTTTCCATGGCCACAAATCGTTCGTCAACTCTATGGTAAATCACTACCTCTACAACAACCACTTATCTTCCCTTTGCAAAATTAGCCAAACTACTGATTTAAGGACCATTTTTGTACATTATCTCTTCATTGGTCTTTCTTTTAGTTACATGCTTCCCTTTGAATTAGAGTTGCTTATTATAGTAAATACGATGTATCTGAACAATGTAAATGTCAGCCAAGCCAATCATTTATACTGTTATTCATTCACCTGCAAGCTCACCATTGCATCATAGTGGATCCAAACGACTTGAATCTCAAGTCAAGCAAGAACAAATACACTTGCATTTCTACCTAAAATATAAAAATTGCTAGAGTTAATAGTTGGTTCTATGTTTAAAGTTGGTTTCTTTTTTAAATAAATTCTTTTACAACTTTTGCCTAAGTTTATTGATAGTTAATTGTTCTTAGATATCAATAAATAAAAATATTGTAAATTTATATATATATATATATATAAATCTATTGCATTTTAAATTGTTGTTCTATGAACAAAGAAATATACACATAATTTTACTAAAATATAAAAATTGCTAAAGTTACTAGTTGGTTCTATGTTTAAAGCTAATTTCTTTTTCGCAACCTAATTTTTTGTCGTTTCAGGCCGTTCCCGTCACGTTGCGCCAGTTTCGGTTTCTAGCAACTATGAATATACGTAACATGGCGATGGTAAACAACAGGTCTATCAAATGCAACCACACAAGAGGCTTATCAAATAAGCAAACAACACGTGCACACAATCACACTAATATACACAATCACCACACAAGAGTAAGTATCGGTACCCGATACAATAATATATAGTTGCATACAACATAGCCTAATGAGGCCTTATCTTTGGTTTGCTTCCAGGCACCACAGCTTGTTTTATAAATGTGATTAACCATGATAGCAATCAAATTAAAATGAAATAACTCATACCCAAGATTTTAGCAGGAAGAAAGGACGAAAGGAATACTGCACACATCTGTTGTTAAGCGATCCAGCAGCAGAAATAATGGCAGGTTATGAGAAGTTGGGATCCAAGTTAAATGGATTTGAAAGAAGAGACCTGGCTTGGTTTTGTTTTGTACTACAGGGTTGCCTGGCGACATTGTCATAGATGTGGATGCTGTCTTTCCACTTACACAAGTGCCCACTCACATGGAAGAGTGGAAGGTTTACAAGGCTTTTTGCAGAACACAGAGAAGACGATATTGAGGTTTGCTGCAAGATTTTATCATGGGTTATGCCCATGGCTCTGTGAGATGCGATTGGTGAAATTTTTTTGTGAAAATTATACAATGCTATGGGTGAAGCACAGGTTAAATCTGAGCGACTGCAATGATAATAAAGAAATGGCTAAAATATATTCACCAGGCTACGTGACAAATTTTGATAACAGTGGCTGACAGAAAAACATATATGAACAGAGGAGCGCGCATAGAAGGCATAGTTGAGCAACTGCGCTAGGCGGACTTTTTATTGTATGATATATGTGGTCATTGTTCATCGTAGACCACCCACAAACATTGCATAGCACCCTCATGTGCGTATGCCATCTGAAGCTCCTTAAGCAGAAACATTCAAGTTTATAACCAAATTATATTATACAGCTATAGCATGAACCTGGAGATTACACGCCATTCAATGTCACCACTCTATTATCTGGCATATTACTTGGAAATGCCGGAGGAATACTGAGAGGGACACTTATTTGGCGATAGCCAAAGCGTTCTTGGTTTATGTAGTCTAGATGCCAAACACAGGGTATAATGCCAAGAGCTTCAAAGCCATGATACAATCCTGCAGAGCTTTGAAAATAGTATCTTAAATATTGATATTGCCATGTGTCAAGCTTGGATTCAAGCAGTGAACCGTTGTGAAAGCTAATAGTAAAGAGAAACTTTGCAGATTTTACACTTAAATGATATCTTCATATTAACCAGTACTGTAACAATAGACTTTCCATGTTAATATGTATTGCCCATTCTCAATAACACATTCTTTACTATTTAATGTGTATTACCGATTCTCAATGACACATTCTTTACTATGCACAGAATCAAAGTTATAGCTTGTGAGGTGGACATACGAATTTTAAGGTTGGAAATACAATAGTTGAAATGGTTCCAACATATAAATCTTTGGGCCTTGAATGTTCCTTGAATGTTCTAATAATTACAGATGGGATAAATGCATCTCTCAAAGAGTGACAAGTGGGATGAAAGTTATATTTGGACTTAGAATCAGATGCAAGAAAGAACATATTTTATCATGGGAAACACATAGACAGTTGTTATGCACTGCTGTCATTCCTAAAGTCCTTTATGGATGTGCAGTTTGGAGTCCTAACATTGTAAGTAAATATTGAAATAAAACTAGAAAATGTGCAGAAATGTTTTTTATAGGAAGAGTTTAAGGTAAAGCTACAAACACAGTATGATATCATGCTTTTGAAAGCTGACTCGACGCCCTTGGAGATTGAAGCTATTTGTGGCTTATACACATCACCTACTCTATAACAATGGTGATAAATTTTTCAAAAAAGTTTTGTATGCATCCTAAGACAAAGGATGGTTTCAGCGTAGAAAGATGTAGCTTAGAAAATGGAATATTGCAGAAACTATTTTACATTGCAACACCAAAGAATGTCGAAGAATTGTTAGAAGATTTGCTCTACAAAGCTACTGAAGGAAAGAAAAAATTCTATTTGGATAATATTAGAGGAGGTATCTTTACACAAGTCCTGACAGCTAATATTCTTTCCAGTTGTGCGTTCAAATTAGCAAAACACGGCAGCTAGGATCTCACTATTTTAGAGTTGAGATAGGTAGATGGTACAACATTCCACGGGAAGAAAGAATTTGCTGATTTTGTGATAGCAACACCATTGAAGATAAAAATCATATTTTTCTCCAATGCGAGGAAATTTGAAGAAAATGGAGTATCACATCCAATAACCTTGCTGAGTTATTTAAGATACAGCCAACAACACTTGGCAACTTCGTAAATGATATATTTAAAGCTCATGCTTTATATATTTCATCTGTCCAGTAGACCCTCTTGGGTCTCCATGGATGAAATAAAGTTCAGTTTCAGTTGCAGTTACACAATTCATGCTCTTCTACTAAGTACTATACATGCTCTTTTTTTAACTGAGCAAAGTACTATACATGCTCTTTTATTGTACCAGAGTACTAGTGTTTGAATAAATAATCCAACAAATATGGATCTGATGAATAAAGCTTTATCTTGTTTTATTTTTGTTTTATTATTTGATTATTGTCTTTGCTGTTTTAGGAAGTTCTACAAATTAAATGCTTATTTCTAGTTTATTTGTTTGAATTATTGTCCGGACTGTTGCATTTTTTTAACTCTGTATTTCAAGCACTGAACTTCAATAAAATGTAGTAACAATAATCATGAAGGAATGCAATTGAGTTTAAATTTATAGCTGGTCTATCACATCACCGTCTAAAACTAAACTAAATGAAGGATTTTTATGTTTTGACACAGTTCCTCTGCAAAATTCTTCACTGTAAGCATCACTTACATTCGATGGAATTGTACTTGAAATAGTAATTATGCAACAAAACTATCAGTAAATGAATTTGTTTGATTTTTCATAAATCCTTTAGTAAAACTAAATGAATGTTTAGTATCCATTCGATTCACAATAGTATTGTATTATATTTTAACAAAGCTTCTTAAGGTTTTCCCTGCTTAGATTTCTTTTGACACGAATTGATTAGTTTATATACATATAGGTATGTTGCTATATTTTTCGGCACTATTTGATTGGGACCTAGAACATTTGTGACACCAAGACTTAGCTTTTGCAAACCAGGAAAACACATGTGACCAACATGTAAGCATTCAGATTCATTATGGGAGCGGAGACACAGGAACACACAGGAGCATAGGAGCATGCAGGAGCGGAGACATAGGAGCACGTAGGAGTGGAGACACAGGAGGACATAGGAGCGGATATGAGTGCAAGAGCGATGGTTCAGGTGAGCGCTAGGGCGACCAAAGGTAAACCGGCTGACACTGAAGTGGAACACGCTAACCCGGAACTCCCGGACAGCGATGAACAACAAGGAAACAGGGAGAAACAGGACCAAGGGGGGGGATGCATTGCGAGTACCCAATGGGGAGATCGAGGCACACTCCCATGCTGACCACACCATGCGCCTCCAGGTCAGTGGCCCCCCGAGGGAGGGAGTCCGCACTATGCAACGGAGCCTCATTGGCCGGTTTGTGTCCTGGGATGCTCGCCCACAGATGGAGCTCATCCGCAAATGGGTACACGAAAACTGGAAAGTGGGCCAAGTGGAAGTGCGGAGTTTGTCCGAAGATCTACAGCTGTTCATTTTTTCGTCCCAGCAAACTCTGGACACGATGTTAGTGGGGGGACCGTCGTTCTATGGTGCTCGAGGGCTAGCTTTAACCCTATGGTGCCCCAGGGCGCACCGGGAGACAGACCTGTTTGCCCGGGCCCCGATGTGGATTAGGGTGTCCGGGATCCCATGGGAGATGTGAAACCTGGAGTTCCTAGAACAAATGGTGAGGTTCTTTGGGAAGTTCATAACTTTTGATAGAGTCACATAGTCGATGGCGTGCATGGGTTTCACCCGTTTCTGCGTGTGGCGAAGTTTGTCGGCCACGGACCTGATTTGGGAAATAGTGCTAGAACTTCCAAGAGGGGAGGAACAACTCCAAGTTGAGTTTGAAAACCTGGAGGCAGAGCCAAACCTGGAACGAAGACCGAAGACCTGAGAGGGTCGGGGAGAAGGCTATGCATGGTGTGGGAAAGCTGGGCACCAGGCGGAGGACTGCCGGGTTCGGAGGGCCAGACCAATGCAACCACAAGACCAGGCCCGGCAGCTTGTCGAGAGCAGGGACTGGGTCACGATGGGCTGTAAGGGCTTACTGCACCCCCCTCCAGACCAGCTGCCCCCCCAAGAACTGCCCCCCTGCGTTGCC
>MNCI01010074.1:409483-465568 GCA_015680685.1 Gnetum montanum | reverse complement strand
CCCCCCCTCTGGGCAAATGGGTTAATGTGGTTAGCAGGAGCACCAAGTCCCATCAGCCCTCAGAGAAGGAGCTTACATCCGAGGACTCAAGCCACAGCCCGACGGTACGGGAGGGGGGGAGCCGCCCTGGATGCCAGAGTGAGAGCTTGTCCAGGGCTAGACAAGCTCAACGAAACATTGACTTGGGTTTACAGAAGACCCTCCGGAAGGTCTACCAACGTTGCTCATCTGGGCATACATGAAGGTCTTCAGTTGGAATTGTAGGGGATAGGGTACACCCTATAAAAGAAATACCCTGAGTCGAATTATCCGTGATGAAGATTGTGACATCGTATGCCTCCAAGAAACCAAACTGCAGACGACAGAATCACACCATCTCCTTTGGGATGGCTGAAAATCCCACGTGCACCCTTGCGTGGGTCAGGCAGGAGGTCTTGCTATCTTAACCCGCTACGACATAACGTTAGTTGACTCCTCACAATGGACCATGATAGTCCATATCCCATCCCGAGGGGTTTGGCTAACCAACTTCTATGGGGCGTAGACATGGGAGCAGAGGTTGCAGGAGATAGAACGTGTAGCGACGTTGGTACAAGACCACCTAGCATGGCTAATAGTTGGAGACTTCAATCAGAGACTGCATCCGTGGGAGAAGTCTGGTGGGGATGCCCCCCCTTCGGGTGCACAGGAGGTCCACTCACTGGTGGACCTACCCATTGAGAATTGTCAATTCACCTGGATCAATAGGAGGAAAGGCCTAGACCGCGTCCTCTCTAGAATTGACCAAGTCTGCATAAGTTCCGACCTCCTCCTCCTCTTGGTCACGAGGGTTATGGGGCAGGAACAGGTCGCCTCGGATCATCGATCCTTGGTTTGTTCACTCGGACTTGAAAGGCCTTGGACCCCACAACCTTTTCGATTCAAGGCAACCTGGTTGGCTAAACCGTGGTTGAGGCCATTAGTTGAGGACATCTAGACAAACTACCAGTCGGGCCAGGGAGACCCCAGGAACTTCCTCAAAGATGGTTTGCTTCGCCTAAAATGGGCTATCCGGGCCCTACCAGTGGAGAATAAATTCTCGTTCAAAACGAGCACGGGGTTGGGGAAGACTTACATGACGAAGACTAGAACATTCTGCGACAACTTCAAGGCCTTGACTTAGAAGAGGAGACATACTGGAAACAACAGTCATGGAATAGATGGCTCCGAGAGGAGGATAGGCAAACAAACTTTTTCTTTGTCGTCACGAAGACACGAGGATGGAGCCAGCCACGTTGTTTACACACTAGGGAGGGGGGGATAAATGATGAACCACAGAGCGTCGCTCGGGAGCTGGCACAGTACTAGGAGAGGATTTGGACCAAACAACCTACCAAGCCCATATCGGTCCAAATTCCACAGGTGCTAAACGAGGAGGATAACGTTTGGCTGCTGACCCCGTTTACAGGGCAGGAACTCATCGCAACCATCAGCGACATGCTAGGAGGGAAGGCACCTGACCCAGATGGTTGGAGCCTGGGATTCTTTAAGACCTTCCTAGATATTGTGGGATCCAATATTCTGGACGCTTTCAACCTCATGCTGGCCAAGAGGTAGGTCCGAAGGGAGCTCATCTGTTCTCGAATAGTGAGCATCCCAAAGCAAACAAAGGCGCACTGTCCAGAACACTTTCGCCCTATTGGGGTATGCAATGTTTTGATTCGGGTTTTCTCCAAGTTGATTGTCCATAGGCTGGCACCGCTAATGCCCAAGTTAGTGGGAGTGAACCAAACAGGTTTTGTGCAATGCCAAACCCTGCAAGACCAGGTTCTTCTCATGCAAGAGGCATTTCATTCTTTCCGAACAACGGGTTTCCCAGGGCTTTATCTCAAACTCGACATCACCAAGGCATACGATACAATCAGCTAGGAAGCCCTGACCGCCATTATGCAACGAAAGGATTTTGACCTGGGTTTTATCCAGCTATGCATCCACATGCAATCATCTGCAGGTTTCTCCTTTGATGTGGGGGGGCCGCCTGTGGGGTCTTTCCTCACTTGGGCGGGGATTACGGCAGGGGGACCCCCTCTCACCCCTAATATTCATTATCACTATGGATCTGATGCAACATTATTGTAGGATGTCAGGGGTTAATGGCCTTAGCTGAACACTATGCAAATGATACAATGTTGCTTAGTTGTGCAGGGGTCCCACAAGCGCGACACATCAACATTGCACTGTCTAGGTTAGCAGACGAGATAGGACTGGAGATTAACAGGGCTAAGTCAATGGCCCATTTTATCAATGTGGATACCCAGATTAAGAACCGAGCCGTACAGGTGCTAAACATTCTGCCCAGAACGGTCAAAGAGACCTACTTGGGTATCCCACTCTTCGAGTGGGGGGGGGGGGGGGGGGGGGGCATATCTTGGGGTAAGTTGTTGGAGAAGGTTGAAAGAAGGATGGGACACTAGGCCAATCATTTCCTGACTAGAAAGGGGCGATTAGTGGTGACATCGGGGATTCTTACGGCGGTAACCCGGTTTGTTGCGGCAATCGCCACCCCTCTGAACGCCATTGTTAACAAACTCAACATGCAAATTCGACGATTCATCTAGACGGGGGGCAAAGGGGGGGGGGACAAAATCCACCTTGTAAATTGGGACCAGGTCGCGCGCCCCTGTAACGCGGGGGGCTGGGCATATCCAAATTTGAAGACAAGCTCATGATGGGACAACAGCGCTTGTTACTCCGATTTACGCATCCTCTTGGGGAACCAGCCCAGTGGATTCAGGTTATGAATGCGAAATATCGTCTTTGGGAGGTGGGGGCACAGGACTCGAGACCTTGGCAGATGCTCTGCCACCACGCAAGTGAAATGCAAACATAGGGGTGGTTGGGGCATGCGCCGCGTTGCCTGATGACAGCAAAGAACCCACAGGTACTAGGCTGGTGACAGATTTGGAGGGGGCCGCTCCCCAAGAAAATCAAAATGTTCCTATGGTTGATACGGTATGACACGCTGCTAGTTCGCACGATTCTACGCAGATAAGGCCTTATTATGGACGACACCTGTCCCTTGTGTGGTGCCACACCCGAAATGGTACAACACTTCACATTCAGCTACTCCTACATGCGAGCCATGTGGCAAACTGCAAGAACAGCACCCCCAACACGCCTCACCGGTGACTCTTAGGCCACGCTACTTTTATGGGTAGCGTAGAAGACAAGAAACCACACAGTCTTTCAACAGCACCGACTTCCCCCCTACCCCCCCCCCCCCCCCCCCCCCCCCCCCCCCCCCTGCTGGCAGGTGTTTTCCCAGGCTCAAAGTGTGTGGAAAGAGATTGAGGCGACAATGGATGTCACATTGACATACAAACCTGACTACGCTGCATTCTAGGCGGAGGAAGAGCTCTGGCAAATGGTGGAACAGTGCGGCTGGAGAGGCACCCTACAACGGTTGGTTGGGGACCCGGACCTGTCAGATGATGCTTTCTTCACCAACTAGCACAACAATCATACCTACTTTCGGGGGAGAGAGGTCATCGTCACAGAAGCTTTGATTGCCAAGTGTCTAGGGGCCCAGGCCGATGGTGAAATCATCTTACCCTCTGCACATGAGCTATAGGACACGGAACTGTTCTTCGATGGGCCGGTGCCACACATGCAGAGCAAACAAGTGCCCAGATCTTCCCTGCCCCGAATCTGGGCCCAAGTGGCCGATCTCGTGGACAGATATTTTGTCCAGTCTAGCAACAGATCCAAACTCCAGGGCATCCACTTTACCTTCCTCCAATGCCTTAAGTTAAGACGTAGGGTTAACTTGCCCCAATTTTTTTTGACGACCCTACAACTGCAGAGGCAAGGCCGTCACTCAGGGCTCATCCTAGCCCTATGGCAGGAGGCAGTGGGGGGGGGGGCGCAAAACCCATTAGAGTCGCAGATTACCCACCCCCCCTGCGGGAAGGCCCCCCGCCTAGTCCACCCCTTCAGGCCAGCCAGGAGAGCCTCTAGACCCAGCCAACGGTGACCTACATCCAAAAAAGACGCAGCCAACGAGGACAGAGACCCCCAAACCCCACAGTGGAGCCGGAGACATTGCCACCCGAAACCCAGGGCACAATGAAAGCAGGGACCAAGAGCTGCAGCAAGCGGCACAAGAGGCCGCAGCCGCAACACGTGAGGCTGAGCGCCAGGAGTGGAAGGCAAAGTGGCACGAAGCCCTTGCACAAGCCCGGGCTGAGCTGGAAACAAAGTTCCGGGAAAGGGAGTAGGAGAGGGTTAGACAACAAACCCTCTTGGCCAATGCAGCCCGAGCCCGACTAGTGGACAAGATCTGGGCCCAAGTGAGAGACAAGTTACTTCAGGAGGAAACTGCCCAAAGGGAGCGTGAGGAGGCTGAACGAGCCCAGTGCGAGCGAGAACAGGAGGAGGAGACACAGAGGCAGAGCCAGCTGGACCAGGCACATGAGCATAGTGCGTGCCAATGGCTTAGGGGTGGACGGTGTCCATACCTCATCCTTGGCATCAACTGTGACAACACTTGGGGGGAGCTCAGACGCCACATCCATCGGACCTTGGCACGTTTCCACTCAGATGGGGGGACGTCGACAACGGATAGGAACCGACGAGAATCGACCATGCAAAGAATCCAATAGACCACCAGTTTTGTGAACACGAAGCTCCACCGTAACATGCTAGACATCCTTCATACGCTAGAGCGACCACACTATGTCTGCCATAGGCTACCAATGAGCCCATAGCGGGGTTGCAGTTTTTGCCCAACACCCGCCCCCCCCTAGCCATTTTTTTTCAACTTTGAGCATCTTGAGGAAAAAGACTGATGTGTGGTCGGACTGATGCATAGTTTGGCATGTTGATGTTGATGTTGATTTTGGGTTGTAACCACACCCCACATGGGCCAATGCTGTTGACCCACTTTTTATAATTCCTTGTACTATATTTCAGTAATACAATCCCGAATATTCTCTAAAAAAAAAAAACATGTAAGCATTCAAGTAACATTTAAACACGTAACAAAGGGCAAACATGACACCATCCATTGATCCTAGCAAGTGTAGTCAAATACATGAACGGTAGAATAGAACATTGGTTACTGTGTTTTACTATAAAATACTTCTCAACTATTTCATATTCAAGGGATTCAACCAGAGAAGCCTTGGTAAGAGTCTCCATTGCAGATACATTCACATGTCATGTAGTATTAAGAGTTGCATCAACTAAATCAAACTTTGATCTCAAAGATTGATAGAATATGTAATGTCATTGATGATGAACTGGGAACGTACTAGAAATCAATATACTCGCAAAATCTTTGATTAAAGTCTTTGAGTACATGGTAGTTAAATTGTATGCTTAGATTTCTTTCATCCTGCTTTATGCGATAACTGTCTAGTAGTCATTGGATGCTTTATGCAATAAATAAATGTTTAGTAGTCACTGGATGGTTTAGTGTTCCAGGAAAACCATTGAAAGGAAGGAAGAGTAAAAAAGATATGGTAAGGTAACGATGACATTGAGATGATGATGACAGACGTGTATTTACAGCCGAGCAGATTTGTCGTACTTCTGCAAGGCCTTGTGTTAAACCATGTTCTTAAAAAACAACTTAATTAAGTTGTTTCAAATAATGCCGAGAGAACATTTAGCACCTTTATCGATCCAGATTTCCTCGCTCATTGTCTGTTCCGTCGAATAAATCCAAAGCACCGACGGGTGTAAAAATCAGGTCCAGATTTGAGGCCCGCTACGAGGGCAAGCAAAAATGAATGTCGACTGTTAGCAACCAGAAACGTTTTATGGAGAGGCTGAACATCTTTGAAGGTTAGATTTTGCTTAGAGTTTGAGGCACCGGTGGCTGTGGTAGAGTCCACCTTTAATCTTTTTGTAGCGATGGAAAACGCCGAGTGAAACAGTCCATACCAGTAACGTCCAACGTGCTGTAAAATGATAAAGCCAAAGCCGGTAGGCAGGCAGCCGGAGACGCAACAGAATAAATAAATAACCAAGAAGGAGAGCAGAATAGCAGCAAAACAGCATACATACATACAATGACGGCAGAGTTCCTGAGACGATTCTTCCCGGAGACGCTGGGCATGGTGGAGCGCGAGCCACGGCTGAGTGCCATGTTCAGGGCGCTATATCCGGCGCACATGGCGGAGACCGTTTGTCAGGAGCCGCACCTCAGCCTAAACGGCGTGGACCTGCGGTGGCCGGCGGTGGCCGCGGCGGCCGCGCTGGGAGCGGCGGCGACGTTGCCGGCGGCCCTGCACACGTTCCGCCGGCACCGGCAAGCGTGGCCGTGGGGGGCAGCCCTGCTATGGTACGCCTTCATGTGCGTGGGCGCTCTGCTGCACCACAGTCTGTTGCCCCACTCCGGCGACGGCCGCGGGCCGGTGGCCGCGTCGTATGCGGCGGACGTCATCGGCACGGCATGCTTCGGAGTTTCCGTCGCGGTGGCGTCTCTCGTTAAGCGTGACCGTGATGGTGACGGCGACGGCGGAGCGCGGTTTCTGTGGGCGGCGTATGTGGGCGTGCTGGCGGTTTACGTGGTGGGCCCGCAGTGGGTGCGGGAGCAGCTGTACTTGGCGCCCACCTTGGCCGCGTTCCTGGCGGCGCCCGTGTTTGTGTGGAGGACGTGGCGGCGGCGCCCGTGTTTGCGGGTGACCGCGTGGGCGGCCGCGGCCGCCGCCGGCGCCGCCGTCGCCGTCCTGGGCGCCGCCGGTGACCGCTGGCTGTGCGTGGCTCTGGGATCCAATTTTGGTCTCCTTTTTTGGTTCTTTGCTGGTTGCCACGTGGCTGTGCTCTGCCTCTGGAGAATGGCTCTTCTCGTGTCCGTTGAGGAGACCGTCCATGTCAAACTCCAGTAGCCAGCCATACCCGAGCGTCACGGCTGCTGCTGTTGCACTTTTTATGATTATTGTTTTTTTCTTGTTGTTTGGCGAATGAATGGTTCTTTTCCACGGGTACCACCCTTATCTCACTTCACGCCAACCCCGGTAACCGACTTAGCTTTCCTGGCTGGAAAAGTTATCTTGTTTGGTTCTTTCAGAACTGTCGGTCACTTATCCACAATTGGCATGGGATTCCACACATGGATGATCAATTTATATTCCTTGGGAACTTTTATAAATGATTGGATTAATGTCATTCCAGGATGCACTTACACTCATTTTTTCAAAAGGGAAATTGTAGGCTGAATAGTGTTTTTTTTTGCTTCATTTTTGTACAACACTTTTGTAATAGGTCACATCTATCTTAATACCTAGATAGGGTTTTTGCTATGAAGATCATATTAAGTAAAAAGGTTACTCTAAGATGTATTGAAACAAAAAAAGAAAAAGATAAATTTAATAATATCATATAATATCATTAATAATTCCTATAATGTTATTAGTTAAATTTTTAATAAAACTTATTGAAATTAAACCTAGAGACTTGTGTCTTAATGAAATTAAAACTAAATTTTGCCTTAATACCCCTGTCTAGAATTTCTTTTATAGAACTTTTTAAAGACCTATAATTTAGATTGTGAATTAGGTGTTGAAACCCAAAATAATTGAAACATATACACCCTAAAATTTATATAAGTTTACACTTGGGTTACCAAAGATCAAGTCCCATACCACATTGAAATTGAACCCATGACATGGAGCTTCCAAATCAAGTATCTTACCACTAGGTTAACACCTCATTATTATGAAGAATCATTATCACAATGCCTTTATCCTATCTATATAGGTTCATCCATTAGGTGAGTAATGCATTTGGCAATGATTTTTAAAGCAAGCCACATACCACTATTGATATGACTTTAATGAATGATTTATTAGAAATGCAAGTAACATGAAATAATGAAACTAAAGAATTTTTACTTATGTCCCCTAAGACACTCTTGGATCTTATGCTAGAAATGCAAATATCATCAAACAATGAAACTGAATCTGAATTTTTACTTAAATTTCCTAATGATGAACCACGATATCGCGTCCGCGATATCAGATTAACCATGCAATGTCGGATACCCGATATCACAGCCCATCTCCTTGCTTATAAATAAGAGGTCGTGCCCTTAGTTTCCACATTAGAAAGTTAGTCCCTTAGCCAAACTCTTGCCATTTTTTCCCCCAGAGTTAGAATTATTTTTGTGTGCCCGTAATAGGAGCCATAGAATGAACAAATCTTTATTCAAGCATTATGCACTTGAGCACACTTTGTGTACGGCAATAAAGACAAACTTTATGATAAACCTTACAATGTACAAAATAGATTAATTAGCGTTAATTATTATTTAATGCTTTCCTAGTTGATTAATGATCTCTCTCACCTTACAACTCTCTTAGTTAAATACACTCAGTACGACTGCTTCAAGCATACGTGTGGCATTTGGTAACCTAATGACGATTAGTGTTTGGTAATCCCAATAGCATTGCACTAGTTCAGGATGTGTACGGTGAATGGGAACGGATACTGGTGTTAAAAGTAATTAGAACCTAGTCAATGAATAGTTAAATTAGATAAGTTACTTAGTTATCTCTCTCTCCCTCCTTACTAGCGTAGGATATAAAACACATAAAAGCCATAAAAATCATATGCCTCAAACCATACAACTATGACATACAAGCAAGTTTGGGAAGACAACGATTAACCAACCTGTTATCATTCCACAAAGGTGCATAGGCACTTAGTCCTTGGAATTCAAACGGATTGTGCATGAAATGCTCGTATTCATATGGTTGAGTGTAGGGGTACCTCGCCGCTCATCATTGGCGCCGTTGTCGGGGACTTAGTTGTTTGTGCGCTAAGTAGAACGTAGGAAACCATTCACATCGTTGGAACGAACTCTTAGGGTTGATTAAGGAAAAGATAATAGTACATTGCACACTGAACAAGACAAGATGTCTTCTTCTTCACACAAAAGCACTTCATCACCTAGGATTAACACAAGAAGCAATTGATGGTAGCATACACATGACATTGATCCATCAATTCCTCATCAGTTTCATGTGGTATATATTCATCCTGATGAATATGTACCCGACTTCACCTTTATTCTCCATCAAGACGAACAGCTATGTTGGCGTGACTTGGAAGGTAACATAGTGTTACCTCCCGACTGTGTAGTCCCAAGTATGCTCCTTCGTGCTCTCACACGAATAGGCATGCAACACTTACACGTAGAGTACGTTGTGCAAGACTATGATTCAAGGGACTATCGTCCCACAGAGGTGCAACATCAAAGGGATTTGCAACAAGAGAGACACCATAAGTCTTTGAAGGGAAAATGGTCCAAGGATGCCCCCCACGTTTTAAGCAAAATTGAAGGTGATGAACATGCTTCAGGTAGTCACCAACATAACGATGTTCCTCCCCTTGACTTTGGGCAAGGGGTTGTGTATCAAAACCTTCATTTTACTGTTCACAACCTAGGTACTGATACCAACAAACACAAAGTGTCTAAAAAAGGAACAAGGGCACATGATGAAGGTGGGCATTTTCATCGCAATCACGATCGAGGCAGAGACCACCAAAGAGAAGGAAGTAGACACCGTCATGGTGGCGATTCTCCTTCTTCTTCACCTTCATCGTCTCCTTCACCCTCTCCTTCAGTGTTCGGATGTAGCCATAGAGAGACAGATCATGAGGATAAGGGCAACCAAAGGGGAAGTCGCAAACGAAACAACCATAATAGAGGACAAGGGCATTCTAGGAAATCATGACATAGAAGAGGGGAGAGTAGGGAACAACGTAGGCACCATAGACACTACGAACGAGAAGATCATGATGAACCCCTATTCGCTACTCAAAGCATGCTAGACATAACTGAGGCTGTGAGAGTTCCAACAAGGCACCAAAAAGATAGTAGGATCAAGAGGTTAGACATGAATAACATCCCACGATTTGAAGAGGGATATAACGTTGATCCTCAAAATCACTTACAAGCATTTCACGATGCATGTGCCTTGCAAAACATAAAAAACGAGTGGCAAACACTTAAGTTGTTCCCACGAACACTAATAAAAGAAGCTGAAAGTTGGTGCCGGTCCTTAGAACTAGAATCCATTTGTAGGTGGAGTACTATGTTAGAATTGTTCAACTATAAGTACCAAACATACTCCCAGGTGTCTAACCTACGAAAGAAAATCCAAGGATGAAAACAAGGAAGTCACGAACCCTTGGATGCTGCCATGGGCCATTATTATGCACTATTACATCATTGTCCTGGCCATGGTTATTCGCAGCGAGATTAGCTACGCCATCTTATAGACGGGCTTAGGCGTGAAATGAGAAGAACCCTTGGGACTTATGCCCAAGTGATGAGTGGCGAGGTACCCCTACACTCAACCATACGAAACGAGCGTAGCACGCGCGATCCAGTCGAACTCCGCAGACTAAATGCCTAAACGCCTCATGGAACACTTGGGGTTAATCATTCGTTGTCTTCCCAGACTTACTTGTTGTTGTCACAGTGTATGGTTAAGTAAGTCCGAGGTATATGATTTTTTTGGTCTTTTCTGGTTTTATCTCCTATGCTAAAGGGTGAAGGGTTGAGAAACTAACTAACTCTAACTAATGTCCTAAGTCTAAATTAACTAGCATCAGCATCCGTTCCCACTTACCGTACACACCCTGAACTATGCAACTATGGTTACCAAACACTAATCGTTACTGGGATCACCACACGTAACGCACGTGCTCGAAGTGGTCGTACCGAGGCACTTAACTAGGAGGAAAGGGTTGAGAGAACCTAACTAGCCTACGTGCGATGAGCAGCTAATTCCTTGACTAACTGTACACATTTTCCATGCACGACTACCACTGGGATTACCAAGCATAGATCCTGGATACGCCACTGGGTTACCAAGTAGTCACACAAGATGCTCGTAATCAAGTTGTACTCATATCGCATGCGATGAGTAGCTGATTCCTTGACTAACCGTACACATCCTTAGATGCTCGTAATCAAGTTGTACTCATACCGCATTTTAGGAAAGCAATAAATAACAATTAAATAAAATCCTATTCCATGCACTGCAAGGTTTATCCAATCAAGTTTGTCTTTATTGCCGTACACAACTTTGCATTCAGGTACAATGTTGCTCGAATAAAGATTCATTCACTCTAGCACTCCTACTGCGGGCACATGGAAAATAATCTATCTCTGGAGTGATCAAACTGCCAGAGTTTCCCTACTTCTAAACTAGGATGAGAAATGAGGGGAGTGTCGCCTCTTATTTATAGATTTGGCGGTAGACCGCGATATCGCGTACGAGATATCGTAGGGGATGACACGATATAGCGATGGCTGTGATATCGTGGTGCATGCGATATTGCATCTCATCACCAAGGAAGACTATCTGAGCTTAGGTCCCATCAAATTCACAGATTACTAGAGCAAGTTGCTAAAGAAGAAGGTGAGCTATGAAAGAGAGAGTGTGCGAAAGAATATAACCGAGATCCTTCCCTCTGGAAGAAGGGAGTAAGATTTTGTGAGGATGAGGAAGAGTCACCACTCAAAGAGATGGTGAATAGGAAAACCTTGCCTATCCAAAAGTTAGCTTCAAAAGTATCGACAAAGGTAGACCAAATGTGGGACTCCCTAGATAGTAGGTTTCAAATTGTTCTCAAAGTAGTAGAGGAGTCTAGGGAAAGAGGTAGTGATCGTGACAAAAGAAAAAAGAGAGAAGTAGAAAATGCACGTAACAAGGGTAAGGGTAAAGTTGCTATTATTGAAAAAGTTGTGGACTCAGATATAGATGATGATAGTGGATGTAAGATCTACAGGAGTTTGGGGTGTATGCACTTAATCCACATTTAAACGAATGACAAACATCCCGAGGGTTACCTTATCCCCAAGGTAACCCAAGGTAGTTCCACCAACCTTTAACATATTATCCAAGTGGAACTCCACCACAACCAATTGAGCAACATCAATAGTGGCAGCACCCACAATCATGGGGAATGCCACCACCAAGGAAACAATATCCTTACCAACAACCTGACCCACATGGATATTACGTGCAACATCCAATCTCTCCATGTGACTCTATTGGTCACATTACTCCTCAACATCACTACCAAGCCTACGAGTACTATAGGACTCTGTCTCCTAAGGGTGATATTCCACAAGTGTACCATCCTTCAAATTCAGCCACATCTCTCCCACTAATAGCTCCATTACCATCTGCTCTAGCAATGCAAGGTGAACTCCCTACTCAACCACAACAACGTAATGCCGCAAGGGTTGTTAATCCTCAACCTACTATTGGTTCTGACAACTGTATGAAGAAAATACCTTTCTTTAGAACCAACAATCCAACCAAGCCTTTGCAATCACAATCGGCTAAGTCTTTGGACATCTCTGTATCAAATAAAGCTTCAGAGCCCTCTTCAAGCCTAACACCGCATTCAACGCATACGGTCATGTTAACACATGTCATTACCGATTAGATCAAAGCTGGCCACCTTCCTAGGAAATTCTCTAATCTAGGGAGTCCCCTAATATATTCACAAATCACTAGGAATGAGCCATGCAAAGCTCTTTTGGATTCAGGTTCTGGTGTCAACCTAATATCCCAAGAAATGTACAAGGCCTAGAACCTGCCCCCATTAAAAAAGAGCAATATCCATTTAGAGTTAGCTGACTAGTCCATCATTGTTCCCTTGGGATTAGTGGAGGACATTGTTCCCATTGTTTGTGGATGGTCATATCCAGCTGACTTCCTAGTGATTCAAGTAAACAACAGTAAGGGGGACTTCCCAATCATAATGGGAAGGGCATGGCTAAACACTATCGATGCATGCCTAGGAATCCGCGATCTTTCCCTAGAAATATCTAAGGAAAATACTTTCGAAAAGATTGAGAAGAAGAAAGTTCCATGCATCGCATACAGTGACACAGGGTGTAATTGCATGCAGAGATCATGGGTTGTGCAAAGTTTAACATTGCCTGCATGCAATTAGTGTGCACAAGTAATCAATAGACAAAGGTGCCTGTATGCAACAACCACACGACAAGAAGACACCCAGTGGTTGACAACTGATCAAGAAAGCAACTCATTTATATGCATGGAACTAACTGAGGGTTTGACTTGCGCTTACAAAGATAGCATAGATGCATTAGAGCAAGTCCACTACCAACTTCCAAGTCCTAACCTCGAAAACATCAACAGGGAAAGATGGAAATTCCTAAGAAATTTAAACAGGAGCCCCTAGAGCTAAAACCATTACCTATCGGTATGGAATACACGTTCCTTAAGAATGGAAAACCAGTAATCATTAACATAAAACTTTCTCTGCAACAAAAAGAGAGTCTGCTAAAGGTAATAAAATAGTGGTTAAAAGCCTTCACCTGGTCATGTCCAGAATTAACTGGAATAGATCCTAGGATATGCCAGCATAGGATTTACAATGACCCCTCCATGAAGCCTCGAAAACAACCATAGAGGCGATTGAACCTAAAGTTGAAGTAAGTAGTAAAAGAAGAAATCAAACAACTTCTGATGAGTGGCAAGATACCCCTACACTCAACCATACGAATATGAGCATAGCATGCGTGATCCGATCGAACTTCACAAACTAAGTGCCTACACACCCCATGAAACACTTAGGGTTAATCATTCGTTATCTTCCCAGACTTACTTGTAGTTGTCACGGTGTATGGTTAAGTAAGTCCGAGGTATATGATTTTTATAGTCTTTTCTGTTTTATGTCTCCTATGCTAACAAGGTGAAGGGTTGAGAAACTAATTACTAACTTTAACTAATGAACTAAGTCTAAATTAACCTAGCGTCAACATCTGTTCCCACTTACTGTACACACCCTGAACCGATGCAACCGTGGCTACCAAATGCTAATCGTTGCTGGGATCCCCACGCGTAATGCACGTGCTCGAAGTGGTCGTACTGAGGCACTTAACTAGGAGGAGAGGGTTGAGAGAATCTAATCTAGCCTAAGTGCGATGAGCATCCGTTCCTTGATCATCTGTACACATCCTTAAATGCTTGTAATCAAGTCGTACTCATTCCGCATTACTAGGAGATAAGGGTGAGAGAGAAAGCAATAAATAACATTAAATAAAATCCTATTCCATGCACTGCAAGGTTTATCTAGGAAGTTCTTCTTTATTTCCGTACACAACTTGTGTTCAGGTACAATGTTGCTCAAATAAAGATTCATTCACTTTAGGACTCCTACTGCGGGCACATGGAAAATATTCTATCTCTGGAGTGATCAATCTGCCAGAGTTTCCCTACTTCTAGCCTAGGATGGGGAAACAAGGGAGAGCTGCCTCTTATTTATAGATATGACAATGCACCGCGATATCACGTACGCGATATCATAGGGGACGATGCAATATCACGGCATTGCGTATCTTGTCTCATCATACCCCCATGACTAAATTAAAACTCGTCCTCAAGTTCCTTACAAAATATTGGGAAGGTACGAGATTATTGAGGTGAATGGAACTAATGGGATGACATGTGAACGGATCATCATTACAAGACTTGACAAAACTGGTGTTCATGACAACAAGAGTGAACACCTTATTACATTGACATCAGGCCTCATTTGACAGGTTGAGAGAAAGAGAGAGAGAAAGAGGTGTTGCTACTGCGAACGCCAAGATTGCACCTTTCGTTGTCCATCCATGAGCGCGTTATCGATCTTGCTCCTTGCATAGCTTCTTCTAGCACTGCTTCATTCCAAGTGTTCCTTCCAAATCCCCTCCATTGTTGTATGATTTCCATCTGCACACACAACACAATCTTTGTATTAGCAAGGGTAATTGAATTTCAATGTAATTGATACCTTGCTGCAGTGTAAGTCCATTGGCTAGGTTGTGGTATGGCTGGTTGCAGATCTGGAGATGTATTAATGATGACTACCGAAGGTGTAGGGGTTAGGAAAAAATCGAAAAAATTCGAGGCTAAGAGAAAATCGAAAAAAACGGGCCCCGTACCCCCATGACTAATCGTGAACCTCCAGTAGCGTTAGAATGGAGAAAGAAAAGAAATAAGAAAGATAGAGAAAAAGAGACAACTATAACACCAATGAAGTGGATGTTAAGATGGAAATGAACAAGATAAAACTAATTGCAAAAATGTTAGGAAAAAGAATTTAACTGGTGCACCAAATAGGAATGTCAGTGGGTCCTCCCCAAAGCAGGCTCATGCCCTTAATGCCTTGACAAACCCACATTCAAAGAGTCCATAGGCTCTAGGAATGTCATTTGGAACAAGAGTTAAAGTCTTAACTGCAAGAATTTACCAAAAAAAAAACAATGCATCAACCAAGATATACACTAACGATACAACCAGCAATGAGGTGAATAATGGAGAGAAGGATGGAGAGAAGAGAATGGAATGGAGTCTCAAGAATAAGGTGGTGTACAACCCCTTGTGTATTGCATGGTTAGTGTGACTTAGCAAATCTCATTCCAACTCCAACCTTAAACAAACCACTTCCAGTGACTTCACATTAATGCATTCGGCCAATCCATTCTCTTGAAGTAACAAGAATGCCTTCTCCAAGAGCCACCACCATTCCGACGAAACAAGGAGAGAATGGGAAGTGAGAAGGGCCTTAGTTAGAGGGAACGTTTTGTTTTGAGTTCCATAACCAGTGTTTGTAGCCCAAGGGATTATTTTTTCTAAGGGGTGTGCTTTGAATTCTCACTTCTTCTCTCTCTTTTTTTTTCTTTTGTTTTTTGTTTTTGTGTTTTGTGTTTTTATGCGTGAGAACCACACCATGCAAAGACTTTGTTATTTTTATTGCTTAGCTTTCCGATGATTGGGTAACATCGAAACGGTAAGAAAACTCAAGAATAAAACATCCAAGCACCCAAGAGAATGGCCAACACAAAAGCATCAAGTTCCCTTGAAGTCACACCCTTTTCAATCCTTGAGTCCTTCCTTAGTTTGAGAAATGCCCAGTCACCAATTCGTTAAAGTTCTTATTATGAAGGGGACTGTACATTTCTAAGCTGAGAGAGACCATAGAAGCTGGTGTATGAATGGATGAAGTGAACTCATTTCCTGCCATATCAAAAGAAACATACCTTAGTATCAACATCATGACTTAAAGGTAAAAACCAAACATTAGCAATCAACATAAAAATAGTTCATACCATCATTCCGAACACTTATTGGGTGACAAATTTACAGGGTGGATCACACACATACACGAAAAAATGAAAAAGTATAATGATGATGTAAAACAAAAACAAGAAGAGTTAAAGAAATTTGTAAAACAAAAAGTTGTAAGACAAAAACATGTAACACAAAAACGTGTAAAACAAAAACGTGTAAAATAAAAACTTGTAAAACAAAAATGTGTAAAACAAAAACGTTGTAAAACAAAAACGTGTAAAAAAACTTAAAAAGAACTAAGGGCCCCATATGATTAGCATAGGTGGCCATCTCCCCCATGACTGAGTGGAAAGGGAGAGATTCGAAATAATGAGCACCTATTTGAATTTCTAAGAAGTGTCCAACTTCTCCCAATTGATGATCTTAGATTAAGGGATGGAAGTTGGCGACGCTCATATCCCAATGTGTTTATGCCTTCATTGTTGGCATGGTTTGTCTCCTTAGTTTGTTCCATGCATATTTGTCGGTTGCTCTTTCTAGTAGCTATCAACCATGGGGTGTCTACTACTTGTTGTGTAGTTGCTACATACAAGCATCTTTGTTTCAAAGTTTCAAGGGCACACCTGTTACATGGAGGCATTTCCTCCATGTCATCACTCGATGAATCACTGTATGTGATTCATGGAACTTTCCTCTTCTCGATCTTTCCATAAATGTTTATCTTAGATATTTCTAAGGAAAGATCTCAGATCCTAAGGCATGCATCTACTGTGCTTAGCCATGCCCTTCCCATTATAATTGGGAAGTCCCCTTCGTTGTTGTTAACTTCAATCACCAGGAAATCAGCTGGGTATGACCAACCACACATAGTGGTAATGATGTCCTCCACCAATCCCAAGGGAATGGTGATGGACTGGTCTGCCAGCTCAAGTTGAATGTTGCTCTTCTTAAGTTGGGGCAGGTTCTAGGCGTGATACATGTCTTGTGAATTTAAGTTGACTCCAGAACCTGAGTTAAGAAGAGCCCTATGTGGTTTATTTCCAGTGACTTAAAGGTAGATTAAGGGACTTCCAGGATCAGTTAGTTTCCTGGAAAGGTGGCCTACCTTGATCGAGTCGGTTACGGTATGTGTTAACATAACCGTCTGCATTAAGCTTTGTTGTTGGACGGAAGGGAGCACCGAAGTGTTAGATGGTGGAGGAGTGTACATGGGCTCAACCGCTTGTTGTTGCAAGAGTTTGTCTGGGCTTTTGGTTCTAAAGAAGGGTCTTCTCTTTTTATAGTTGTCAGAACCAGTAGCAGGTTGAATATTTATAGCTCTCGTAGTGTGACGTTGCTGCGGTTGAGTAGGGAGTTCCCCTTACATTGTTGGAGCAGGAGGTGTTATGGGAACTACTGGTGGAAGAGGTGCGGATGGATTAGGAGGATGGTGTGGGTATGGAGCGTCTCCCGGAGGAGAAGGAGTCCTCCTAAAGTACTCTCAAACTTGGTAGTGACGTTGGGGAGTTGTGTGACCCATAGAGTCACTTGGAGAAATTGGCTGCTACACATAATAACCATATGGATTGGGCTGCCGGTAAGGGTATTGTTGTTTCGGCGGTGGCGTCCCCCATGACTGTGGGTATTTCCATTGCTAATGTTGTCCGATAGGTTGTAGTGGAGTTCCACTTGGGTAGTACGTTAACGGTTGGTGGAACTACCTTGGGTTACCTTGGGAATAAGGTAACCTTTGGGGTCTTTGCTGTTGGTTAAGTTTCGGATTAAGTGCATACACCCCAGACCCTTGTAGATGTGAGATGATTGGACAACATCCCTTAGGATGGTCATAGTGGCAGATCTCACATCCACCGTCATCGTCTATGTCTGAATCCACAACCTCATCAGAGATAGTAATTTTCCCTTTATCCTTGTTATGTGTAGGGCCTAAATCTCTCCACTTTGTCTTACCTTTGTCACTACTTTGTTCCGCCTTGGACTCTTCTATGATTTTCAAGACAGTTTCAAGTCTAGAGTCTAAGGAACTTCATACTTCTTCTACCTTAGCCGCTACATCTGTTGTTAGCTTCTGAAGCGGTAAGGTTTTTCTGTTCACCAACTCTTCGATTGGTGACTCATCCTCTTTATCGCAAAATTTCACTCCCTTCTTTTGAAGAGAGGGATCTTGGTTGTATTATTCTGCACTTTCCCTTTTTTGTAGCTCACCTTCTTCTTTTGCTACTTGCTCCAACAATTGATGAACTTCATGGGCTCTGAGTTCTGATAGTCTCCCATGGGCATAAGTCCCAAGGGTTCTCCTAGTTTCATGTTTGAGCCCATCTACGATGTGGCGGAGTTGATCCCGCTAAGCGTAACCATGGCTCGGGCAATGATGTAGCAATGTATAGTATCGGGCCATGGTAGCATCCAAGGGTTCATGAATACCTTGCTTCCATCCTTGGATCTGCTTACGCAAGCTAGACACTCTAGAGTACGTTTGATACTTATCGTTGAACAACTCTAACATCGTACTCCACCTCCTGATGGTTTCTGATTCTAAGGACTGGTACCAGCTCTCTGCTTCCTTGGTGAGTATCCTAGGAAACAACTTAAGTTTCTGCCACTCATTCTCTATCTTTTACAAGGCACAGGCATCTTGAAATGCCTATAAATGATGTTGCGGATCAGCGTTGTATCCCCCTTCGAAGCATGGGATGTTGTTCATGTCTAAACGCTTGATCTGACTATCTTTTAAATGCCTTGTTGGGATTCTTACTACCTTCATTATGTCGAGCATACTTTGGGTTGCAAGTAGAGGCTCGTCATGATCATCTCTTTCATGACACCTGTGATGTCTTCGTTGTTCCCTACTTTCCCCTCATTCATGCCCTTATCCTCTCTCTTGACTCTCTCGTCGAGGTCTCTCATTTTTCTTACCTCTATCCTCACCGTTATGCCCTTCATGATTATGCCTAGAGGTGGAAGGAGAGGGTGAGTGGTGAGATGAAGGGGAAGAAGAAGGGGAACCATCGCCATGATGATATTTCTTGTCTTCTCTTTGGCTGCTGCAACCTTGATCGTGATGACGATCTAAGTGCCCGTCCTTATTATGAGTTGTTGTTCCCTCTGTGAACAATTGGTGTTCATGGGCATCAGAACCAGGGTTATGTATCATTGAGCGTAGGTTATGATACCCAACCTCCTCACCATCGTTAGGAGGGGGAACATCCTTTGATAAAGAACCGGTTATAAGTTGTTCACAATCTCTTATTTTGCTAAGGACATGCGGGACCTCTTTACCCTTCAACAATGTATGTTGGCTCTCCTGCCTTGAGTCCCTAATATGTTGTGCTTCTATGGGATGATAATCCCTCATGTCAAAGTCTTCTGCAACGTATTCAGCATACAATTCTGTCATGCCAATCTGTGCCAAAGCACTGAGAAGCATGTTAGGGACTGATCGATCTGGAGGTAACAGTATGTTACCTTGCAGGTCTCTCCAACGCATCTGTTCATCTTGATGGAGGATAAAAGTAAAGTTGGGAATATACTCATCGGGATGAGTATATAATTTCCAATATTGTTGAGGAACCGGCTAATTTAGGCTATGTGTTTTTGATTGCCGACTGTTCTTTGTATAATCCTTAGGTGGTGAGTTGCTCTTGTGAGAAGAAGAAGAAGAAGACATGATGTCTTATAGGTGTGCTGATTTTACCATTATAAATTTTTTTTCGTTTGATTAACCCTAATGTTCGTTAAGCTCCCAACGATGTGAGTAATATCCTATGTTCTATTTAGTGCACAAACACTTAGTCCCCGGAAACGGCACTAATGATGAGTGGCGAGATACCCCTACACTCAACCATACAAATACGAGCGTAGCACGCGTGATTCGGTCGAACTCCGTAGATGAAGTGCCTACACACCCCATGGAACACTTAGGGTTAATCGTTCATTATTTTTCCAGACTTACTTGTAGTTGTCACGGTGTATGGTTAAGTAAGTCCGAGGTATATGAGTTTTATAGTCTTTTCTATTTTATGTCTCCTATGCTAACAAGGTGAAGGGTTGAGAAACTAATTGCTAACTCTAACTAATGAACTAAGTCTAAATTAACCTAGCGTCAGCATCTATTCCCCCTTACCGTACACACCCTACACCGATGCAACTGTGGCTACCAAACGCTAATCGTTGCTGGGATCCCCACACATAATGCACGTGCTCAAAGTGGTCGTACTGAGGCACTTAACTAGGAGGAAAGGGTTGAGAGAATCTAATCTAGCCTAAGTGCGATGATCATTCGTTCCTTGATCATTCGTACACATCCTTAAATGCTCATAATCAAGTCGTACTCATTCCGCATTACTAGGAGATAAGGGTGAGAGAGAAAGCAATAAATAACATTAAATAAAATCCTATTCCATGCATTGCAAGGTTTATCTAGGAAGTTCATCTTTATTGTTGTACACAACTTATGTTTAGGTACAATGTTACTTGAATAAAGATTTGTTCACTTTAGGACTCCTACTGCGGGCACATGGAAAATATTCTATCTCTGGAGTGATCAATCTACCAGAGTTTCCCTACTTCTAGCCTAGGATGGGGAAACAAGGGAGACCCACCTCTTATTTATAGATATGACGGTGCACCGCGATATCGCATACGCGATATCGCAGGGGACGATGCGATATTACAACGACCACGATATCGCATACGCAATATCGTGGCCTATGCGTATCGCGTCTCATCAACTTCTAAAGGCTGGGTTCATATACCCCATTACTGATAGCGAATGGGTTAGCCCCTTAGTAATCATGCCTAAAAAGGAAGGCAAATGGAGGGTGTGCATAGATTTTAGGCTACTAAACATGGCAACATTCAAGGATCACTTTCTGTTGCCATTTGTTGACCAAGTCTTAGACACAATCGCAGGGCATCGCTATTATAGTTTTTTGGATGGATATAGCAGATACAACTAAATATAAATAGTCCTAGAAGTCGAAGCCAAAACTATTTTCACCAGTCCTTGGGGAACGTTTGCATACAAATAAATGTCGTTTGGCTTGTGCAATGCTCCTACAATGTTTCAATGCTTAGTTCTAAGCATATTCCAGTAGCAGATAGAAAATGGTGTGGCAGTCTTTATGGATGACTTCTCCACTTATGGAGCAAGCTTTGATCAAGCCTTGGACCGATTAGAGCAAGTGCTGAAAAGATGTGTAGAAACTAATTTGAGGCTTAACTAGCAAAAAAGCCATTTGTTGGTCCAAGAAGGCGTAGTACTTGGGCATAAAATCTCACATGCAGGGATAGAGGTAGACCCTCAGAAAATCAAATTCATCCAAGGAATTACCCATCAACCAAAACTATCAAAGACATTCAGTCATTCCTTGGACACACTGGCTACTATAGGAGATTCATAGAGAACTTTTCAAAGATTGCCAAACCATTAGTAGAGTTAACAAAAAAGGATGTATCCTTTGAGTGGACTAGGGAATGCAAATGAGCTTTTCAAACTCTAAAATAGAAGCTTGTAGAAATGCCCATTCTACAAGCTCTTGATTGCTCCAAACCATTCCATGTCATGACTGATGCGTCCAGCTATGCCTTAGGAGCTATGCTTACACAGTTAGATGACCAAAAACATCCTTATTACATCCATTGTGCAAGTAAAAGTATCACTGGTGCACAACTCAACTACACTACTACAGAAAGAGAATTAATGGCTATAGTGTTTACACTAGAAAAATTTAGACATTATGTATTGGGGTACAAGGTATTCATACACACAGATCATAGTGCCATCCGGTTCCTCATGAATAAGCCAATGGTAAGCCCTTGTATTATACGATGGTTGGTGATCCTACAAGAGTTTGATTTAATGATAATCGATCGTAAAGGCACCGAGAATGTAGTTGTCGATCATTTATCTCGATTGCACTGGGACAACAAAGAGGATGAGTATCCAATTTTTGATCACTTCCCTAATGAGTTCCTCTTTGTTGGTGTAGTGAATAACCAATCACTCATGGAGACAAACTGGTACAGTAGCATTGTTACCTATCTCCTTACCCAACAAACACCACAAAAGCTAGATCTTAAGAAGAAACAACAGTTTCTTCATAGAGCCAAGTACTTTATGGAGATCAATGGACAACTTTACAAAGTATGTCTCAATGTCTTGGTTCAATGGTGTGTTCCCGATAGAGATCAACTGAGAGTTCTTCAAGATGCTCATGAGGGCCCTTGTGGGGGTCATTATGTTGGGAGACAAACAACCATCAAGATCCTCGTTGCAGGGTATTATTGGCCTATCTTATTCTAGGACACCCATCAATTTGTCCAATCTTGTGAGCACTGTCAACATGATGGGGGAATGATTGCTAGAATGGAGGGTCAGCAATAATGGATTCAACCACTAGAACCCTTCAACATTTGGGGAATTGATTTCATGGGGCCCATTACACCAATGTCCAATGGAAAAACTTAGATTGTACTTGTCGTAGACTACTTAACAAAATGGGTTGAAGCAGCTGCTGTTAAAGATTGCACATCATCTACAGCTGCACGATTTGTTCAACAACAAGTCGTCAACAGGTTTGGTGTGCCGCATGCACTTATCTCAAATAATGGTACATACTTTACAGGTGTAACTTTTCAAAAGTTAATGCAACGCTTAGGGGTTGAGCATAAATTGACTATGCCATACCACCCCCGAGCAAACGGTCAAGCCGAGGTCACCAATAGGGAGATTACTAAGATACTGACCGGAACCATTAGCAAGTATAGGCAAGACTAGAGCACTAAAATGAATGATGCTCTTTGGGCATACCACTCCACATGGAAACTCCCTATAGGCTACTCTCCCTACGAGTTAGTGTATGAAAAACTTCCAACACTCCCTATCCAAACTGAGCTGTGTACACTAGCCACAACATGTGATCTCAACCTTGACCTTGATCTAGCACAAAAACAAAGGTTGATGACTCTTAACTTGCTAGATGAGAAATAACTAGTTGTCGTGTCATCTAATGAGTTGCACAAGGTATTTAATAAACAACGCCATCACCTGAAAATTAGGAAAGTTAAGTATCAACCAGGAGATAAGGTCCTCTACTAGAACCCCACACATGTGTCACAACATATCAAATTTCAAACACTGTGAGAAGGACCTTACATTATCTATGCGACTTTTTCTTCAGAGGCCATGACCATATATAAACTAAGAGCCCAGATAAGAGACTATTAGTCAACGTGCAATAAACAAAACTTTTCCATGAGTTTAGGACAATTAGAACATATGCTACCTTTGTTCTCATTATTTCAGATCTCCTCCTTTCAACTCAGTCATGGGGGAGATGGCCACTTCTGCTAATCATTGAAGGCCCTCAGTTCTTTCTAAGTTTTTGTTTTACACATTTTTTTTACACGTTTTTGTTTTACACATTTTTGTTTTGCACATTTCTTTAATCTTTCTTGTTTTTTTTTGCCCCATCGTTCATATTTTTACCATTTCTTTGTGTGATTACTTTATTTTGTTCGTCACCCAATAAGTGTTCATGATAGTGGCATGAATAATATCATATTGATTACTAATGCTGGGATTTTACCTTTGAAGTATGATGTTGATATTAAGGTATGGTTCTTTTGATTAAATAGGCAATGAGTCCACATCATTCATGCATCCATAAAATCCTATGGTCTCCCTTGGCTTGGAACTGTACAATCCCTTTCTCTAATAAAATTGTTAATGAATTGGTGGCTAGGTATTTCTGAAACTAAGGAAGGACTCAAAGGATGAAAAGGGTGTGACTTCAAGGGGATTCAATGCAGTTGTGCTGGCTATTCTCTTGAGTGCTTGGATGCTTTTTCCTTGGGTTTTCTACCATTCTGACCATTCATCAAATCACCGAAAGCTAAGTACATAAAAATAAGTCTTTGTATGGTGTGGTTCTCACGCAACAAACATAAAAAACTTGGACACAATAAAGAACTTGGACTACACGCACTAGTTATGGCACTAGAAAGACATGTTACCCATGCATGAAGGTTCTCTCTAACTAAGGCCCTTTCTTGCTCTCCTTGGAATGGTGGTGACTTTTTGTAGAGGCATTCTTGTTACCTAAAGAGGATAGGCTGGTCAAATGTGTTGATGCGAGGTCACTAAATGTAGTTTGTTGAGCCTAGATTTGGAATGATTTCTACTTGGTCACATTAACCATAAAACACACACAAGGGACTTTACAAATCCTTGTTCTTAGGTTTCCATTCCATTCCCTCCTCTCCATCTTTCTTTTCCATTTTCACCTCATTGCTGGTTTTATCATTAGTCTGTATCTTGGTTGATGCATTGTTTTTCCTTGGTAATTTCTTATGGGTAAGTTTTTAACTCTTGCTTCCAAATGACATTCCTAGAGCCTACGGACTCTTTGGTTTGTTGGTCTGTCAGGGCATCAAAGGCATGAGCCTACTTTGGGGAGGACCCACTGGCATTCCTTTTTGGTGCACTTGTTAACTTCTTTCCCTTAAACATTTCCTGCAATCAACAATTTTTTGTTTCATGCCCATCCATGACATCCATTTTATTGGCGTTACCGTTGTTACTTTTTCTCCATCCTTCTTATTTCTTATCTTTTTCCAACTTACCGCTATCGGAGGTTCGCTCTTAGTCATGGGGGCCCTAGCATAATTTTTTAAATTTTTCCTAACCCCTACACCTTAGGTAGTCACCAATGTTAAATCTCTAGAATTAGTATCTGCCATAACCACAACTCAGCCAATGCACTTTACAATGAGGCCAAGTATCAACTGCACTGTGATTTATCTACATGTGATTGTGTTGTGTATGTAGACGACAATCATACAACAATGGACTGGACTTAGAGGAAACACTTAGGATGGACAGGAACTGGAACATTTACAAAAGGAGCAGGATTGGTGGCATGGCTATGGATAAATAATGGAAGGTGCAATCTTGGCATTGGTAGCAACACACCTTATTCTTTTCTCTCTCTCTCCTTCTCTTCTAGCTACCAAATAAGGCTGGATGTCATTTATGTATAGTGTTCACTTTTGTGGTCATGAACACTAATGCTGTCATGTATTGTATTGTTGATCCATTCACCGGGTATGTTGAGTCGGTCACCCTGTTCCACTGTCAATGGTCATTCAGTCAATAATCTCATACTTTCCCAATATTTTGTAAGGAACTCGAGGATGAATTTTTATTTAGTCATGGGGGTATGATGAACTGTGATAGTGCGTCCGCATTAGAGGCGGTGCCCTTATTTTCCACATTAGAAAGTTAGGCCCTTAGCCAAACTCTTGCCATTTTTTCCCCCAGAGTTAGAATTATTTCTGCGTGCCCGCAGTAGGAGTCATAGAGTGAACGAATCTTTATTCAAGCATTCTGTACCTGAGCACACTTTGTGTACGGCAATAAAGACGAACTTTATGATAAACCTTGCAACATACAAAATAGATTAATTAACGTTAATTATTATTTAATGTTTTCCTAGTTGATTAATGATCTCTCTTACCCTAAAACTCTCTTAGTTAAATACACTTAGTATGACCGCTTCGAGCATGCGTGTGGCGCTTGGTAACCCAGTGATGATTAGCGTTTGGTAATCCTAGCAACGTTGCACTGGTTCAGGATGTGTATGGCAAGTGGGAACGGATACTGGTGTTAGGAGTAATTAGAACCTAGTTAATGAATAGTTAAATTAGATAAGTTACTTAGTTGTCTCTCTCTCCCTCCTTACTAGCGTAGGATATAAAACACATAAAAACCATAAAAATCATATGCCTTAAGCTTACTTAACCATACAACCGTGACATACAAGTAAGTTTGGGAAGACAACGATTAATCAATCCGTTATCGTTCCATAAAGGCGCATAGGCACTTAGTCCTTGGAATTTGACCGAATCGTGTGTGAAACACTTGTATTCGTATGGTTGAGCATAGGGGTACCTCGCTGCTCATCACCTAAGATCGTCTTGAATGTTTGGGATGGGACTATTTCAAAATTTATTTTATGGATTTTTTAATCCATAACTTAGCTTTTCCCATTGGAATTGAACTTGTGACCTAGGATTTCAAACCCAAGCCTCTTAACACCAAGCTAACACTTCATTATTAAGCTATCAAATATGATCATTTGTATATTCTCTTATGTTAGACTAGTGCAATTATTATCTCTATGATAGGTCCCAAGGAATGATTGTTGAAGAGTATCTTTTAAAATGACATTTATTTCTATATTTTCTTTTTTCTTTTTCAAGTGATTAAGATCTCAGCATATAATATTAGTTGTCAGAACTAAAACTAGATCACTATATGTACCTCCTAAACATATATTTGGCACAAAAATTTTGTAGAACTTTAAAGCTTAGCATAACCCATTGGAATTGCACCCTTTGTTTGTATCCAAACCTAACACTATTAAGACCAAGATTACTTTTAGTAGAAACTTATAATTATAATTATTTAAAAACATTATAGTTTTTTTAAAAAAATAAAAATATATATATATATACTTATTTATTATTCTTAAAATTAGATAATTGTAATACTATCAAGGAGATATTAGCTTACTGGTAAAAGTCTTGGCTTGGTAATCCCAAGTCACAAGCTCAATTCCACTTATAAGAAGTTATAAATTAAAATGAAATTCAAAAACTTAAAATTACAAGCAAATAAAAGTTCCTTTTTATTCTTTGAAACATAGAATTACTTTAATTAATTTTCCTTTGAAAAATGTGATATTAAAACTAAAACTAAAGCATCATTGATAAAGTGAGATATCCTATCTATGATATGATATCATAGCTTATATAACAATGTAGTGAGCCATGGTTATGTTTATAAATACAAGCTCACCATCATGTCAAAGTATCAGTTAGGCAATATGTAGGGAAGTTTTTGCAATTTGTTTTCTTGAAGTTAGAGTTAGTCATGAATGCTTGCAGTGTAGCGACTTACTATTGTACGAAATATTTATTCGAGTGGATTGTTCCTAAACATAGTTCATCCACTACAATAAATATCTAGATTGTTCTTCATCATTGTAGCATCTCACATATAATAGATTTACTTTCCCATGATATTTACATTTACTGTATGATGAGCGACGAGGTACCCCTACGCTGAACCATACGAATACAAGCATGTACGCGCGATCCGGTCAAACTCTATAGACAAATTAGTTGTGGTATCTAGATAGTTACACGTTGATCGTAGTTCGCTGTCTTTCCACCTAGAGTAGTATTTGCTTTGTCATGTATTGTTTAGTCTAGAGTGAGGTGTATGATGTGATTTCTAATTCTATACTTACTCCTAAAGACAATGAGAAATAACTTGAGTAGATTAATAGACAATAGAAAGTAAAATCTAAGCTAGCCTAAGTGCGATGAGCATCTATCCTTAATCAACTGCACGCATCTTAGACCTTATGTACTACTTTTGCAGTTACCAAGCACACATTACTTGAGCACTACTAGATATGCTACTGGGTTACCAAGTAGTTACACTTAAATGTCTGTGATTAAGATGTACTCATACTGCATTTACAACAGGAATAGTAAATAACGATAAAAAATATTAACTAAGAAAACAATAAATAATAATTAACAATTAAAAACTAAGTGAATGTTTCAATGATGGAGTGATCTCGATCTTTATTGTCGATTGTGTGCGTGTCCAAGTACGTCACACTCGAACAAAGGTTTCATACAATTACAATCATCACACTGCGAGCATGCACTTAGGAAGGAACTGAATACTAACTAAAAATTGACAAAACAACTCTACCCTAAAGACTTACCAAAGACTCCTTTCCTATGTGCTTGAGTGCTATATTTATAGGCCAACATAGGAATCACAATATCGTGTATTCGATATCATTATCCAGGTTGCGATATCATGTACCTGATATCAAGTATCCAATATCAAGGCTTGGCAAACTATGATTCATCACTGTATTATTTACATTTCCAATATTATTTAATATTCCATTGTTCATTAGTAAGGTAGAATGAGTATGAATAATTTCGAGCAAAAAGCGTAATTGTTTGGTAACCCAATAGTGACTTTGCTTGATTCGCTCAGTAGTAAAGTTACTTGGTTATCCTAGTAATAGTTACATCAGCTCAGGATGTGTATGGAAAACCAAGAACAGATACTTATTACTATATGCTAGAATAGTTTTACATTTTCAATGTTATTGGTTGATAGAATTTATAATCATTTCCATTATGTTCACACTTAGTATAACTAAAGCCAAAAATATCATTTTATTATATACCTCATTAAGAGTTAAACTATACGTTTTGCACCTTGCTAACTCTAAGTGGTAAAACAATGATCACGAACTTACTATTAACTCACTAATAAATTTACATTGTCTATTCACAGATTATGATCTAGTTGCACGTAAACACTTGTGACTTGTATGGTTAAGTGTTGGAATACCCTACTACCACTTATTAATCATTTTTTGTATCTTGGGTTGCCAACATCACTTTTTTTTGAGTGTTTATTTAAGATGTATTTAAAGAGATTAAACATAAGCTATATATTGATGAATAAATTTTTACTTCTAATGGCATTATCTTTACTCAAGAAGCATAGTATCATATTGTATTTGTCTTCTTACTTTAAATTCTTCTAATAAGAAAAGTATTTGAGTTTCTTCTACTGATTTTCAATATTTATTTGCTATACTATGACCCTTGCAACACATCCATAAAGAATAGTTGATTGGATAACTACATGATAGAATTTCTTTCACATATCCTAAACTATAATAAATTCATGTTCAAATGTGTTTTTAAGGCAAATAATACATTCCTACCACTTATCCCTTTTGAGTAATGAATTCAAACCTAGGTATTTAAAGTTTTATGGTTTTCAAGGGCTTTGCCAACAAAGCTAATATCTCTAGAATTATCATTCCCCCATGGGGGATTCTAAATTACTTCCACCTTCTTCTATTGATACCAAAATTTCTGCTTCTTCTATCAATGCAAAAATTTCTATTAATCCAATAACATAGATTTATTTGTTGGTAAAAAAAAATTTGTGATACATTCTTCTAGTGATGTTGATGTAAATAAGACCCTTACTTTTGTTTTTCCCAATGATGTATATGGGTCATTAGTCGTTGATATGTGTTTATTTAAGTTTTGGGTTACTTGCCTCATAATCAAAATCTTGCTTCATAACTAAATAGTGTAATGTGAAAACATAACATTCGAGTCATTTATGCTAGGTACTATGCTTATTTTTTTTGGCTTGTTGCACTAGGTAATGCTTTGATGGTATCTTATGCCCTACATATAGGGTCATTCATAAATAAACACTAGATTTTCATACCCAATCAAAAGAATATTCTAAAGTTCCATGTTTTTTCGAGCTATTTAATCTTCTATTAACTTGTTAAATAGTTAAGTAGCCAATTATTAGTCTTCTTGGTCTCATTAAGTATAATTTTCATAGACATTTTTTTTTAAATCAATCTTCTTAACTAGAAAAAGGAACTGGTGTTGCAAGTAGGTGAGAGGACTTACATTCAACTAATTACATATTATAATCTTCCTAATTTTGGTGACTTTTACCATTATGAGGGATATTTGTTTAATGTTTGCCTTTTCCTACTTAAGAAAAAAGAGTTGTCGATGAAAAGAAAAAACGTATTGAAGTTGAAGATAAAAATAATTCGAAGTTAAATACGTGAAAAATCAAGTTAATGTTAATGATAAGAATGATAAAATGATAATGAAGAAACTAGAGAATACATAAGTTTTAATTTAATAAGAATATTATTAAAAATAATATTTCCTAACCTTTCTTACCTAAGTGAAAGGGTAGTAACCCATTTTCAAGCACCTCCATTCATGCTAAAATCAAGCCTTATAACCATGAAACGAAGTACCTGACCATCATTTGAAATGAGAGGCTCATGGATATCACATTCTGTACTAGGAAAATTATTCATAAACGGTCAATCTAGCTGAATCCTGTTCTCTACTTAATCCAAATTCTTGATTTTCAAAATAGGATTTGGAGATGCGTTGGCTTTGCAATCAACAGGGCCCGCATGTTTGGGTTTTGGTTTTTTGGCAGGGCCGCGGTGGCTACGGTGTGCCCAAGCAGTGCAGTTGCACACTGCATTTTTCATTCTGGGTTTTTTTTCATAACAAAAGGACACAGTGACTAAGAAGGCGGCAACAGGCAAGCCTAGATCTAGGCAGATTTGATTGCAACGCTTTCCGTTTTATCTATCGTTGATCTTTAACTTGGGATTTTGGTGCTTTACGGCCAGATTACTGGTGTTGAGCCTGTTCAAATGGACGTGGAGCTTCCTTCATGCAAGGGTATGGACGAATCCTCAGTGGCTACTACTTCTTCACTTTAGGGAAGTTCTCCCTACTTAGAATCTTTGGATTTTCTTTTACCTGATGACATCTTTGAATTTGTTTCTCAAGATTTTTTTGCACGCTTTATTTTTTTTTTCAAATAGTGGGTTTTCTACCTCAATCATTAAGCATCAATTTGCATATTAAAAATATTTTACAAATCCACGGGATACAGGTCTTACACGCTCGATACTATGCTTGTAATTTTGTCCTCGCTGAACTTTCTAAGGCTTCTCACATTGAGAAAGCTCTCTCTCTTTGGATTTTTTCTACTCGTAATGCTACACTTATCGCTCGAGCTTGGAAATTTGATTTCAATGTCAGGGACCCAGCCTTTAATATCATCCCTTGTTATGTAGAGCTGCCTAATCTTCCTTTAATCTTTTCATCTGTTGAGTGAGACATAGTTAGCACCTTAGGTCGAGTCATCTTCGACCATGGAATTGTGGTTAACAGGGCTCACTTTCGTCGCTACTGTATCAAACTTGACATTTCCCAAAAGAAAACCACTTTAACCTTAGGAGATAGAGGCAAAGTTTTTACTCAAAAGGTAGATTATTTTTATCTTCTCAACTCTTGTAGCTACTGCCATTGTGCAGAGCACCACATTTCTACTTGTCCTTTTCTAGCTAAGAAAAATTCCCAAACCAATCCTCTCAAATCTAGTCATATAGTCACTCCTTAGCCTAACCCACCACTTGATCCCATTAAGTTTGGTTCTAATTCTAATAATGCTCCACACCTTTCTTTCTTGTCTGCTCCCTCTAAGGCAAGAGTCTCCCAATCCCATTCTCTCATTAAGGCTAGGTCCAAGGCACCAATAATCCAATCACAATCAGTCAAAGATTCACTTTTACGTGATGAGTTTGTAATGGTAGGGGGAAGGAAAAGGACCAAAGCATCTAAAACCACTACTCCCCCTTCCTCTCCTTCACCCAAAACTAACCCAACTTTAACTGTTAATACAAGCAACTCCTTTGCAATTCTTTCCACTACTATGACAACTAACATCCTTAACCTAGATCCTTCTACTGCCCTGTCACTCATAACATCTAGAGCTTCTCCATGAACCTCCTATATTGGAATGTCCGAGGCCTAACTAATAGGCTTCGTCGCAAATGAGCCAACAACTTCCTCTCTAGTCTAAATCTCACTTTGGATTTCCTCCTTCTTCAAAAAATTAAGATCTCAACCGACTAATTATCTCTTTCAGCTCATTGGTTTCTCCCCCATTCTTCTGTTCTCGCTACTTCTCATAAGTGTGGTAAAGGTGGAGCAGCCATTCTTTTTCCAGCCTATTGGAAAGACAAACTCCTATAGCATGGGTCCGATTTAGGTCATAGAGTGGCCTGGGCTATTTTCTCCTCCTCACATGGTCCCTTCGGAGTTTGTTCTATTTATGCTCCAAATGACTCTATCGAACGGGCCTGATTGTGGCATGAACTCACTCATAGCCTCCCTCCTATTCCTTGGATTTTTGGTGGTGATTTTAACATGATGGAATTCTCTCATGATAAGCTTGGGGGTGTTTTCTCTCAACTTCCTCATCATGAATATCAAGCTTGGTCAAATTTTAAGAAACGTTTCTATCTTTCGGATGACATTGAAGACACTGCTAGTGGCTCTCTAAATAGCTTCACTTGGAACAATCTTCGTAAGAGGCACGCTCACATTTATAGTTGGTTAGATAGATATTATTTTTCCACTCTTTCTTTTTGGCAGACCCTTTCTACTACTAAATTCCACCAACACGTAACCTTATCTGATCATTTCCCCATTACTTTATCTATGCAAATCCATAATGACCACCAACGATGAAATTATCATCTCTTTAGGCTACATAGTCAATGTTTCTCTCCTCCTCCTGCCCAACAACTTCTTTCCAGCCTTTGGAACGCTGAACCTAGACCCTTAGGTCCAAAGGGTTGGATCCACTAGTGGCTTCGGACTACTAGTAGAGTTAGAAATCTCGCCCGTCATTATGGTAAGAAAGTTGTCTCTCGTTCTCGACATGAGTACACCAGCATATGCTCTACCATTAAGCACCTTACAACCAAACTAATTGATGATCCCTTCAATAGTCACCTACAAGGGGAGCTTGCCAGAGCCCGTATAGCCTCTCAACATTGGGAAGTATATAAGGCACAAGGTGCCTTGATTAAAAGCTGAATCACTTGGCTAAACATTCAAGATGAGCACTATAAGGAATTCGTTAAGTACCTTAACCGATCCTCCCCTTTGCCCTATTTAGATAAACTCTCCATAAATGGATCCATTATCACTAACCAAAATAGTCTTCTCTCTTATCTTAAGGAACACTTTGAGGCTTTATTCACCACTACTCCTATGGATCCGCATTCTTTGCGACTGCCACTTTAAATTATCCTAGACTGGTTAATTCTTCTATGCTGACAATTTTGGAAGCCGATATTACTCCAGCCGAGCTTCAACAGGCTTGCTTTAACTTAAGCCCCGAGAAAGCCCCTGGTTATGATGGTTTTCCAGTTGAATTTTTCCAAAAGCATTGGGATTTGGTAGGTTCTGACCTCTTCAATGTTATCAAAGAGGCTACGCTTACTGGTTCTTTGCGACCAATCTTAAACCAAGGGATTATTCATCTTCTCCCTAAATCGGGAGATCCTACCTGTATCTCCAATTGGCGACCTATCACCTTACTTAATGTGGTTTACAAAATTTGGGCTAAATGTTTGGATTTGCGATTAAAAAAAATCCTTGCTCTTATTATTTTCCCCTAGCAGACTAGCTTTGTCCCAGGAAGATACATATTAAATAACGTGGTGGCTGCTTGGGAAGGTCTTAAGTGGGCTAAGGATGAGGGTCAAGATATTCTCCTAATGAAGCTTGACTACACTAAAGCCTATGATAATATTAAGTGGGACTTCAGTATCCAAACCATGAATAAATCGGGTTTTGGCCCTAAGTTCATTCGTATGGTAGAATGCTTATTCTTAGATGGTGCTGCGTGAATCGCAACTACCTTTGGCATCACTTCTCCCTTTTCTATTCATAGGTCTGTTAGGCAAGGTTGCCCTCTTGCTCCTTACCTCTTCATCATTGCTGCTGATTTTCTCTGTCATCAAATCAACTTGGATATTCAAAACAATGTTTTATCTGGGGTTCATCTATCTTCTCCTCAACATTAGCTCCTCAATATGCATTTCGCTGATGACTCCTTTTTCCTTATTCAAAACAATGCTGTTAATGTGCAGCGTCTCTTATCTCAAGTAGAGCAATATTGCTCCCTCTCTGGTTCTGTTATAAATTGGTGTAAATCGTCAATTTATAGCTTCACCAATAACTAAAGCCATTTGCCCAGTCATAGTTGGAAGCATACTCAAGATCATGAAATCATTTAGCTTTTCCTTTTTGCTTTGGAGGCCCAACTTCAAAGCTCTGGGACCAAGTACTTTCTCGAATTCAAAGGAAAATCGAAAAATGGAAAACCAAATTCCTCACCCTTGCCGGTAAGTATCTCATCTGTAAGTTTATTTGTGCCTCTACCCATGTTTATTATTCGTCATGTTGGGCCCCTTCCCATGCTTCTTATCAAAAGCTTGAACATTTATTTCGAGACTTCATGTGGTCGTCTAAAGACTCCCAGAAAGGCTTTCATTGTGTTGCCTGGAATATAGTAACTCTTCCTAAGAACAAAGGTGGATTGAGCCTTTTGAACTTCTTTAAGCAAGGTCTCACCCTTGTTGCGAAGTGGTTGGTTCAGCACCTAGATGCCCCCAATATTATTGGGAATCTTCTTCAGTTAAGGCTTCGACAAGCATTCCCTAAGAATAAGTCCATCTAGAAGGGTATCCACCCTGTTAATTGGATCCTTTCTCCTCATGACATTATCATTCCTGGAACACATGTTTTCAAAAGCATTTGGAAGGCTTGGCAGGTCTTACATTCTCATGTGGATTGGAATAATGTTCATATCAATCCTACTCTCCTTTCTAAGATTTGCCCTTGGTGGCTGCCCCTATCGCTTGCTCCTCTAGCCATCTCAAATGCCAGGATAGCCACCATTTGGTTTCAAAAGGGAGTTGTTTCCCTTAGATGCCTTGTCTCACCAATCAGTGGATTACTTGGGATATGTTTGAAAACTTATATGGGGCTTCTAGATATATGCACCACTGCCTTGATAGACTTTATCACTTCATTCATCAATACTTGCATTTGGATGCTTCGGTTCCTAGTCTCTTCCATGGTCTTCAGTGGATTAATGGATTGAACCTTCTACCCTATAAACCACATGTGCCCTTTCAGTTGTTGCATGATTCCTCTATGATTGTTAATCACTGCAATAGTTCATGGCACAAAGAAGAGTCTGAACAGTTTTGGCTCTCCCTCTTCTCACGAGTTTGGAGCCTTTCAACTCTTCAAAAAATTAAACAATTTCTTTGATGCCTCCTTCATCAAGGCCTACCTATTGGCAAACGTCGTGAATACCTTGGGGATTCCAAACCCTAATTGCCATCTCTGTGGAGGTCTTGATGATTTTGTCCATGTTTTTTGGCATTGCCCCTTCGCTCAATCTTCATGGGAGTGGGTTTCTAAAGTTTTCCCTTTGTGCAAGTTTTCCCATGAGGAAATCTTGTTCAACTTTCTGGCCACCCCCTCTGCTGACCTTCAGTTTCTTTGGGAAGTTATTAGGCCCCTCGTTCTTTACTATATATGAAAGCGCAGATGCACTGCTCTTTTCCAGAACACTGATTTGTCTAACTCTAACCATTTAACTATTATGGAAAAATTTCAAATTCTTCTCCTTGTGCATTTCCAAATTATATCTCACACTTCTAAGTTAAAGTTGGATACTAATCAGTTGTGTTATTGTTTGCAGCCTTGGAGCAGATACACCAATTCGTGCACTCTTCCCCATCTTGATCTGCTACATCAGAGTGTCTCATCATAATTTTGAGCATTTTTAGCTCTCTGTTGTTCCCCTGGTCTTATTAATTCGTAGTTCTTATTGATTTCTAGCAAGAGGTTGTACTCCCACACCCTGTGAAGGATTATGTATCAAGATGTTTTTCTTCAACATTTGCATTTGACATTGTTCTTCTCCCTATTTAACCATCAATATGTTCATATGTTCATCATGTACTTAATCTCATTTAATTAATAAAATTCTCTTTTTGGGTCCGACACCCCCTGGATTTTACGAAATTGGAGACCATAAAACCAGGGGCCCGGATCCGTGCTTTTATCAAATGCGCTAATCACCCTGCGGCCACGGATGAAGAGTAATGTGCGGAGTTCATGCGACGTAGCCACGAAAATGTAACCGGACGAGTCCAGAGGTGGTGCATTTGTATCGTCTGGAAGATCGGCGAACAAGCGATTAGTAGAGCCTTTTCTGTTTCGTGCTCTGTCGTTGTGATTACCTGGCAGTGCACATGCTGTTTCCATCTACCATGAGCAAGCACAGAGCAGCTGGACTGGAATAGGGATATGCTCAAACATCGAGATTCGGGAGGGAGAGATATTTTGCGGACTAGAAAAGGACAAAGAGAGTGCGATTCACAGAGAGCATTTCGAACGATGCCACGACGCCCAGTTGCGCTCGTTGTCACGAGAGAATCCACGAGCGTACGCTGCTGTTCGTTTCACAATCTACAGCACAATAATAATTATAATTAGGACAGAGACGATGTTTAGTTTTGTTGGCGTCATCCATGCTTATAGTTGCTCTTGCAGCTTCTCGTTGTATCCAGACGAGATCAAAGAGGTTTCTTCAAGCGTGAACCATGGAAGCTGTGGCTAATTTGATTTTGTTTCCGCGTTCGCTTAGTGAATGCGATCACAAACTTCAGCCACGGTGTGCTCAATTATTAGTATCGAAGACGGAGCGGAATTCCTTGGCCGGTTTCGAGAAATTGCGTGGAAGAAGTCTTGCTTCGGCGGTTTTTGGGAATTGGAATGTAAGAAGAGCCGTTTCATGTTGTGCTGCCGATGACATGTCGCTCCCTTCTCCGCAAACAGAGGAATTCACCGTCACGCGGATTCACTACCACAGGTTTTAGATCTCTGCATTCTACTATTTTCAATTTCCAGTTAAAGCTGAATTTTTATGAATCATAGCATGCCTTTTTCGAACAAACCATCGATAAGTTTGGTATGGTGGGGCTTGGAGTAACATCCGAAGCCCCAGGGAATGGGTATGCGATGTGATGGGTCTTGGTGTTTCAGGAGGATTACAATATTAATGATATTATTCGAATGTTGCGTTGCTGATTCTTGTTCAATTTGAGTCGGCAAGATGCCAAGAATAATATAAATTTACTAAACTCCTATGTGCAACAAACTCCGTGAACTCTTGCTGGCCTAAAAAGCGTTGCAAGTATGACAAACATGGTTCGTTTTATGAATTACCTGTGGAGATGTTCAGTAGCCATTAGTGCACGATCCTCGTTATATTCTTCGACGTTTCGAGGCCTTATCTTTTTGAAATGCTACAAAAACAGTGCCATGGCCTCTTGCCTTAAAAAGATATTTTATACTATCTTTAGATTGCACGCCCAAGAAAATGTCTCGACTTAATTCTAGTCTGGGCAGGCTCACTCGCTGCTCAAAGTCTCCGCTGCTACATTACCGACTACTGCAGTTAGAAAAATGACTACAAATCAAATACAGAGAGAATCAGCACAAAATCAGGAAGATTACAGCAGGCCTCAAAAATCATGAGCAAGAGTTTTATTTATTTTACAGTGAAAGTCTGTGCATTTTCACCCTTAGTTTTGCAGGAGCTATGCTCTTTTATTTTTTACAACAAAATAGAAAACTAAGAAAAAGCAAGTCTTCTCATTAACACTACGGAGTATGATAAACACTAGCAGTTACTTTTATGAAAGGTAACAAAGATGAAGAGAAGAAAATTCATTTTTGTTTGATGAGAGCATTTCCATATTCAGTAACATGATTTATGAATTGGTGAAATGCATCAGTATTTTTGACATTATACAATTCACACAAATAAAATTCTAACAATGCTTTCTATGTAGATCAAAGAGGCAAAAAAGGTTTTACATTCAGCCACATACATCCTATAAGATTTGTGTAAATACATGTAACTATATCTTTAAAACAAAGAGAGTGGTTCACAGTTCTATGTTTACAATTAAGCTGAGCAAGGTACTCAGTATCACAACCTTTCCAGAGATATGCATATACATCACTCCTTGGCTCAGTTCAATTATATATAACATCAATAAGAGCTTGTGTTTTTTGATCTTTCACATTTGTTTAAAACATTCTATTTGATCCTCTTTCTACTCCACTAAGAATCCATTCACCAAATTTTCATGTTTGATATCAATGGCCACAATACATAAATCTTTATAATAATTAAACCAATTCACAATTGTAGGCTCTAAACTTTGATTTTACCAAACAGTGGTTCATTATTATGTTTCCAACACCTATTATATGTAAGTAAAATAATTTACCTGGTAAAAAGCTTTGTGTTCTATAGCCACGTCCATGCTCCAGCACTTTGATGTTATTTATAATGAGTGCAAATGAATCTAAATCCATCATCTCTTTGAGCATCAATAAATACAATTCCTTTTAAAAGTAAATATTCCAAGTTCTTTAAGAAATTCTGCCACATTTTCTTACATTCTGATTCTTTAACAAATAGTCTCTGTCTTTCTGTCTTTGCAAATGCTCCTGATCTAGCTGAAAATGAAAATGTTGAACATTGGTATTTATTTCTTTAAGATTTTCTCATTTAGCATCTCTGCTACTGCTGCATTGCAATCTAGTTGCCAGATCATTTTCAGCCATAATTTGTTGCTGGAGAACCTAGGTTCTTGCTTCAAGCTTTTGCAGAGAAATCAATATGGAGAGAAAATATTTCATGAAAGAACATAAACAAGCACGGTAGGAAATAAAAATCAAGATTTAGACATAGAACAACTTGCAAAGGACTGAAAATACGATCAGATAATGAAGCCAAACTTAACAAAACTAAAGGTAATGAAGGACGTTCATGAGGAAGGACAAAATCAATGCACACTGTTGATAAAGGATTGTGCTGATGAAGAGGGCAACACAAAGTGCATCACTTTACTTATGGAATGAGTGCCAATGAATCAAATGCAAAAGACACATTTAAAATTTTTATTAACACTGGGCACTTTGGGCACCAGATGAACCTGCCCAGAAAATGTGCTGTGACATCTAGATTTTGATTTCCCTTCCATTGAATTGGTCCTGTCTGGGGCATTGACAAAATAACATGGGTAGGTGCATATTTATCTCTGAGCTGATGTCAGCTAGGTATCTGTCCGTAATATTGCTAAATCACGTGCAATAGCCAACCCTGAATTGATGTCGTCAAAAGCCAAGGTCTTTTTGTGATTCTTATCAAACACTATAACGTTGCTGATTTGGAAGGACCCTCTACAGCATAGGGATTCCTTTCACCGCTTACCCACTTTGCTGATGTTTTACTAATCAACTATGGAGAAGGACAAAGATTTGATATGAAGTTGGCACGTGGTGTTCTCTTTCATTGTTCTTAGGATTTACTAGCCTCTATGTACTGGTAGCATCTCCTTATATGCTGCACCTATATAGGTCTATTTGTTGTTGCCTTCTTGATTCCATATTCCAATGACCGCATCATCTATTTCTAACAAATGAAATTTGGACCGTTAAATACTGTTTAAAATGGACTTCCAATGCCTAGGAAGAGAAATTAGGAGACGCAAATGAAGCTAGTACCAAGATTCACTTTCATGTTGCTGAACTTTTATCAACAAAGTTATTTAGGTGGAGGCTCACACCGTCAAGCACCACCAAGGACTAAGCCTTGGTAGCCTACACAAGAGATCACCAGCCTTGGATAGAATGATGGGGGCATTCCTTAATAACACTCACCAAAACTTGAAATATTAAGTATACATGACACAAGAAAATGCTAACTGATAAGCCTAATATATGTATGCCTAAAATCAGATCCATGACTCATGAAAGATCCCATGCATGATTCACAACTCACAAAAAATCACACATGCCCTTGTGAAATAATCCTCACTTGTTAAAGCCAATACAACAAACACCTACCAAAAATTTCTGTACAACGAAGGTTTGGAATACATAGCTTTAGAATTGAGTTGGCCAATCTGGGGAGGGAGAAGATACTTCAGGCTTGGGTTGTTGTCTAGTTGGTAGCCTCCAGAATTAGCTTCAAATTTCCAGTCCAAGGTGTAGCTAGAATCCTCTTCAAAACCAGAGAAAATTTTGGATTAGCTCAACAGTCCCCAAAAATAGACAGATGGCAAACGTAGGAGCGGAGATTCAGGCGAGCGGGGGGGTGAACACAGGTAAACCGGCCGACATTGGAGCAAGACCTGCAAACCTGGGCCTCACCGTGGGACACATGGGCAGCAGTGAATAGACGGAAAGCAGGAAGGACTTGGTGAGGGCCAAGCAGGACCACGGGGGAACACATATCAAGCACCAAATGGGGAGATTGAGGCACACTCCCATATCGATAGCACCATGCGCCTCTGGGTCAGCAGACCCCCGATGGAGGGAGTCTGGACCATGCAACGGAGCCTCATTGGCTGGTTCATGTCCTTGGGCGCCCGCCTGTGGATAGAGTTAATTCGTAGGTGGGTACACGAAAACTGGTAGATTGGACAGGTGGAGGTTCGGAGCCTGTCTGAGGAGTTACTACTGTTCATCTTTCCGATCTAGCAGGCTAGGGACGCGGCGCTGTTGGGGGGATGGTGGTTCTATGGTGCTCGGGGGTTGGCTTTAACCCCTTGGTGACCGAGGGTACACCGTGAGACGGACTTGTTTGCTCAGGCATCGGTGTGGATGAGACTGTTTGGGATTCCATGGGAGATGTGGAACCTGGAGTTGCCTAGCTAACTGAGTCATAGGCCTTGGTGATATGTAATTTGATGCACATTCCTAGAAATTTGGCCGTCTTGAGCAAATGTAAGATCTCTTGTAACAGTTGGACCTAATCCTGTAAGAAGTGGCCCTAGACAAACCCAATCTGAGGTTCCCCCACAAGTTTAGGCAATAGGGGCACAACATGCCCAACCAACATCTTTGAGAAGATGTGTAGAAGCGTGTTGCATACCCCGATAGGCCTGAAATGCCCTAGCGATGTTGAGTTCAGGACTTTCAGCAATAGCACAACTCAAGAGCAATTAATCTCCCTTTGCACTTGTTGCCAGTTGAGCATGCTATTGAACACATCCAACAGGTTAGCGCCTAGAACATCCTCAAACTCCCTAAAAAATTCAATAGACCATTCATTTAGCCCTGGAGCTTTGTTAGGTTGGATGGACCTCATGCCTCTGCGTAGCTCTTCCCGTGAGAAAGGCCTCAACAACTGCAAGTTATTGGCCCTTGTCAAGACCTGTGAGACTAGGATTGAGATGTGCTCGATGCTCATCTACCTCCAAACCTTTTCCCCAGTATGCCTGTACTTCTTCCAATCCTCTATGGTGGCTTTGTGGCCGGACCTCACTCATGCCTCTCTAGTAGGTTTTGTATCTTGCTCTTAGTGGCCTGATTGGCTTTTGTGGCCGCAAAGAAAAAGCTTGTGTGTTTGTCCTCCTCCTACAACCATGTCACCCGTGACCTTTGTCGCCAATAGCCTTCTTCCTCTTGGTCCAGCTCTTGGAGCTCCTTGAGTAGCTCTCACTCTTCCCGTCCAAGATTTACCCCCCTTTCCTGTAGCTATTGGATTTCTCGTAACTACTCCTATACATGCACCGTGTATCCTCTGAAGCTATATTTGTTGTTTATGGCTATGGTCTTGATATGTTGTTTGAGAGACCTCAGCCTTGCTTTCAAAAAATCCCTAGGTTCTTGTGCCCCTATGTAGGCCTGTCAAATAGTGTGCACTAGGTGTTTCAGCCATGGCTTGTGCAGCTAGGTTCTCTCGAATCTAAAGGGCCGGGGGGCTTTGTCCATAGTAGACTGGAGCTTGCAGATAATAGACCGATGGTCTAACGCTTGCCTTTCCTTGCCTTTTGCTTGGCTGTCAAATTCCATCATGAGGTTGAAGCTGACCCATACCTGGTCAATCCTCAACTGCACCTGATCCGGCTCGCTTCTTCTATTACTCCACGTGTATTTGCATCGTGTGATTTCCAAATCTACCATGTCATATTCGCAAAGGAATATAGTGCAGTCTATGGTGCTCAGAGGGTCTAAATAGTCTCCCCTGGACTTTTTCCAATAGAGCAGCCTTTGGTTAAAATCACCAATCAGGATCCACTTGTTAGTGTTGAGAATCAGGCTTGCCACCCGCTGAAACTCCTGGACGTGCACCTCCCAGACCTATGCCCTGTAGACGTTGGTAACCCAAATGTTTTCATGAGCCATGTGCATTGTCAAACTCCAGTAGGAAGCATCCACCAAATTTACCGGGGCTTTAGTCAGGATTGCTAGTCCTCTTGCCCAACCTTTGCTTGGCACCATTTGTACATGCCATTTGCACGTGCCAACTCTCCCATTGCAGAAACTTCTGCTTTGATGCCTACAACTTTGTCTCCTGTAGGCATACCATATCATAGCCCTCTTCCCTAACTATCCTTTTCAGGGTATTTCTTTTGTATGGGGTACCTTGTCCTCGGCAATTCTAGGATAGTATTTTCATGGGGACACAGATAGACGTTTGTGCTACACCTCTCGAAGTGTGCACTGCACTCGCAAATCACTGTCCAACTACATGGACTATTGCGTCCTGCACATCCACATCCTTTGCTAGTAGGATATCCTTCATTTTTAGCCTTGACGACCAGGGTGATCCATTCCCCCAACGAGGGTAGCTCTAGCCTAGGCCCCTCTGATGATTCCAACCTCCTTATCGACAGGGTACATGGAGACCCCGCACCTTATCTGTTTTCCCCCTCTAGCTACCATGTGCTAGCATTTAGAACCCCCTTGGGTGAGCTTGCCTCCGGTCCCTCCTCGACGCGATGTAGCGGGTTCCCCCCTTTGGTAGCCTGCTTGCCCCCATGCATAGGGCGTGCAGTGTGGGGTCTCTTGCCACTGGGTGCTAGTGGCCCTTATGGCCCACCAAGTTCCATCCTTGGGTTGGCTCAGGTGGCTTAACCTTGCATTCTGCCGTTGGGTGCCCTTTTCCACACATCTTGCAGATAGGGGACCCCTCCTTGTGCGCTTTTGGCAGATTCTCGAATTGAACCCAGACCTTTTCTTCTCCTGTCGCTATGTCTAGGATGACCTCATTTACTTGATCCTCTAATTGCAACGACCTCTAGACGTAGAAATGGGCATACCCCATCCTATCCATGGATGCCATAAATGCATCAAATTTGATGAACTCTCCAAACAGTTCTGCTAGCAACTTCAAGAATCTTGTTGTCTAGTATTCTAGTGGTAGATTGAAGAGCCGCACCCACATCAATGCACAATCGAATAAACCCGCATCCCAATGTGCTTTGGGCCACTAGGGGGGCCAGAGCAAGCCCCCTAGCCTTGTAGAACCACGACCCTCCCACAAGAACCCGCTCCCTATCCTCCTTTGTTTGGAAGCTGAAGAGTAGCCAATTGTCCGCCAAACTCCTCACGTTGACGTTTTCTAGCCCCTAGGCCACCTTGACCCATCTCTAGATGAGGTCCATCTTGGGGCATGCCCCCTTGGAGACAAATTTTCCCAGCAGACTCTGTTCCAGTGCTTGTAGGGTTCGCTTGGGTGGGTGACCCACCTTGAGCTGCATGATGACCCCTTCCCTAGAGTAGGCCTCAAAATCCCCAATCCCCTTTTCCTTCTCGTGCACCCTAATTTGCATTTCAGGCCCTACCCCTTCTCCACTCATTGCACTGGCTGCACCATTTCCTTTGCTAGCTACTTGGCCTCCCCGCCCCACCCTTCCACCCCCCAGGCTCACCCTGTGTGGACCATGTCCATGCTCCGTCCTGCCTTCACTTTCCATGGTCCTTGTTCCCTTCACTCCCGTCGTGCCCATCCCATCGCTCCCACTCTCGCTCCCGTCACTCCCGACATTGTGTTCCATCAAAGTTCTTCCATACTTTAAGTACTTTTGTGACAAGATTCAAAAGGGATTATAATAAAGATTAAAACTTCAATTCGCCTTATGGCCTGGTGCTTAACTCGGGAGATGCTTAATGTCCAACAGCAATTTTAGATAACAATTTCTCATTGCTACAATTCACTTTGCATGACTAAAATGCTATTTAGTATAATTGACAAATTTTTCATTGTACATATTTTCCTTTGTAATATGTTCTGATTTATTGCTATTTTTAGTTGTATCATGCATCACGTTAATTGATATTGAGGAGCCTATATATAGTTTCCATTTGCAAATGTGGTTCTCTCTTTACAGGGAAGATGGAAAGTATGAAAATTGGGGTCTTCATGCTTGGGGAGATGTAAATAAGGAGATAACTTGGCAAGAGCCATTATGCCCCTCAGGGATTGATGGATTTGGTATTTATTGGGATCTTGAAGCAAAATATGGAGGGGTTGTTAATTTTGTTATTCATAATGATGACGCAAAGGTTGGTACATGATAATGATTTTGGATTTTTGTTATCTTTGACAGTTAGTTGGCAGCTATAATTGATTAATTGTATCATCATTTTAAGATCTTTTGTTTGATGCAGGATAGCTCTGGATCGATATTAGCTGGACATCCAGACATTTGGGTTATTTCAGAGTCTACCAAAGTGTTCAACGAGATACCTGATCTCAGTTTCTTAATTAAGGTTCAAATATGACACTGATCTTTAATTTCAATTTTCTTGTCATAAGATACCATTCTAATAAGATAGAAGACTATTCTGCTATTACAAAAAGCATGGTATAATTGAGGAAATCAAGTTACGAACAGATGGGAATCGCTGCAAGAACTGGTTACAAAGCAACAAAGTGATGTGAAGCAGTCCTATCATTAACGGTGCAGGCAAATAATTGAAGAAATGAATGCCGTGAATTCCAACCCCATCCCTAATTCTGACTATTTCTGATGATTTCATCTTGTAAAACTCTAGCTTGTAGTGGAGTGAGTGCTCACATTAGGATTGTTGTTTGAGTTTCTTTCTCCACAAACATTTTGAGCATCAGTCCTGCACTATTTAATGTACCATGGAAGCCATTCTGGTTTGTTGGCTACCACTGTTTGGTCTTCTACCAAAACAATACATTATTGGTGGAACATCATGATGTATTGATAAACTTTGGAGTGCATTGATAGCATATGCAATCTTTGGAATTTGGAAGGTGAAAAATCATCAAATTTTGAAGGATATTGAAAGCAGGCTAGAGTGAGAATGGTGGCCTCTTCCAAAAGGTTAGAAAGGTAAGTATTAGAAATTTGAACAGAAAGCACAAAAAATGCATGCAATGAAGAATATCAAAGAGAAAACTTTAAAGATACAGGCCACAAAAGGACACTTTAAACATTCAGCAACTTTGAGACATTGCTAGATTGCACAAAAAACTTGTTAAGTAGTTCAGCAGCTTTGTTCCAACATGTATCCTTTGTGGGAAAAAAAGAGCTATATCCTATACAACCCATGGGTGCGGGGAAGAATGACCTCCCCTTTTGTTGGAATACTTAAAGTCTTGGTGATATTAGACTTCACCATTTGAAAAAGAAATCCCTTAGAAATGCATGTAGTTCTCAAACCATCTTCTAATGGTGCCGCCCTTGGAAAACACCATTCGACACCACCTGAGAGTCCCAACAACAACAACAAGGGAGAGCGAACTCAAGGTGGACAACACCTCATAGCTTAGTGTACTTGGAAAGATGTAGTAATGACCCTTCAAGATGAAATCAGGGATCAAGGGTGGTTGGCGAGGAGCTGTGTTACCTTTTCTCATTTCTTTGATGCGTGTGCCTGATCAAGATCTCTCAACCGGATAGAACTGTTGCAGATTAGGAACTAGTGAGTAATGGGGGATTGAATCAGATCTGTGCATGGATTTGGATCCAATAGGATCCTTGGTGCTTTCCTAACAAAACTTGCAATAGAAAAATCTTGTTATTCTTTTAGCAAGCGGAGCACATCATTCCAACCAACGATTGTCACCAAGGCCCAAACCTCATCCTTGCTTTTGAAATCCTACATAGTAGGTTCAAAGGTTAGCATTATGCTCATAGTGTGCGAGAATTCTACAAGTATTTTTTTCACAGTAAAATGGTTTTTTAAAAGTTGTGTGAGGGTCAAGCGGTGCAATTGAGTGGAAAATGACACTATTTTGTAGCTTCCAGGTTGTCCAAATAATGACGATTGATGGGCTGTCTCCTATTAGCATAAGGGTACACGTGAACCCCAAACATGCCCAAACCTGACAAGCATATTTCATGCACAAAATACATATGGTATTAATAATCAATCCTCCCATAGATAAAAGTGACTTAGTAGGAATGGCATGTTTTTGAAGCAACCAAAGGAAAACTTTTATCTTTTTCGGTAGTCTATCTTTCCAAAGCATCTTTCAACCTTGTACCTGGCCATATTTAGCTAGAAGCATATTTTTGGCAGACGCCATCCAAGGGGAGCCTAATTGGTTAAAGACTTGATATTGATGACACTTCGTCTTCTACAACGGAGAATCAATAGCTGAGGCATTCTATATGTTAGAGAGCTTCATCATTGAGATGGATTTGATGAATAAGCTTTTTCATCCTAGTGAGGATACAATATTTAAATTTTGGAATGCCCATACCCCCACTCTATCTAGGCCTTGAAACCTTATCCTAGTGGATGAGATGGGTTTTGGGGCCATTCTGCCCCCTAGACTAGATAAAGGACCTGATAACTGAATTAACTTTATCAATGATATTATTACGAGGGGAGAGAGTAGAGGCAACATACCTAGACGTTGTTGTCAAGACCAAGCTTGCCAACAAAATTTGACCTTTACTGAAAAGGAATTAGTTTGTCCAGGCATTGGTCTTGGATTAAATTCTTTTGGTAAGGCCATCCCAAGTAGCAAATTAATCCCAAGAATAAATGGGGATCCCTAGGTATGATTCATGGGTCACTTCAGGCCCCACGACAAGGAGAGTAGAGATATGCCGCTTAAGGTCACAGGAGGTGTTAAAGAAATGAATGGAAGACTTACCTTAATTGATTGCCAGGTCTAATTCTTTTTCAAATCTGGATAGGACCTAATTAATAGCCAAGGCCTCTTGCATTGAAGCTTTGGTAGTTGGTATGGTATCATCTACATAGTGATTGACCAAACTATGCACAATAGCAACTTGAAGCCCCCATAGCCTTGCCTTAGCCATGTAGCCTCACAAAGTATCCATCACAATGATAAAGAGGTAAGGAGAGAGAGGATTCCCTTGCCTAACCCCACATCTGTTTTTGGTTTTTGGGGGGTGGGTGGGGGGTGTTGTGTTGGGGTTGAGAACCTCCCCATTCTCCCATTGATTTCAAAAGAGTAGGCCCCATTTTGTTGGATTTGCAAATAGAGTCTAGTGAAATGTCGGCCGAACCCCTTCTTTAACATAATCTATTCTAGGGGCTTCCAACTTAGAGAATCATAAGCCTTTACATTGTCCAACTTTACAAAGATCCCTTGGAACCTATGAACAACAACTAAATGCATTAATCCATGATTAAGAAAGATCTGGTCTTGGATGAATCTTCCCTTAACAAAACCAGATTGCTTTTTCCTAACCTTCTTGGTGAGGAGAGGTTTGAGATGAGTAACAAGGATTTTTGTGAAAAGCTTGATGAGGGTGTTATAAGCCCCAATAGGTTAGAAGTCGGTAGGGGAAGAGGTGCCTCATTTCTTAGGGATAACCACCATATCAGAGCAGTTAATCTCTTTGTGCACTTGTCCTCTTGATAACATGATGTTGAAGGCATCTCACAAATTAACACCAAGAATATAAAAAAATTCTAGAAAAAATTCAGTGGGCCATACATTTGGCCCAAGGGCACAACTAGGCTACATGGAAACTAGGGCATCCAAAATGTCTTTGCAAGTGAAAGGTGTGAGCAAACTTGAGATTTCTTGTGAAGACATAGTAGACTACATCGGGATGGAGAGGGTCTATGTATTACTTTGAGCCCAAATTGAAGCCTAGTAATGTTCAAACCCTTGCATAATATTTAGTTGAGTTGTGAAAAATTGATCCCGCACTTTGATATGATGAATTCTTTTGAAACTATGGAGATCTTTGGCAGCAACAAAAAAGAAACAAGTATTCCTATCCCTCTCTTGCAACCATCTGGCTTTGGACCTTTGTTTCCAGTATAACTCTTCTTCGGAATCAAATTGTTGCATCTCCCTTAGAATTTCCTCCTCTTCAGCACAGTCCTTGCCAAGCTCCTGGCAAGATTACTCTTGGCGTAGTTGATCATAAACTTGATGTTTTAAATACTTGAAGGAAAACTTATAAGATAATGACCAAGCCTTAATAACCTTCTTGACTTGCTTGAGGCCTTCTTTTAGAAAATCTCGATGGTCTTGTTGATTAGGGTAGGCACCCCAAATCCTGAGCGTTTCTTCCCAAAGAACAGATCTTCCTAGCCAGGGGTGTTCAAACTAGAAAGGGAAAAACCATCCTCGGGCTCAGAAGAAGAGCAATAGAGGTTTGTGATTTGAATCCCGTTTATCAAAGGCTGAAAGAGAAAAATCCTAGTTGAGCATGATCTTGGACCCCACCCAGGCTTAAATAATTCTGGAGAGGACTCGATTTGCACCCTTGGTTCCCTAATGCCCAAAATCAATATCCCTCTGTGGCTTCTTAGTGTGAGCCTCAAGTGAGGAAGGTATCCTCAACTTTTGCTTATCATCAATCATGAACGTGGGTTCTCAAATGATCTGTCATCTAACTTTTGGTTGGGTTCCCACAGAAATAGGGGGCATAGAAGCTCGCTAATGTAGGCATTTAGTGGAAACTCATGGATCTAAGGGTGGGACTTACATATCCTTTGAGAATGTCAGCGATTCAAAAACTGGACTTATCACAGGGGAGTTAACTCAACAATCGGTAAAATAGTTGGTTTAGCAACTGGCATTGCAGCAACTAAAGAACTTGATACCTTCATTGAAACTTGGGGTTTAGGGAGCATAATAGGGCATCTTCGAGGGGGATTCTCTTGAGAAGGAGCCACCTAAGTAGCTTGCTCATCTTGGGTGATCTTAGAAAACTGCAATCCTAACATCATATTAGAATCATCTTGCTAAAGGGGAGCAAATTGATTTGAAAATCTGACTATGCAAGTACACCTCCCTTCTTCATTGCCACAGAGGAACCTTGATGTGTCTTCTGGGCCTGAATGTTTTCAACATGGTGATTTGTCTTCCCACAAAAAGTGTTGCCCAATTTTGGAGCCATAAATGCTTGATTGATGATCAAGGTAGAATCTGAAGGCTGGTGAACAACGGGACCAGACTTAGTGAGTTGTGAAACCCTAGATGGCTAGAGCTTGAGGACCTTCAACCACAATAGGATCCACAAGGATGTTCTTATATTCAATCCTTAACAACTCATCTATGGAGGCCATTTGCAAGAAAACCTCCTCGATAGGGTTCGCAAAGGCCAAATTCTTCTAGACACAAAAAAGAACAAATCCCATCCTTTTCCTGGAGGCCATGAAGCAATCAAAAGTAATGAACTCATTGAAAAAGCTAGCTAGAGCCATCAGGAAGTCATCGGTCCATGCTTCCCATTGGAGTCCATGAACTGTAACCTAGACCAGGGCATAATTGAATAGGTTAGGATCATGGTGAGTTCTCAGTTGCCAATGCCTCAAGGCTAAGCCACAATACCCAAGGAATCAAGCACCCCCACCCCAAAGGATCACATCCTTGTTCCTTACGGACTGAATCACAAACAAAATCAGGTCATTGGTCCAAGCGTAGCTACAACCCCTTCCTTTGTTGTTTTGCCTCCTACCATCGCACCAACAATCACTTCCTTTGCCTCACTCGCTGCTGTAATACATCCCTCAACTGTGCTAACTACCACTCAACTCCCTTCATTGCGCCTACCGCAGCTCCACTTTGCTTTGTTGCGCTGATTGCTGCACAACCCCACCACCATTATATATATATGAAACCCACAGAGGAATTGAAACAATGTTGATTCCCATCACCTCATACAGGCATATGCCCATTTGGAACTAGTGTTTGGCATTGGACTCATGCGCCTTGTTGTGAGGAGCCGCCATTGCCTTCTGCTTGAGATGGTCTTTAACTTGCCTCATCGCCTCTTCCTTGTCTTGTGCCTCCTACTTGGCAGCCTCTTTGCCTAGATCCTCCCTGATCTGTTCTCTAAGTTGTTCTTCCAGCTTGCTTCTCAGGGCTGCTTCTTGGAGAAGAGATTGGTTTCATGTTTCTTGTTCCTGTTCCCAGCGCCTAAGCATTCTTGGCCGAGTTATTTTTTTTTTATTTTATCATACATTTTCCGTGTATGCATTGACCCTAGTATGTGGTATGTTGTAGAGGTTATTTTTGCTTTGTGGTGCCCTCCAATTTTCTACTTTTAATATTTTTGGTTAATATTTCTTATATTCTCTGTAGTAGCAATAATGTTAACCCATATGTGCGTGTGTTTATCTATGCCTATGCATTTAATAACAATATAATATTAAATTCTCATTCATTGTTTTTAAACAGGGTGATTTGTCTTTCTCAAGAGCTTTCTGGCTTAGCAGAGATACACTTGCATGGAATGTTGGCATTGAAAACACCCAGTTTTACCTTTATGCTAGCAGATATGCCAATCTAAAGATTACTTCCCAAGGAATAAAAGGTTGGAGAATTGGGAAATATTATAAATTTTATAACAGATGCTCATGTTCTACTTGTGATATCTTTTAGTGCGTGATGGAATACTATGAATTTGAGTTAGTTTTGAGTTGTATAACTCTCGTTTTGACATGTCTCCTTCAGCTGTGCTTTATTGAGTGTTAATGGATGCTATTAAGGGTCTATGTCACTATCTTTTTTCAGGTGAAGACATTGTAATCCAACTTGAGGTGGAAAGCCAAGGACTACCTTTGAAGGTTATGAATTCTACATATAATATGTCCAATGTTTTTAAAATGTTTTGTGTACGTTTATGTTAAACCGGATATTTTTTCTCGTAAACAGATACAGGAGAAGTTCCCTAACATTGCAGACTATAAAGCTCTCAAATTACCTCATAGTGTGGATATAAAGGAATTGGTCAAATCACAGTTAGCTATTGGTTTGATTGATGGTAAGTAAATTGTGTTTATCTTTTTGAAATCTTATAGCTGGTTATGAAAACACTTAAAAAATTTGTGTTATTTAGCTATATTTTTTTAGAAAACTAATTCAAGTAGAACTTTTGCACTAGCTTAAAGTTTTTATCTATTTTCTTTTGATAAAGAAAACATTTTATGAATTGCTAGATTAGCTTTTCAGAGTATCAAACATTTTCATGGACTTTGCTTGGTTCATTGGAGTATGCTAGGGTGAAGCCATGACTTCTTTGCATATGCCATCAACACTATGCCTCTTGTAAAGTTGCTTTGTGCAATGTCAATATTGTAAAAAAATGGTATAAAAGATCAATCTTGAAGATTTTTATAAGGTTGCAGAAATTGTAATGGGAGAAACTTCTAGAGGGATGTGGAAACCCTTATAAGGAGTTATAAAAAGTAGGCTTTTGGTATGCCTCTGGCACATGAAAATAGCTTATGCTTTTTCTTCTTTCTAATAGAAGAGTTCTACCCTGCTCTCTTGTTTGTTATCCCTTGGGGTTAGTCATCTCTGCAGCATAGCAGAAGCATGATTTTCATTCCTGTTTTGGCCCTTGTAGTTTTCCCCCTTAACTTTTTTTTTTGTTCTTTTTCCAGCTTGCTCTTGGTTGCAATCGGTGGGGAAGGTTGGGGGGCGGGGCGGGGTGTGGTTTTCATGTAAAGCATTGTGTGCTATTTCTCATTTTCATTTCCTTTTTGTTGTTTCTGTGAGAAAATGTCATGAAATTGTATTACAGTGAAGTGTGTATAAAAAGGGCAAATGTCCCTCCAGGCATGTATAGAGCAAACTAGAATATTATGACCTTTGAAAGCTTTAATACAAAAGTGGCTGAGATTCCCCCATGGCAAAATATGAATTTGAAATTAAATATAGGCATCAGCGGAAATCATTAAATATAGCATAACGGGGGTGTTTGCTGCCCCTAGTCTAAAGGAAAGGGAGAGACAGTCAAAAAGGATAGCCATCACAATAGGGGGGTTATATCTTCTTCTGGCATGTAACAGAATATATAGTGTGAATGGAGCACCGTAAAGTAGGAGGAAACAAAAACTGAACAAAACATACTAGCATGAACAATTGGGATGCTTTTTGAAGAAGCAATTGTGTTGCAATAAGATAGAATTGTGTACATTATATGTATGAAGTATTTCATATTTGTTTGAGGTTAGAAGGAATTCTTGAATTTCTCCTTGATTCTTGTCTGGGTGGAGGTTTTTAGATAATCTCCAATGGCTTTAGCGGATTTTCCTCAGCAACACCTCTTTGGTGATCTCCACATGCATGGATGGCTAGAATTGTGAATTTAAAATTTTGATTGGTTTGTACTTTTCAGCCTGTGCCCTATCTTGCACCCTCTATACCTTCACCTTTGCCTTCATGGTAAATTCAACTAGCTTTGCCATACCCATGTCATTTTTTGGGCCTTTATTTGTAGTTTTCTCTTATATGCATACATGCATGCAATGGAACTTGACCATTTGCTTCTAGCAACGGGTTTGGTAACTCATTTGGTTCTATCTAGTTGGTAGATTTACTGGGAGAAAAGTCTGCCTTCTTTGTCTCTTATATTCGTATATCCTCACTTCCTAGTTAATGTTTGTATGATGTTTTTGGCATCTATTCCCTTTCTAGGTCCAATGCCTCGTTGCCACTACATGCCTTTACATTCTTTTTTCTTGCATAACCCTCATCTCCTTCTTACTTTTGATTGTGATTATGACTTATTCTATGATCTTATAGTGGTGGACATGCTTGGAGATCATTTGCATCCACCAGCCAAGGCATAGTAGCAGAAGTTTGGTCTTCTTGATTGTGCATAACTAACCAAGAACCTCATCATCACATGGAATTGTTGCTTCCACATTCTATAGGATGAGGATGAGGCTAGAATTCCAAGTGGTAATTCTCTTATTGAGGCATTATGTAGTGACCCATTTTTATATAGGTGACCATAGTACTGCATGCGATGTTTTTTTTCTTTGGAGTAATGTTTGAGCTTATATTAATCCAAAAAAAATGTGTAAACAAATGTACACCGCAGGCCGGCTCTCGCCATCACCTGAAGGCCACAGCCACATGCCCATGTTGTGCATGTGCATGTGCCATCACTGTAGCAATGCCACCAATCCCCAGATCCTGAAAGACCAAGAGTTCAAACAAGCTTTATAGCCAGAGACAATATGCCCTCAGAAATAGAGGGTTTAGTATTTAGCAGTTCCTCCCCCCAGGCCTCAAACGGCCATGTTTTCAATCCATTAATTTGTCGTATTTTTGCCCCCTCCCCCTAGCATCCCAAAAAGCAGTACCCCACTCTCTCTTGGATTCGAGGCCTAGTTGGTCGACCGGTGCAACCCCTCGGCCTCAGCCTCCACCAACATCCTCGACGCAGTTGTAGTTGTCGTCAGCGGTTGCACCATGACCCCTTGCCCAATCGCGAGAAGTTGGGCCAGGCCCTCACCAGGCCCTCACTATGTTTCGTGAGAACATCCTCCATCCATTGGATGTCCTGCAACTTTGCCTCGTTTGCCTCCTGCCTGGCTTCTTGTTGCAGCTCCTCCCACCTACATTGCCATCTTGCGCCCTCCTCCAGCCTCGCCTGCTCAACCGCAGTGTGATAGGCCTCCATTATTGTTTTGCCGCAATAGCACCCACAAGTAGTCTGCCTTGATCCCACAACGGAGGACATACCAAAGATGTTGGCATCACCAGATATAGGCCCTTGCCAATCTAACTGCATTGCCCAGGCCACCTACCTAGAACCCTTGCGCCTCTGATAAACCAGAGTTGTTGCCGAGCGGGGAATGGGGGTACCCCTGTGCCATAATGCAAGAATAACCCCAGGGTGTCGCCTTGGCTGCCGCCTGTTCAATGATTCCCAAAAGAACTAGGGCAAGTTCACATGGGAGCCCTGTCTAAGGTACTTCAAGAAAGTGAAATGCACCCCCACCAATTTGTAGGGGTACCCAGATTGAACAAAGTACCTTTCAACCATCAACACTGCATCTTTCCAGACACCCTACAACTCGGAATGCCTAATGTGCCTATTGGCCGTCTTGGGAACTAGCCCAGGAAAGAACTTCGTGGTGTTCGTCTGTGCCCTTGTCATAGGGGCCACGATTTCCCCTACTACCTCCACCCTCAGTGCCTCCACGATTGCTTGCACGGAGACTTCAATCCTTCTTCCCTAGAACTTCGTAGTCTCTCCCTCCTAGTTCTCGTAAAACTAGTGTGGCCAAATTGGGTTCTCTCTCTAACTGTTTGAACATTTCTGCCCACCCCATGCGTTCCCCCATCGCCCATAATTAGGGCATGTTGGTGAAATCCGTCCATGACAGTGAAAAGAGTAGCCCTTGCTCCATTACTGCAGTTGCCTCCTGCCACAGTAAGCACGCCTCCTTGACCACTGCAGGCACCATAGGGAGTTGTTGCCCCCAAAAAACCAACAAGTTCCACTTCTTCTAGATGACGCACAATGTGGCAAGTCTTGTCGAGTCCCTTTGGATCCTTGAAGCCTATGCAGACTGATCTATCCGCCACATAGCGTATGAAAACTGGCACTCATCCACAAAATGATTAAGTGTTTTTGGAGCCACATGACAACGTGGATAGCTGTCCTCAATTTGTAACCCCCACTCCCGTAACGTGGCCTTCATAGGTAGTGCCTGATGCATGATAAGCTACCCAAATGCCTTAATTTTCTCTGGGAGATGGTGTTTCCAGAGCGTTGCCCAACCCTCCGCCGGCGAATAGAAGGATTTTATCATTTCCTTTGATTGTTGTCCCAACAGGTCCATTGGTTCAATCTTGGCCACGAATCAGCACAAATTTTTCCAGAGAGGAGAGCTGGTCAACAAGACTTCCCATTGATGGTATTTTCATTTTGAAATTTGCACCCGTGGTGTCCTTCTAGTCGCAGTTGCCAAGAACTTGTTCAGCAGCCGATTCAGGCCCAGAGCAACCTCATCCTCAAATTTCAATAGCCCAATACCCCCTGCTGGCTTGGGTCTTGCTGTTACCGGCCATGAGACCAGATACATTCTTCGGCCCCCTTTTCCGTCGGACCAGACAAAGTCTCTTACTATGCTATCTATTTTCTGCATAATACTGATTGGCGGAGTAGCCATAGAAGTGGCAAAACGAGCAACGACCATCAAGACTACCGTTGCCAGTATCATCTTGCCCTTTTGGGACAAGAAACAGCCAGTCCTAAAGCAGTCTTGTTTTGTACACACTCCACCAATCCTTTCCAAGCTTGCTGCCTCTTCCAATCAAAAATAGGCATACTGAGGTAAGTATCCTGGGTGTTTCTTGGCAAGATACCCAGCGTTTGTATGAGCCTTGCCCTCATTGCCCTATTTTTGTGAATATAGTAGACAACCGATTTGCCCTTGTTTACTTCTAGACCAACTTCACACTGCATCCATGTCATCACCTGTAACAGCGCCTCAGCTTGTGGCATTGTTGCCTGAGAGAAAACCATAGTATCATTTGCATAATGTGCCACTAAACTATTCACCGCATCAACTTGAAGTCCTTGAACCCCTTCCTTGTGGCAATAACTTTGGAATAGGTCCATAACAATAATGAATAGGGAGTGACCATGACGGCAACAGGAGCGACCACAGCGGCAATAGGAGCAACCACGGCGGCAACAACCGGGACAGGAGTGACCACGGCGGCAATAACCGGGATAGGAGCGGCCACGGCGGCAATAACCGTGATTGGAGCGATAGCAACGACAACAGCCGTAACAAAAGCAGCGACAGCGACAGCAACAGCGGCCACCGCCATAGCCGGAGCTTCCATCGGCGTCGCCCCTGCTGGCGAAGGCCCCAACGATCGAGGGACGGAGAAACTTGATGGTGCCATAACGGCCCATTCCCGTAACGACCGCACCCTGCGTCTGCGCGTTCACCACCCCCCTCCCGAGGGCGTTCGCATGATGGAACGAACCCTCATAGGCCGGTTCATATCCCGGGGGGGCTGCTCGAGACTAGACTTTATCCGTCGATGGACAAAGGAGCAGTGGAAAATCGAGGACGTGGATGTCCGGAGCCTTTCAGAGGACCTGTCCCTTTTCATCCTCCCCTCCCTATAGGCCCGAGACTCCGTTTTGCTCGGAGGCCCATGGTTCTATGGGGCCCAGGGTCTCGCCTTGACCCCGTGGCGTCCCGGGGCCCACAGAGAGGCTGACTTGTTCACCCGGGCCCCGGTCTGGGTATCCCATGGGAATTTTGGAACCTTGAGTTCCTGACGGAGGTCGCAGGATATTTCGGCGACTTCATTGCTTTTGACCGTGTCACGCGGTCGATGGAGAGGATGGGCTTTGCCTGGTTTTGTGTCTGGCGGAGCGTCTCGGCG
>MNCI01010074.1:364642-379699 GCA_015680685.1 Gnetum montanum | reverse complement strand
GTAGATGAAAAAAGCAGTCCCGCTATGGGCACGTCGGCAGCCTATGACAGGCGCAGTGTGGACGTTCGAGGGCATGGAGAATATCCAACGTGTTGTGATGGAGCTTAGAGTCCACAAAACTAGCAACCTGTTGGAGAGCTTGCATTGTCGATCTCAGCCGATGTCCCCTCGTCCAGGTGGAAATGTGCCAAGGTTCGTCAGATGTGGCGCTAGAGCTCCCCCATGTGCAATCACAGTTGATGCCTAGGACGATGTACGAACATCGTCCAATCCTCAGCCATTGGCACACGCTCTGCTCATGCGCCTGATCTAATTAGCATTGCCTCTGCTCCTCCTCCTCTTACTCTTGGTCCTACTGAGCTTGCGCAGCTACCTCATGTTCTTGTGGGGTAGTTTCCTCCTGGATCAGTTCTTCTCACACCTAGGGCCATATCTCATCCACCAATCGGGCCCGGGCCGCATCCACCAACAAGGCTTGTTGTCGGATTATCTCTTGTTCTCGTTCGTGGAAATGGGTTTCCATTTCGATTTGTGCTTGTGCGAGAGCTTCATCCCATTTGGCTTCTCATTCACGGTGTTTTGCATTGGGCACCGTGATCGTGACCTCCATAGTCGCGTGATGTAGCTCCTCATCGCTTCTTTCTCTATGCCCCAATGTTCCATGTGGGGACACCTTCGGCACCACCATGGGGATTGAGGCCCTCAGTCCCCTACGACTACTCCGTCTCTTGGTATATGTCACTGCGGGTTCAGTCCCTGAAACCCCCGGGCGGGCTGAAAGGGAGGGGCTAGGTGGGAAACCCCCCAAGGGGGCTGAAGGCCCCTGCTCTGGTTGAGGCTGCCCCCCCCCGGGCGCCCCTAGCCATAGGGCCAGGATGAGCCCAGAGTCGTGGCCTCGCTTCTACTGTTGCAGTGCCGCCAGAAAAAACCTAGGTAAGTTAACCCTAGCTCTCAACTTGAGGCATTTAAGGAAAGCAAAGTGGATGCCCTAGAGTTTTGACCCGTTGCCTTACTATACAAAAAATCGGTTCACAAGATCTGCTACTCGAGCCCAAATCAGGGGCAGAGAGGATCTGGGGACTTGTCAACTTTGCATGCGTGGCACTGGCCCATTGAAGAAAATTTTGGTGTCTTGCAGACCACGCATGGAGGGTAGAATGATTTCGCCATTGGCTTGGGCCCCCAGACACCTGGCGATCGAGGACTTTGTGATGATGACCTCAGTGCCCCTAAAAAAGATTCGGTCCTCTTGCTAGTTAGCAAAAAAGGCATCGTCTGGGAGGGCTGGTTCACCCACGAGCCACGACAAGACGTCACTCCAACTGCACCGCTCCACCAGTTCCCATAGCTCCTTGTCTTCCTGGAACGTCGCACAGTCAAGCTTGTAAGTCGACGTGACCCCCATCACGGCTTCAATCTCTCTTCACACAACTACAACTTGGGAAACCACCTGTGGAAAATTTTGCACAGTTGGAAATTTTTGCAATTTTGCAGCTTCCACACTACCCATAAAAATAGCGTGGCTCGAGAATTGCTCGTTAATTTAATCGGGGGAGCCCAACCCGTTTCCTGCCACATGGAGCGCATGTAGGTGCATTGATAAATGAAATAATGCTAAACGGTCTTGGGCGCGGCGCCACACAGTGGATAGGTGTCGTCAAGAACGAGGCCTCGTCTACTTAAAAGTGCTTGTACTGGCAAAGCGTCATTTCTCATCAGCCACAGGAAGACTTCAATTTTCTTGGGCAGCCATCCTTGCCAAATCTGCTGCCAACCTAGTACCGGTGGGTACATGGCCGTCAACAGGCGATGTGGTTCGAAATTCGACCACCCCTGCTCCTACATTTTTCATGCGTGGCTGTAGAGCGTCTACTAGGGCCTTGAGTCCTGCGCTCTCGTCTCCCACCATATGTACTTTGCATTCATTACTCTTGACCCATTGGGCTGGCTCCCTGTACTAGCTTGTGAAACAGAGTAATAGGCATTGCTGGCCCAATGTCAACTTGTCCTCAAACTTTGAAATGCCTAGCCCCCCACATTATGGGGGTGCGCGATTCGGTCCTAGTTTACAAGGTGTATTTTGCACCCCCCTCTGCCCCCCAACTAGATGAAACAACGAATGCGCATGTTGAGGTTGTCAATAATGGCACGTGGTGGGGTGGCAAGAGCGGCCACAAAGCGAGTCATTGCTGTGAGTACCCCCGAAGCCACCACCATCCTCCCCTTCCTGGTCAAGAAGCGATTGGCCCAATGTCCCACCCGTCTTTCAACCTTTTCTAATAATGCCCCCCAAGATACACACCGCCCCCATTGGAAAAGCAGGATACCTAGGTAAGTATCTCTCACTATTCCAGAAGGAATGTTCAAGATTTGCACCACTTGGCTCTTGACTTGCATGTCCACGTTTAAAAAGTGGGCTGTTGACTTAGCCCTATTAATTACCGGCCCAAGCAAGTCTGCCATCCATGAGAGTGCCACATTGATGCTCCGCGCTTGTGGGACCTCGGCGCGACTAAGTAGCATCGTGTCATCCGTGTAATGCTTAGCCAGACATTCAACCCCTGCAATATCTAGACCTCCAACCCTCGTTGCCTTGCAGTAATGTTGCAGCAGATCCATAGCGATAATGAAAAGTAGTGGTGAGAGGGGGTCCCCCTATTGCAACCCCCTCCCAGGTGAGGAGAGGCCCCATAGCCGTGCGCCTGCGCCCCCCCCCCCCCCCCCCCCCACGTCGAATGAGAAACCTGCGGATGATTGCAGGTGGATGCAGAGTTGGATAAAGCCCGGGTCGAAGCCTTTTCACTACATGATGGTGGTCAAGGCTTCCCAGTTGAGCATATCGTATGCTTTAGTTATGTCTAGCTTGAGATAGAGCTCAGGGAAATTTGACATGCGAAGAGAATGAAACACCTCCTGCATGAGAAGCACTTGGTCCTGTAGGGTTTGGCCTTGTATGAAACCTGTTTGGTTTACCCCCACCAGTTTAGGCTAAACAATGTGTGTTGGTTATTAATGTTACCTTTTAAGGAAGTGAAGAAGTAGTGTATAACTGATATGAATATTGGACAATAGAAAGATAAGGTGTTATGTGAAGTATTGCTAATTGATTGTTCTTGCTTAATTTTGGATTGACCTTGGAATTACAATAATAAGGCCATTTTCAATGGAGAATAAAATACCTACGGCATTATTCACAATGGTGCAATTCATGTGCTCAAGTTGGTTAGTTGTAAGGTGAAAAAGAAATGTTGATTAGAAATTATGCTTGTCATCTCATGGAGAAGCAGTACATCAAAGAGGATGAAGAAGTAGTGCTAGACTTTGACGTGTGAATGCTTGAAAATAACGTGAGAGAAAATAACTTGTAGATTGTAATGGAGATAACTAAATAGAGATGTATTAAATTAGACATCCAATGGGGTACATGTGCACAATACAATGTTACAACATAACATGATTCACCATGCGACACATAGCAATTGAGATCCTGCACAATAATACAATAGCACAAAGAGATGAGATATAATAGTACAATACATGTGGGATATTTTATGAAATGTAAAATTCCAAAATAACCAAACTTAGTTATCCACCTTATGTGGGTTAACACCCTTCATAATTTTGGATGGTTTTGGAAGTACAGCTACATGACATGAAAAATCAAATATTCTTTTAGGGAAAATCAAAGTGCTTAGAAGAAAAACTCTATGTAAAATGCAAGTTCATCCTAAGACTAACAATGGTAGCTTTAGTGGCCTTCAGTATACTAGGTAGGCAATCATCTAGATGAGGTGCTATGTAGTCCTAGTTAATCTCTAAATTATTCAAACTTTACTTTGCCAAATGGCATTGTGTTAATATCTCCAACTTGCTTTGCTATTGGAATATGGTACAATTCAATCACTTTGTTGTGAACTAGTTCACATACTCTACGGAGCTTAGTACTAGTGTGCCTCATGTGATCTTGATTAATAGGGTTCTTAGCCATGTTTAAAAAGTCTATGAATAATAGTCAAATTGACAAAAAAATATTCGATGTTTTTTGTGTGAAAAAGTCTTTATTATTTCACAATTTTTCAACAAATTTTTTTCAAAAAGTACCACAATCAACCTTTTTCAAAACTTCATGATACCAAATGTTTTGAATAATTCTTGCAAAGTTCAAAGAGATTTCATTTTAAAATTTTAAACTAAATTAATAAATTTAAAAAAGTATTTATTGATTATATTATTTTTATATTTTATTGTTCTCTTAATATTAGTACTTTAGATTAATAAATTTGAGAGTGCTTGCATGTACATGGATAATGAAATGAGTTATTTGAAAAGAGAATGTAATGTTTCACTTAAAAATCATTATGGCTTTTAGATTAAAAAATTAGTAATGGATTACAAAGGTTATGCTAAACATAACAACATAATATTTTTTGTCAATAACATGTTGAACATATGTTAGTAGTAGAAAGATCAAGGAATTTGTACACATTATGTCATGTTTATGTAGTTGTTATTTTTATGTCTACTTAATTGTGTTTCTGTTTTTATTTTGTATTTCTTGTGATTTGTTATCAAAAGTCCCAAAAACATTATAGTTTACATATTGTTTTTTTCAATGAGTTTTCCCTGAACTCTTGCCAACTTTTTTAATTTTCCAATTTTTTTTGGAGAAACTTCAGGCTTAAATTAAATAAACAGAAATATGTACAAAACATCAAAAAGAGGGGAGAGAGCATCTCCCCTCACCCCAAAACTAGGTATGTAACCCCCCATCCATTAGAGTCCCTTTTGAGGACTACAGAGAACAACATAAAAACGAAAAGAACACAACAAAAAGCGGNAAACCCCTTCGAGGACTCTAGGCAATAACAAAAAAAAAAAAAACAAAAAACATTACAAAACTCAATATGGATCATAACACCAGACCCTCTCTTGTAATAGACTAGAGATGCAAGGGGAGCATTCAGCATCGATAGCAGGGCTACTCCTGACTATGGAGGTCATCTAGCATCGCTCAATAACTCTCAGTCACCACAAAGGCTGTGGGCTCCTCAAATTCTTTGAAGCACTCTTGCTTCTATGTGTGCTCCTCAACACTCCCCTTTCCATTTGGGTGCAACTGCTAGCCCTCTCGATGAATATGGTGACGAAGTGTGGCCCAGGGTGTGGTGTGCTTGATGTTCAAAATCTCATAGCATGCAATGCTCATGTGCTCAATCTAGGTGCACCTAGATCTCCGCCTCCTCTCGCTCCTCTTCCTCGCGCTTCAGCTGTGCCTCCCTTTCTTAGCTCCTGCAATTTGGCTTCCTCCTAGAGCTCTTTGTGGATTTGCTATCGTAGCTTCTCTTCCAATTGCAGCTTTGTTGCTGCTTTTGCGAAGTCCCGCTACATCTGTTCAGTCTTGGTTGCCTCCCTTAGCCTTTGAATTTTTTGTTGGAGCTCCTCCTTGGTGCATCTTAGCCCTTCCAGCTGCCATTGGAGCTCCTCCTTCTATTGCTGCAATCTCTTAGTCTAGACCATCCTCTCCTCCTCCTGGGCATGTTCCACCTCACTCATGCTTGTCCATAGGCCCGATGTTCCCAACTATCCTACCCTCTTTTGACCTCCCATGCACAATCAAAGTTCCACCCCCTTTGTGGGGCCCATCCAGTCTCCCCCGTGGTCGCAACGACTCCCCTGTCTCCACTTTTCTAGCCACCCCCCTAATCCATGTTCCCCTTAAGAACCTCCCCTTTGGGTCCACTCTGACTAGTAGAGATGTCCACCATCAATGGTGGAACACACCGCCTTTGCTTGTGCTCATAGACCACCCTCACTGTTGGAGCACCAAGTTGCCTCAGGACCTCCCTCAACTACCCTTGGCCTCTCGCCACTCTCCAAAGTGTAAAAATTAACCTTGAGTGCATCCCTTGCCTCCTCTTCCGTAATGCCCCCAAGAAAAAGCAAGGCAGGTTTACTCCAATTCCCCTTCATAGGTACCAAAGAAATTCAAAGTGAACCCCCAACAGCTACCAAGCATTGCTGGAGTGGATGAAAAATTTGTCCACCAGCACCGCAGCATCCTGTCACATAGGCTCCAAGGTTGCCTTGGGGACTTGTCCACTCAGCATCTTGGGCACCCTCCGTGGGGAGAATTCTTGTGCATTTTGCAGCCCTCTGTCCCACACCCCCATCTCCTCCCCTTCCGTCGGTGCATGCAGGTATCTAGCAATGGCTGTCTCGATGAACCACTTCTCCTTGAGTTTTTGCATTAACGATTGTAATAGTCTTTTGGTGTGTTTGTGTGCATGTTTTGTTGACTAGATTTTTATATGTATTATGATTAAATATTTAAATACTTTATGCATAAGAAATATGATTTAAAATACATGCTGGAATGTTTTAAAATAATAATGATAAATAATATATGGGAAAACAAAATATTTTCTGTTCTATTTTAATAAAGATGCTAAGAAACAAAAGAAAAATAGAGGACAATACTCTAAAGTGTGCCTCAGGACTTAAAACAGGTATGTTTTTTTCTTTTGAGAAAGTAGTCGGGATTATATTACTGAGAAACACAAATTATGGTACAAGAGATTACAAATGGTGGGCCATCAGGAATGGCCCCCCCATGGTAGGGAAGAATTCCCAAAAATGTCAAAACAGCCCCCAAGACAAAAATAAAACAAACACTGACCCTGGAGCCAACCCTGGGAAATAGCGGGGGAGGGGGGGTGCCCCTCCACAAGAAAAATGAGAGTGGGGGGCATCCCCCCACCAAAGAAAACAGAGGGGGGGGGGGGGCGCACCCCCAACCGGCGGGCGAGCCAAAACAGCGGAGAAGACAGGGGGGGAACCGACCGGGTGGAGGGGGGCAAGTGTCCCCCACCATTTGAGCTCGACAACCCCTTATGGGTTCGTTGGTAGCCATCGGCAGGCGCAGTCGGGGCACTCCAGCTCATGGAGGATATCCAGAGTGTTCCGGTGGTCTGTGTCCATGAAACTGACCGCCTGCTGGATAGCCTGCATGGCGGACTCTCGCCGGCTCCTGTCCGCTTGCGAAGCTCCTGCATCCGAATGGAAACGCGCCGAGGTTCGGCGGATATGTCATCTGAGCTCAGTCCAGGAGCTCTCACAACTGATGCCAAGAATGAGGTACGGGCATCGCCCCCCTCTTAGCCATTGTCGGGTGTTGTGTTGATGAGCTCGGTCAAGCTGCCGCTGTCGTTGGTCCTCCTCTTGAAGCCGCTCTTGCTCCGCCCGCTCTACCTGTTCGCGTTGTCTCTGGGCCACGTCCTCTTGTATCAACTCTTCCCGCACTTGGGCCCGAATTTCGTCAATTAGGCAGGCCCTAGCAGCCTCGGCCATGAGGTCCTGCTACCTCACATGCTCTTGTTCGCGCTCAGAGACCTGGGCTTCTAGGTCGGCCCCGGCCTGCATGAGGGCTTCATGCCATTTGGCTTCCCACTCCTTTCTCTCGGCCTCTCGAGCCTCGTTCGCGGCCCTCTATGTGGCCTGCTGAAGCTCCTCATTCCAGTTCCCATGGCCAGAGGTCTCTGGTTGGGGGGGGGGGAATTGGTCTGTCAGGGCAGTCGAGGGGTGTCGCTTATGTTGGGTCCTTCGGCCCCACATAAAGGTGGAGCCCTAGAGGGGCCAACAGCTCCCTTGTCCGGGCAAAATCGTAGGGTCATGGGGCCTTGCCGAAGGGGGGGGGGCGCTCCGGAGAGACCCCCCACAGGGGGGAGGTGGGGCAGAGGACGACAGTTGCTGCCCCCCGCCATAGCGTCAGAATTAAACTAGAGTGGCAGCCATGGTGCTTGAGCAGAAGGGGGCCTCCTTAAAAAAGTGGGGGAGGTTGACCTGACGACCCAAATTGAGACAACGTAGAAAAGCGAAGTGTAGGCCCTGCAGTTTGGAACCGTTGCCAGATTGGACAAAAAATCTGTCCACCAGATCTGCACCTCAGGCCCAGAGGTGGGGCAGGGAAGATCTGGGTACCTGTCGGCTCCTAGTTCGAGGAATGGGCCCATCAAAGAACATTTCTGCGTCTTGCAGGCCACGGGTGGAAGGCAGAATGACCTCTCCATTGATCTGGGCCCCCAAACAGCTGGCAATTGAAGATTCTGTAATTAGGATTTCATGGCCTTGGAAAAAGGTGCGGTCATCGGCCCAGTTGGAGAAGAACACGTTGTCTGCCAGATTTGGATCCCCGACTAGCCGTTGTAGAGGGTTAGACCAGCTGCATTGGGTCACCAGCTGCCAGAGCTCGTTGTCCTCCTAGAACGCGGCGCAGTCCGATTCAAATGTGGGCGTGATTCCCATCGTCGCCTTGATTTCGTTCCACGCGTTGAGAGCCTGGGAGACCAGCCGCTGCAGGGGGGTGCCATTTCTGCAGGAAAACTGTGTTGTTTCGTGCTTTCCACGCTACCCATAAAAGTAGCGTGGCCCAAGAGTCGCCTGTGAGGTGCATCAGGGGGGGCGGGGGCACCGTCACCGCGCGCCACGTGGCGCGCATGCATTCACATTCAAACGCAAAGTGCTGCACCGTCTTTGCAGCAGCACTGCATGAAGGACACGTGTCGCTTTGCAGAATCCCGCGCCATCGCAAGAGGGCACGCATGGGCTGCGCGTCACATCTGAGCAGCCACAGAAAGATATTGATTTTTTCGGGCAACCGTCCATTGCCAGCCGTTGATTCGGGGATATTTGGCGGTCAGTATGGCACGTGGCTCGAGGCCCCAGCATCCCCGAGCCTGCATCACACATGCGTGCTAGCACATGCTAGCACAGTGCTTGCCAAGGCCTAGAATCCCGTGCCCCCGTTTCCCAGCACAGATATTTGGCATTCATGATGCGGATCCACAGGATCGGTTCTCTATGTGGGCGCGTAAACCGAAGCACCAACCGTTGTTGTCCCAGCATCAGCTTGGCCTCGAAGGACATGATGCCCAATCCTCCCGCGTTCCGGGGGCACGCCACCCGCTCCCAACGGACCAAGTGGAGTTTGCTCCCCCCATTGCCCCCCTCCTAGATGAAGCTACGGATCAGCGTGTTAATTGCATTGATGACGATGTTAGGGGGGGTGGCAACGACTGGCACGAAATGAGCGATTGCCATGAGGATTCCTGTTGCCACAAGCAGGCTTAGGAATTGATTAGCCCAGTGGCCCATTCTTCTTTCAATTTTTTCTATCAGCGGGCCCCATGCCATGGCTTGCCCCCACCGAAAGCGGGGGATGCCCAGATAGGTGTCATTGCTTGTCCTTGGCAGGATGTTCAAAATTTGTATCACCCGGTTTTTAACTTGTTCATCCACATTAATGAAGTGGGCTGCAGATTTGGTCCTATTGATCTCCAGCCCCAACTCGGCAGCTAGGCAGGACAGGGAAACGTTGATGCATCATGCCTGCAGGACCGCCGCCCTACTGAGCAGCATTGTATCATCCGCATAGTGTTCGGCCCAACATGCCACCCCAGCAATGTTCAAACCATCCACCCCGGATGTGTTGCAGTAGTGTTGCATTAAGTTCATGGTGATGATGAAGAGGAGGGGGGAGAGTGGGTCCCCTTGCCTTAGCCCCCTACCTGGGGTTGAGAGGGCCCCCCACCCCCCCCCCCCCCCCCCACCCAACATCAAAGGAGAAACCGGCCGAGGACTGCATGTGAATGCATAGCTGGATGAACTGTGGATCAAACCCCATTCAGGTGCATAATGGACTGCAATGCCTCCCAGCTGAGTGTGTCGTATGCCTTAGTGATGTCAAGCTTGAGGCAAAGCCCGGGGAAGCTCGAATTTCACAGCGAATGAAGCACCTCCTGCATGAGGAGGATCTAGTCCTGAATGGCCTGCCCTTGCACGAAACCTGCCTAGTTGATCCCCACAAGCCTGGGCATGAGTGGTACAAGCCTATGCACTAGCAGCTTGGAGAAGATCCGGATGAGTACATTGCATACTCCGATAGGGCGGAAGTGTTCAGGGCGATGTGCGTCAGATTGCTTCAGAATGCACACAGTGCGGGAGCAGTTGAGTTACCTCCGGACCTGCCTCTTGGTCAACATGAGATTGAACGCATCTAGCATATTAGGTCCCACAATATCTAGAAACATCTTAAAAAATTCAAGGCTTCAGTTGTCAGGACTAGGTGCTTTTCCTCTTGGCATGCTGTTGATCGTAGCAGTGAGTTCCTGCCAGGAGAACGGGGCCAGCAGCCGTACGTTGTCGTGCTCGCTCAGCACTCGTGACACGTGGATCGAGATTGGCCTGGTGGGGCGCTTGGCCCAAATCCCACCCTAGTATTGCGTCAGCTCGTGCGCATTTCGCTGCGGATCATCGATTGTCTCCTCGTCCTGGTCGCGGAGACAGCATGGTTGGCTTCCCCCGCATGTCTTGGCCATGGCAAAGAAGAATCTGGTTTGCCTGTGCCCCTCCTGATCCATCGGACCCGGGAATGTTGCCGCCAGTATGTCTCCTCTTCCAGGTCAAGGGATTGGAGCTGGTGCAATGTGTGCTGCTCCTCCGCGTGCAGGTCCTCACCTGCTTCCTGCTGGGCCTGGATCTGACCAAGCTGATCACGGATCTATCTTGGACAAAGCTGGCCTATTGTTTGCCCACTAGGCACTACATCATGGGCTCCATCTGGGCCACAAACATTTTTGAAAAGAGCTAGATTAGGGTGTTGCACACCTCAATTGGTCAAACTATGTTGGACTCAAAGGATTTGACAACTTTGGGATTAACACTAGTTGTGAGTAGTTGATCTCCCTTCTCACCTAGTCCCACATTGACATCTTGTTAAATGCATTGAGGATATTCTTCCCCAGCTCCTCAGAAAATGTCCGAAAAAATTCCATGGGCCACCTATCAAGGCCTAACACCCTACCATCCTTCATGGATGCCAACACCTCCTCCAATTGCCCCTAGTAAAGGGGGCCAACAATTTATGGTTGTCCTCATCTCCTAATACCCTCAGAATATCATTGGAGATCGGTTTGGTCTCTCGTTGTTGCCAAATGTTAGACTAGTGCCCCAAGAGAGCTTGCACCACCTCCTGCTTTCCCTCAACAATTTGGCCCCCATCCTAAATAGAAGGTATCATCTTGGTTAAGTAGGCTAAACAAGTTGCTGCGAAGATGAAGCATGTATTCCTGACCCCCTCCCTTAGCCATCGAACATGGTCCCTCTGTCTCCAATACATTTTTTCCTCTTTGTCAAGCATTTGAAGTTCCCGCAACACCACCACCTCAGCATTCTATTGATCTTGATCTAGCTTTTGGGCCCTTTGGATCTGCTCCAACAATTGCATGAGCTCCCCTTGACCATATTGAAAAGAAAATTTGTCCTCAAATTTGATCCCCCAAATATGTTGTTTGAGCATATTCAGCCCTTGTTTTAGAAACTCTCTGGGGTCAACACTTGGTTGGTAGGCTCCCTAGATATCCTCCACTACTGGTCTCAACCATGACTTCGTCAACCATGATAGTTTGAATCTAAATGGGCATGGCTCCCAATCTTTCGGAGTCCCTATCATACAGACCAGAGGTCTATGGTTTGATGCAACTCTTTCTTTACCGACAATGAGCATCCCTTTATCTGTCAACATGTTTAGGCTCACCCACACACGATCAATTCTGGTCATGCGATGTCCTATCCCTTTCTTTGATTACACGAGGTGAATTGACACCCCTTAACTTCCATACCCACCAGCCTGTGGGTTGTCAGAAAATCCTGAAATTGCTGACCCCCCAGAGGTTCCAACATGTCCCTATCAGACTTTTCCCACAAATGGAGACATTGGTTGAAATCTCCCACAAGATCCACTGCTTCCAATTAGCAATCATGTGTGCAATTTGTTCAAGCTCCTGCAGGTTATCCTCCCATTGTTGAGCTCCATAGAAGTTTGTAACCCACAAACCTTGTTGTTGCAGCCATATGCTAATGCTCTACCAGGACTCATCCACTACCACAAAAGGCCATTTGGACAAGATAGCTAGGCCTCTGGCCCTTCCTTGACACGACACACCATGTGAGTACCATCCATGCCACCTCAACAAATGAAATTCTTGTTGAACTTTAGTTTCTTGTAGACACAAAACTTCACAGTGCTCTCTAGCCATCATTTCTAGAAGGGTACGGTGCTTGAAGGGGGTACCCTATCCCCTGCAATTCCATGAGAGGATCCTCATGTCTTACTCAATGAATGTCGTTTGTACACATCCTAGATGGTCCTCTAGACCCCTAGGTCAATATCATGCTATGCTATTTTAGCACGAGTCTCAAAGCCCATTGGCTGATCGACTTTTTCAAACTCATGGGAGACCAAAAATCCCCTTGCCTCTCCTGAGGGACCCCCACCTAGGATATCCTCCATTGGTAAAGGGCTCCCCTTGAACAATGTCACCCAACCCCTAGAGAGGGAGAAACTACTATCGGAAGCCTCAACATTTTGTAGGTTCTCAGTGGCTCCCCCACTAGGTGATCCTGGGGAAATCGGATCCTATGGGCCCCAGCTCACCCTTGGTGTGGGGCCTGCAATGCCACCCATCTCAACTCCTAGGCTTTCTCAAATGGGGGAGACCAGACCCTCCTTCCGCATAGCTACAGTTAGGCCCACCCCTTATCCCACATTCTCCTTACCAACATTCTCGTTTCTAGCAAGGGCCCCTCCTTCCCTCCCTCCCTACGCCCCCCGCCACCCCCCCCCCCCAGCACCACAAAGCCTTTGACCTTGTGGTTGGCTTGGTCCTTGCTCCAAGTGTAGGCATGGTCGACAACTTTTGGTGCCCCCCACTAGGTAAAGTCCAAGGTTGACCTTTAGCTAGCTTCTTTCCCCCTTGCTTGGTATCCAACCCCCTTTTGTCTACTTCTGGCCCTGAGGTTGGCATCCCACTTGACAAGCTGTAGCAATGGGTCCCCCCTTTACCACATATATGACAAGAGGCTTGTGGCAACAACTGTCCCCTCAGTTCCCCTACCACAGTATTCTCATAATCAACATGAAACCTCTCATCACCTAATGACATCTCTAGGATAACTTCTTGAACCAGGTCTTTGGTTGCCAAAGACCACCATACGCAGAATCTAGCATAGCCCATACGATCCATCAAAGCCATAACTCTATCAAAGGAAATAAACTTGCCAAAACTCCCTGCCAAAACATGAAGAAAATCTGGTGTCCACAGTTCCCAAGGAATCCCAGAAAGCCTAACCCAAACTGGCGCACTGGGTCCCAATGGCCCCTTGGCTACCACTTTGTCAACACCAAACCCCTAGCCTCGAAGAACCAGGGACCACCGACCAAGACCTGGTCCCTATCATCTACCGTTGGGAAGATGAACAACAACAGTTGCCCAGGTAGACTATGCACTCCTACTGAACAAAAGTTCCATTGGGCCATCGCCCACTTCCGCACTGCATCCAACTTAGGTGGTGCACTAGTAGACACGAAATGCCCAATTAAGCTGTGTTCCAAGGTCTAGAGCCTTGCCCCTAGTATCGCCTTAATCCTCAAACTCAAAGAACTATCTCCTTGTGTTTTTGTCCCATTTTGCGCCACCTTCCCCGAATTGGTCCCCATATCCACCTAACCTACTCCCCATTGCCCCCCTAGAATGGCCCCCCTAGACACCGCCCCCCTAGGAACTACTGCCCCTCCGACTGTTGATCCACTGAGCCCATCATCTTCCGCTTGCTTCGCTCTCACAACTTCTACTCCCACTCCTCCACCCATTTGAAAATCTTATGGATTTCCAACCAATTTTCCAAATTTTACAAGTAGCTAACAAAATTGTTTTTATGACTTTCTAATCTTTGGTTTCATCCATGTAAATCGCAGACTAGTTTTCCATAAACATTTTTATTGTTTCCTTTTGCTTGAAGTTAAGAAACGCTAGCAGCTTCCTCATCCAATCTATCTCTTCCCTGTGTTTGGGAAAGCTTTGTATTATGCTTCTGTTCAGGAATTTACAACTTTCCTTGTTTAATGTATTTCAAGATAATTAAAATGAATATACAAATGTCATGGTTACATTAATAAAATTTAATATTTTAATCTAAAAATGGAAAATCTAGACACTTAAAATACTTCTAAAAACTTCTACCATTAAAATGTAATTAGCTATGACTCCAATTAAGAACCTAATTACAGATTTATAACCTCCATAAGTGAGATCACATAGTTTTCAATTTTGATGTAATTTTACTAAATCAAGAATTTAGTATATAATAATTTTTAAGAAAAAACTAAAATAAGTGATGGATAATTCTTTCCATCAATCTTAAAGTATTACTCTTAAAGTATGTTAAGCTTTGCCTTTATCATTCAACAACATAATTACATAGTTTTTAATTTTCAAATATTAAATAAGTAGAAAAATGAATAATAAATGGTAAATTTTCTTAAAAGGTTTAATTTATAATTTTTACACTCACTTATAATCACAAGGAAAAATTTGAAAGGTGTATGATCTTTAAAAACTACTACAAATCCATACCACTTTTTTTGTTGTGACAATATTGTAGTGCCCCCACATTTCTACATGTGACTTTAATACTCTATTAAATACTTGGGCTTTAACTTCTAAGTAAAATGAAGACTTTTGTTTGGGTGATGTAAGCAAGATTACTATTTATTTCTATTTTTTGTTTAATTATATATTATTCTAACTTAATATATATATATTTTATTGATGAATGAGCATGGCAAAGTCTAGTATTATTTTATAATAATACTAGGAAATTAGTGTAATGTGATTCCATGGTTTCTTTTGATGTATAGTTAGAATTTTTAATTTATTGAATATTTAATTCATTAAAATGCTTAAAAAATTCAAAGTTGTCAAATTGTGCTCAAATTTGTTGGACTTAGTTTTACTCCTACAGTATGGATCTACAATCAATTGTTCAATTTGAGACCTAGATTTTTTATTTTTTTTTGAGAAAGTAGTCAGGATTATATTACTGAGAAAGACAAACTATAGTACAAGAGATTACAATGGTGGGCCATCAGCAATGGCCCTCCATGGAGGGGAAAAATCCCCTAAGTCAAAAAATCAGCACCCAATTAGTCGTGCAATGACCAAG
>MNCI01010074.1:320518-364087 GCA_015680685.1 Gnetum montanum | reverse complement strand
GATTTCTTGCTTTCCACGCTACCCATAAAAGTAGCGTGGCCCAAGAATCACCGGTGAGGCACATCGGGGGGTCACCGCCGCCGCATGCCATGTGGCGCGCATGCATGCACAGTCGTACATGAAGTGCTGGACTGTCTCTGCCGCTGCACCGCATGTGGGACAGGTGTCGTGTTGCAAGATCCTGCGCCAACACAGGAGAGCTCGCACGAGTAGCACATCCCATCGAACCAGCTAGAGGAAGATCTTTATTTTCTCGGGCAGCCACCCCTTCTAGATTTGTTGCCAGCCGACGATTTGGGGGTACTTGGCGGCCGGCAGGGTGTGCGGCTCGAGACCCAACCACCCATGGGTCTGCATCGCACGCGCGTGCCGGCACAGTGCCTGCCAGGGCCTAGAATCTCGCACCCCCGCCTCCCAACACTGATATTTTGCATTCATGATGCGGATCCATTGGATCTGTTCTCCGTGCAGGCACGTAAATCGAAGCACCAACCGTCGCTATCTCAGCATCAATTCGTCCTCGAAGGACGTGATGCCCAATCCACCCGCGTTCCTAGATTTTGAGATTTTAATGTTAAATGAATAAAAAAGTACCTTGTCGGACCATATTTTCATTAATTCAATTAGATATTAATTTCTAGCATGGTAGCTATGGTATGTTTGTGGTTGTTATGATCAACTCAATATGTGTAAAATGTTGGATGTACAAAAAATTTAGTATTAATGATTTTTACTAGATAAATTATAAAAAATGTAGAAAATAGATATAAGGCCAAAAATAAATTAGAAACCCTCATAGGTTATAAAGTAAAAAATGAGTTTAAAAAGGGGGGGTCATAAGAAAAGTCAATGTGGGATGGTGATGTATGCTTTATAACATGCTTATGATGACATCTATATTCTTTATATGCTAATTGTCCACTTTATATTAATGGCTGGGAAAAGGACAAAGGAGTCATTTAATAAGGGCCATGTGACTTTTTTGGGTGTTGTCACTTTCACATGTCCACTCCCTTATGAGAGTTTGCTTGTCCAAGTTAACTAGCAATGATGCCATGAATAAAAAAAGGGTTTTTTAGGGAACTGGTCATCTAGTCTCTGTCCATGGTGTAAACTTTTGTGCATAATAATAATAATAATAACAGTCACCTAGTAGGTCTTCCATGTGTTGCCCCTTTTTTTGTGAAAGAAATTAGAGACTCTGTCTACTTGCTAGTTTGGCTTGATAAAAGAAAAGCTTGTTATCTATTTTTATAGCTGGTATTTTACTTTCCATGATATTGCCTTTCAAATTATGGAAATTCCAGAAACTGAAATTACCTTAGGCTGAAAGAAAACATCGTGAATTCCGAACTTTGATGAGCTGTGTTGATAATTATAATTTTAGATTTACTTCAGGCCCTCCTTCCCTAAACTCAAATTTGATTACCAAAAATTCAAGCCCTACTTTCAGACTTTGTTTGCCAAATTTAGGATACATAAAATTGGAGGAAAACATTAGTTGATTTTCACATGAGAAGCAAAGCTACATAAATCTGTTCATTATATAATATGAGCTAGTTTTCATATGACATTGAAAATGTACTTGAGATGCATAGTTATCTTCTTTTAATTGTATGCTAAGGATGATGGATCTTAGAAGCCTAGAAGCCTCATTGGGGTAAGTCTTTTATTGCATAATGAGTGTTTTATACATTTTGTCATAGTTAGATTTTTCTTTCATGCAAGTAATATATTATTTATTCATTCTAGCTTCAATAGTCTAACTACATTTATTTATTAACAATTATATTCTTTTATTTGTGCAAAAGAAGAAGAAAGTATATGCGTGATCATATATGTTTATTTGCTTTCCATAAAATGAACCCACAAACTATAATTAAAAGCCCTTTGGGTCCTAGGATAAGCAATTCACCTAAATTCAGAGTTAGTAATTAGGTGGATGATGCATTTGATTGGTGTGCATTGTGTAAAACATGTAGTATTTTTAAGGATCATTAACTACTCATATTAATAATAATATATTCATCCCCATACCTTGAATGGATGGCTTGCATTGTTTATGTATTTTGCATACACCCTGCCTTGGATGTAGAGATGAGCATCCCTATCCATTCTTACTTGTACATATGCTTACTATGGCTTAATATCTTGAGCCATTGGACGCAAAGGGGTTGAATTGCAGAACACCAAAAGGTTTTCATTGATGCAAGCACCATTCGTAAGTGTGTACTCATCTCACTTACGATCCATTATCACCTATCTTAGGGGTATATTGAGGTGTAGTCCAAAAATGATGATTGAGCCAAGCCTTGTTTGTGTAGTTTAAAACTAACCCAACTCAAGACTAGATTCTTCGAGTTGGATGGCCCTCAATGCGGGAATGCAATGCCACATTGCATGGGTAAAGTTGTTGAAACCTATATATATTTGATTCCCAGCCATTGATTGAAGCCTATTATAGATTAAATGATCTTGTTTGGTGGAAACATAGTGGAGGACTAGTATTAAATCTAACCGCATCCATTGGTGCTATTTGTAAAACAAAACTTAAAACAAGTGAGTCACACAAATGTTTGATATTTTTAGCTTCCTAAGTAATGGGAAGTGTTAGCTATTACCCTTGGCTATGCTAGTCCTTAAGGTATCATAGTGCTACTAAAGATAGGCGATATGCAATTGATGCATCAATCCTTAGGATTACAAGGATTCATAAGGTCTCAACTCATCAATAACTTGTTAAGTATAAGGAGGGAAGGAGGTATGTAGGTCCTATAATCAGCCCATCATTATATAAGTCACATCCTTATTAGTTGCTAGTGTAAGTATAGCTACCTGTTTTAGGAGTATTGGAGGAAAAAAAATTGTGCTGAATTTTAGAGGGTGGTTATTAGGGATCCCACAAATATTCTACAACTCTCTTGGCACACTATTCCCAAAAGAACTTTGTATCAAGCCTATTGTTGCATCATTTTCCATCCATTCCTCTTTCCTGCTTATTAAGTTTGCTCCCCTGGAAGTACTTTGTATGATGAACAATGATCAATTAGAATCATTTTTATTTCTGCTATGATGTTGTCGGTGCAGACATTTTTAAATAAATACACTGTATACCAAAACTATTAAAAACAGTTTCATCTTTTATTTTTGTTTTATGCAGGTTGATGGATTTCGCTTTGATCTTATGGGTCATTTGATGAAAGCTACTATGGTAAATTGCTCAAATGTCATCCCTTCTATTTCAACAACTTTAATGTTTATTTTGTTGAATTTCAGTATCTCCTGTTTAATCCTCAGTTTTAATTTACAATGATATTTTAAATTTATTTCAGTGGTCAGTTTACACTAGATGTAAAATTTATTATCTGATCAACAATTACTAGAAGATGTTTAAAAGCCTTTGCTGTTTTATAATGTTCATAAATATTAACTGTTAATAATTCAAATATATATATATATATATATATATATATATTTGGTTATTCCTTGAAAGAATGTGCTGGTTTTTAAAATGACAGCATTATATATTTTTTAAATGGCAGGTTAATGCAAGATCTGCACTTGATAATTTATCAGTTGAAAATGATAAGGTTGATGGCCCAAAGATATACCTGTAGGTTCATGTGTACAAGATTTGAATTAAAATTTTTAAATTTATGTTTAGCAGGTTTTTTATAGATTTTTTTTGTTTGAATACTGATCGAGCTACTGCTGACTGATTTCAAAAGCTATGGAGAAGGATGGGATTTTGGTGAGGTTGCCCAGAATGGGCGGGGTATAAACGCATGCCAGCAAAATCTGTCGGGCACAGGCATTGGGAGGTAAAGTGAAACTGCATGCAAATTAATAGAACTTGGCAATTGGACCTAACTAATTTTTTTGATTATAATTCTTTGCAACTAGATCTAACTTGTCTTTGCTCAAATAAAATATGTTTTCACATCTGGTTGCAAAACATTTTACAAAAACTAACAATGAAAAATTGAAGATATTTTATTTCTCATCAAAGTTAGATTCTGTTATGACTTTTCTTACATTTTTTATGATCTTACATGTTGGTGCCTTCTTTATCCTCCTATAGCTATTACAGGATAAGTGTCTTTGATATTTTATCTTTATCAATGAGATGTAGCTGCTTGGCAAAGATTTGTTGCTTGCAGCCTAGAACTTACGGAATGAATCATGACTTGTTAAATTGAGATATAAACGAATTGCTAAAAGAAACAGCTGAAACTAGACACTGTCCAATAGGTCCATTGGATTTTCACCTAGACGCTAGAAAACTTCAGTTTCATATCTGCTCGTCCATTATTTTTGCAGCTCTCAAACTTTTATGATATTACTTGTTTTTTCTTTAAAAAAAATGCTTACACAATTCTAAACCTTTTCTTATTTCTTGCAATGTAGAGACAATGTCTCAGGTAATGCGGGCCGAAATGATCAACCAACTGATCCCAAGGGTAATTTAAAACTCTAGATAGTTCATACAGGGAAGTCCATTGAGAATGCGTTCTCTGGAGAAGTAAATCTTTTTAAATTGCCTCATAAGATAACTCTAAGTAAGAACCATACTTATTTATCTTGCTGTTTATATTTTATGTCAATCATATTATACAAAATATTACTGGTGAGGATTGGTTATAGAAAACTAAACAGTCATACCAAGTTTTAGAAATATATTATAAACTATGTCCGTGACAAATAGATAAGAAATATGTTGAGAGAACTGTGCTGCTTTATACAAAAAGCTAACATAATTTTTGAGATAGCATTGAAAGGCAAAATTTCTCTGATAGAGAAAATGTGAATGGATAATGGTTCTGGATCTTTGTGGGCTCTAGGGCACCAATGAGTTAGACCTAAGCCTCTTGCCCTGAAGAACCAAGGTCCTCCCTATAAAACTTTCTCCTGATCTCCTTGGGATTGGAATACAAAAAGTAGAAGTTCCCCTAGGAGTACTCAAACATCAACTTAAACAACTTTCTAGGAAGCCGCAATACACCCAATCTACTTGACTCATGGCCTCACACTGACAACGACAAACTTTCTGATGAGGCTACACTCCAAGATTTGGAGGCCTTCCCTTGGGTGATTAGCATACATATTAATATTAAGGGTCCCATTATTCAAAACCATGTTTTGAATACCGCCCACCCTAGCTGTCCATGACACCACACTAAACTCATTTTCATGTGAGTCCTCTTGACTTCTAGAGACCCATTATCCTTGGCCACACCACCAATGGGCTCCCTTTCACTGACTATTTCCTCCTATTTGCTTGCTTTGGCCTCTCCATTTCCCTTAGACGCATCCAGATTTGCTGCTGACACTGCCCATGCCTGCACTAGCATCATTTGCACCATTGCCTTCACTGCAACTGTTTGCACCGTAGCCTACACTCTCACCATATGCACCATAGCCTACTTCACCTAAACCTGTGCCCTTCCCACCCTTACATGGTGAGCCTGTGCCTGCTCTGCCTCCATTTGCACTTGCTACCATCGTCAAAATTCTACCAAACCGCTCTCTCTCCCCCTCTCCCTTTCACTCCATCCAATCAAATCCACCTTTTGGCTTTTGTTAAATAGTTATGTAGCAAATTTTCTTTGGAAAACGCTCTTTTGATTAATTATTATGTGTTACTCTTTTGACAAATGTTGTAAGGCTATATATATTCAAGATGTAATACATAATGTGATTAAGAGTTTATTATTTTAGAATTATTAGAGTTTATTATTTTATAATCTTTTGATAATATGTACATGTGGTATCCAATTGTTCATTTTTTAAATAATGGATGATCATTTGAATTGTCATTAGTTCTATAATTTTCACCCCTTTGTTTAGGTCCCAATTTGGGGCTTAGCAGTGTAGGCAGCCAGAGCTAAGGTGTTTGGGGTGGGCACCGCCCCAACTCTTTGGGGAATGGATTTTGGGCGAGGTGCATGTGTCTAGAGTCATCTTCGCTATTTTGAGGATTGTTGTGACTTATGTGTATGCTAATGCTCTCTATGGTCTTTTTTTGTGTCTTGCTAGTTCCATTGCTTATATTATTATCTATGGCATACTCACGATGCTTCTAACCATTGGACTAAATTATGTGATCATTGAGGCGGTCCATTTTGATTCCTTAAATAACTGGTGACTTTTGGGGGTAGTACCATGTGATGCTCTCTAGGGCAATGCTGTAACCCCCAACACCTAGGCCAAGGGGTTAAAATGCCCGTTGTATCTGAAATCCAAGTACAAACAGAAAAGCAAACAAACAACAATGAATACCGATCTCAGTTGACATGCAATTTGCTAGAACTAGACCACAAAAATTGCCTGAGGGGCCTACAAACCTAAAAACCTATGACAATATCCATGTGCAAAGTGATAAAAAGTTGAATTTCCCATTACACATGCAAAAGGATAGAGCAGATACAATTTGGAATCTTCTGTTTATATCAAAAGTCTACAACTTGGTGCTCATTTTCACCCTTTATAAGCCTCAAAACTTCGTTGATTCTTTGTAGCTTTGCAAGCCAATAACTCCTCTCTTCCTAGCTTAGGTTAGTTGATTTATCAGGATGCAGTGATGCCACCATGTGCCTCACCATGACTTTGATGCTAGGTAGAGATGACTCCTTGCCTAAGCTTAGCTCAACATACAATCACCAGTGGTCTTTGAACCATTGTTTTACCAAGGCCTCCAGACCCTTTAGCAACCTGCTCTCCATCTCTATCATTTTTGCCTCTTTCATATGCCTTATTCGTTTCTCATTGTTGGCTCTAATCTTAGCCTCTTGTTGGGCTTGAGCAGCCTCAACCTCCGATTGACCACCACCAATTTTCCATATTTTTTACCAGAAAAAGACATTGGTTTTAATTTCTTAAGCATACAATGTTTAGCACGTGTTGAGACAATTAAAACAAGCATACACATTCCATAGTTGCATTCATCAAAATTTATATTTTAATCAAAGAATAGAAAACCTTGGCATTAAGGATACTTTTTAAAAAATATTTAAGAGTAAAATTCCAATAACTATCCTTCCAACCAAGAAACTAATCATAGATTTACAACCTACATGTAAAATTAAACTAATCTACCAAATTTGTGCAGGTCTGGATAAATTTGAGTTTTGATATAATTTTATTAATTAAAAATACTCAATATTATATATATACACAGCCAATATAAGTTTCTGTCAATCTTCCCATCACAAGCAATGTTTCTGTCAATCTTAAAATATTATTCTAAAATGATGTTAAACATTGCCAGTCTCAATCATGGATATTTAACAGAGGACGGAAGAATTTTTGAAATGGGTGGAAGAAGCAAGGCACGAGACAAAGGTAATGGGAATGAGGTGGGGAGCACAGATGGGCAGAGGTCACTTGGGGGAGGCATGACCATGGCAGACTTGAAGGGGAGGGCATGGTGCTGTTGGTTCAAAAGGGAAGCCCCAGGGAGGATGGAGGCCTCGTGAGGCTTGAGGGAGGAGGCCAAAGGGGACTTGGCTTGGGTCGGGAGCAGCTAGCTTGGGGTGGGGTGGGGGTGGGAGGGGTGGTGACGAGGCCTGGAACCCTAGTGATGGGGGCATTGGGTTCATATCTTGGTCAAGTGGGACGATGAGATTACAAGTGAAGGGACTACCACAAGACAAACTACACACTATCAAGTTAAGCTTGATTGGGAAGTTTGTCTCTTTTGGGTCATTGCCAAGGTTGGATCTAATTAAGCATTGGGTTGTTGCTTGTGGGTTGTGGGGAGGTCTAGGTCTGGTTGCTCGCTTGGGACTTGTTGTTGTTCATTTTTCAAACCCTCGAGGAAAGGGACCAAGTTTTGTTGGGGGGTCCATGGTTCTTCGAGGTCAAGGGCTTGGCCCTTATGCATTGAAGGCCTACGATGCATCAAGGAGGTGGGGCATTTCTGATAGGCATTTGTTTGGGTGTGGGTCTTGGGGATGCCTTGGGAACATTGGACCACAAATTTCCTAAAGGTTCTAGTGAGCCACTTTGAGGAATTTATCTCCTTTGATAAGTTCATGGTGTCAAAGGAACAGATGGGTTATGTGAGGTTTTGTGTTTGGAGGTCACTATCCTCTACCAAAATGTTGAAGGAGGTCATCCTAGTCCTACCATTTGGAGAAGAGAAGCTTATTGTGGAATACAAGAACATCCCCTCTAATGGTTTGGTCTTTGTTTCATCGCACCATGGCCCTCCAATAGCATGTGGGACCTACGGTAAAGGTAACCATGCTGTTGAAGATTGTAAAGTGTGTTCTACAAATTCTAGGTTGAATAGATGGCCAGATGTTCAGGGTTCGGCACTGGTGGGAAAAAATGGGTACCCTTCTCCTCTTCCTTCTCCCTCGATGTGTTCAGGGGGTGGGGGGTTTCCCCTCATGGGATTAGGGGGGTTGCTTCCCCCCACCCCCACCCCCAACCCCACCCCCTATTGCTGCTACCTAGGTAGCGCAGGACATCAGCATGCCAATGGTTGTTGTTTCTCTAGGGGGAGGGGGAGGGGGCGGGGTGTAGGTGGGGCAACTCCTGCTGCTTGGGGATTGGGTCTTGGTGGTGCGTGGGAAATGTCGGCCTCCAATGGATCTAGTTGCTAGGAAGATTCTTAAGGACAAAGAATAGGGCTTTATGGTTGTGAATGAATCCTGAAGGTAGGCAAACCTTTTGAACAAGGGATACGGAACAAGAAGACGCAGCATGACATTTACTTGGGATCTCAAACAACCCTCAAAGGGGTGCACAAGAAATGGTCTACGAGTATACCATGAAGATCCTTGCAACCTTTCATGAAATTGCAAGGGACAAGGTACCCCTTACAAAAGAAGTACTCTAAAAGAATTAGTGCATGATGAAGGCTGTTTGATGGTGTGCCTCTAGGAGGCTAAGCTACACTATCCACTGTAATATCCTATGGTGGCAAGGCTAGTTTTCTGACTTTGTGGATTGTCGGGGTAGGGCAGGGAACTGGTTACCCTCTCACACATGCCCTTTAACATTGTTGATGAATCCTCCTGGAGTTTCATTGTGTTCCTACCCTCGCAAGGACTCTAGATCACAAACTTTTATGGCCCCTAGAACTAGGTTGATCGCCTCCATGAAGTCTATAGGATTGCTGGCCCGGTTTCTAACCATCATGCATGGTTACTCATTGGGGACTTCAATTAGTGTTTGTATACATGGGAGAAGACTAGGGAAGAACATGATTCTTTGCCTGGGAGCCATGAAGCCTTGCAAATGCTTCAAACCTATGACCTTGTGGATCTAGATATCCATGGTTGTTGTTTCACCTAGAGCAACAAATGTAAAGGTACAGCTAGGTCCTATCTAGGATAGATAGGGTCTAGGTAAGTACTGAGGTCCTTCTCAACCATGATGTCTTGGTTATTGGTCATAAGAGGCAGGCCTCAGACCATCACGCTCTCATTTGCACTATCCATAAGCCAAATAGGCTAGGGCATGTGTCTTTCAAATTTGAGTGGTTATGGCTGAAAAATGGTGGCTGCGAAAGATGGTGAAGGACATATGGGGGAACTACCATATGCAGACAAACACTTGGGATTTTCTAAAACAAGGGCTCTTGTGTCTCAAGAAAGAAATTAGAATCTACATACTACAAAGAAGTATTCTTTTAGGACGGCTTGAATTGCCCTCCAACAGAGGCTTATGGACATTCAAGCCCATCAGGAGAATGGTGAATCTTTAGAGGAGGAAGAACATGACTTACTAGTTGAACTCCAGCTACTAGCTAGAGAAGAGGAGCAATATTGGAAAGAGAGATCTAGGGTCTGCTGGCTTAGGGAAGGTGACAAGAACACCTGCTTCTTCTTTGCCAATGCAAAAGCCAATAATCAAGCCAAAAAGATCCACCACATCCTTTAGGGGCAAACCCTCGTACATCATATGCAGAACATTACTCAAGAAATACAGAAGTATTGGGCGGGGATTTGGACCTAGGGAGAGTCCTTCCTTGTCTCCATCCAAATTCAAAAAATCATTGGGCAGGAGGATAACAATAGATTGGTTACCCCTATAACCATGCTAGAACTCTCTAAAGCCATGACTTCCCTCAAAGTTGCTAAGGTGCTAGGGCTTGATGGTTGGTCCATCGATTACTGCCCTGGGGAATAACATCATGGATGCCTTCAATCTTATGTTGAAGTGGGGATAGATTCGCCATGAAATCAACTACTCATTCCGAAGATCCCAAACCCCATGGTGCCCAAGCACTATAGATCAATTGGATGTGTAATACACTTCTCAAACTCTTCACCAAAATCCTTATTTGATAGCTATAGTTGGTGATGCCATGTTTGGTTGGTGCTCATTAGGCTAGCTTCATTAAAGGGAGATATATCCAAGACTAGATCCTGCTGCTTAAGAAAGCTATGCACTCCATACAAAGAGCTCAATTCCTTGGTATGGGTATCAAACTCGATATTGCAAAGGTGTATGATGGCATTCAATGGGATGCTTTTTGGGACATTATGCTCATGAAGGGGTTTCACCCAAAATTTTTGGCTCTTTGCATCAACCTCTAAGCCATGGGTGCCTACTCATTTGACTTAAATGGTTGACTTTGGAGCTTTTTCTCCCCAAGCAAGGGGATCCATCAAGGTGATTCCCTTTCCCCCTATCTTTTTATCATCACCATGGATAACATGAAATTTTATTGCAAGGAGGAGAGGGTCAAAGGATTAATCATTGAAGGAGTTACTTGCATCACAGAACATTATGTCAATGACACGATACTTATGATATGGTTGGCCATGCCATAGGCCCTAGCTATCAATAGAGCTCTGGATAGGATGGTGAAAGAAATTGCCTTGAAGCTGAATCAGGAGAAATTAGCAATCCACTTCTTTCATACAAAGGGACCAATTCAAAGGCAAGTTTCTTAGGAGCTTGGAATTTTGCAGGGCACAATTCAAGACTCTTATCTGAGGATGCCCATGTTTGCATGGGGCAGATTGGCGACTTGGACTCATTTGATTCAACAACTATAGTCCTGGGTGGGTCACTAGACTACACATTTTTGTACAAGGAAAATGATCTTGGCCACATTTGTTCTCTTGGCTATTGCTAGATATGTTGCCTTTGTTGCTATGCCACTGAAGGGCATCATTAACAAAATTGATCAAATTATATGAAACTTCATTTGGTTCAGAGGTAAGAGGGGTGATGCCTACACCTTGTATACTAGGACAGGGTTGTCAGGCCTAAGCTTGTTGGAGGTCTAGGGGTCCTAAGGTTTGAAGATGTTGTTCTGATGGGGTATCAAGGTATCATCAACAGGTTTATACAAGATGATGGCTACCAGCCACAATGGGCACACATCATAGCTAACAAATACCAACCTTGGATGATGGCCTTTGACGACTCAATACATATGTTAGAACCTCTGTAATTATGCCCATTAGATAACTCAATGGGGAATGATGGGGACCCAACCACATGAACTCATAAAATTTAGATATCCAATGGAGTGCAGCTAGAGGACCGTGTGGAAGGGGTGGCTCATAGAGAAAATTAAATGTTTTGGTTGGCTTTTATTGTAGGCCATGCTACTTGTTCATACCTACTTGAAGGTGCATGGAATAATAACTATGGATAGTTGCCCCCTCTATAGTACTGACATAGAAGCCATGCAACACTTGCTTTTGTTGTATCCTTACGCTGTCGATGTTTGGCGTGCTGTTACCATTTTCCCATCTTTGTAGGTGCACAAGGATTTTCATTGCCACAACAATTCTATGGTCATTTGGAAAACGAGGAACATACAGATTTTTTGGCCTAGGTGTAGGATCCATAATACCCATCCTCTAAAAATTAGTACAATATTTTATCTTTTCCAATCCTCTAAAAACATGTGATTATACTTACATCAGCAACTAACAAAGATGTGACTCATAATGATGGGATGATTATAGGGCCTATGTACCTCCTTTCCTCATTAGACTTAACAAATTGTTGATATGATAATACCTTGTAGCTTCTCATAATCCTAAGTAATGATGCATCTATTGCATATTATTTGTCTTTAGTAGTGTGATGATACCTTAAAAACTAGCTTTGTGAAGGTGATTGCTAACACTTTTCATCAGTTGCAAAGCTAGAAAGCATTAAACATTTGTGTGACTCACTTGTTTCAAGTTTTATTTTACAAGTAGCACCAACGGATGTGGTTGGATGTACTCCTAGTCCTCCATTATGTTTCCACCATTGAAGATCACTTAATCCATAATAGGCTTCAAACAATTGTTTGGAATAAAAAATGTATAGGTTTGAATAACTTTGCCCATGCAATGTGACATTGCATTCCCACATTGAGGGCCATCCAACTTGAAGAATCTGATCAACATCCAACCTTGAGTTGGTTATCTTCAAGTTTTAAACTACCTAAAAAAGGCTTGGCTCAACCATCATTTTTGGACTACACCTCAATATACCCCCCAGATAGGTGACTAGGGATTGTATGTGAGGTGGGTACACACTTATGAATGGCACTTGCATCATTGAAAACTTTTGGGTGTTGCGCAACTCAACCCCCTTGGGTCCAATGGCTCAGGATAGTGGTACGTATCTCCACATCATGTTAATTTTTTAATATTATTTTAAAATAATGGTAGATTTTGCAATGCTCATTCATTAATATATATATTAAAACATAAAATTATAAAAAATTAGACAAAAGTTCAAAATAAATAGTAATTAGATCCGAGACCATGGTTAGGGAGGAGCTGCGCCAGGAGGAGGCGGCCCGTCGAGCCCAAGAGCAGGCGGCAAGGGAAGAATAGGAACGATTGCAGGAAGAGGAAGACCAGCGACAAAGACAGCTCGACTGGGCACATGAGCATAGTGCCCATCAGTGGCTTAGGGGGGGACGCTGCCCATACAGCATCTTGGGCATAAGTGGTGAGAGCTTCTGGGGGGAGCTCAGGCGACATATCCGACGCACGTCAGCGCGATTCCATCCGGACGCTGGGGACTCACCGGCTGATTGGAGTAGGCGAGAGTCTGTCATGCAGAGCATCCAGCAAGCGGCAAACATCATGGACACTGAAGAGCACCGCAACACCCTGGATTTGCTCCATGAGCTTGAACAACCGCAGTGCGCCTGCCGCCGTCTGCCGACCCGCCCCTAAGGGCCCCCCCCCCCCCCCCCTTTTTCCAGTGGGCCATCCCTGATGACCCTTAAACTGTATACTTGTGTACTATATTCCTCTGTAATACAATCTCGAACACTCTCTCAAAAAAAATAGTAATCTTACTAAGAAGTATTACTAAGAAGTATTAGACACATCTACAAATTATATATAAGCTTTAAAACAAATTAAAGTTTAAGTATTTAATAGAGTACTAAGGTCACAAGTACAAATGTGGGGCATTACACTAGGCCACTCTCGTCCTTGTTGCAAATGGCTCTTTTGATGGTGCACCTATGGAAGGAGGCTATCACAGTGATGGGGGTGACCTCGACTTACAAGCCCGACATAGACGGATTCCACAATAACTAGGAATTGTGGGCTCTAGTTGTGCAAATGGGATGGGATGACCTGCTATCGTTGGTGGGGGACCTTGACCTTGTTGATGCCAACTTCTACAAGTAGTGGAGGGGGGACTCCACCACCTTCCATGGGGTGTGGATTAACCTCACGGAGGTTGCTTTGGTGGGGTACCTAGGGGTGCAAGCAGCAAGGGAAGTGGTGTTGTTGATTGGTCAAGGTTTGCAGGATGCAGAGGGCTTCTTCCAGGGGTTGGTGCCAAAGACCGGTAGTAGTCAAGTTCCTAGGTTGGCGCTACTGCTGCTCTGGCAAGCGACCACAAAGTGTGTCAACAGATACTTTGTTCAGTCTAGGAATGTATGGAAGTTGCAAGGGGCCATTTTGCCTTCTTGCAGTGCATGTGTTTGGATCAACTTATCAATATCCTATCAATATCCCTAAATTCTTCTTAGCTTCCTTTTGGTAGGAAATGCAGCGGAGACACTCTAGGCTTATCTTAGCCCTCTAGCAAGTAGCACAGTCGGTTCATCCAGCGTCCATTAGGCCCTCACCTTTTGTTGCTATTTACAAGGAACATAGGCCCGTCGAGGGGGCTTCTTCCTCCTCTACCCCTGCACCACAGGATGACACAATGATGTTGGGCGAGGGATCTACTTTGGCTATGAACCAGCCTCTAGATTTTAGGGAGTAGATTCTCCTAGCTTAGGAGACTGTGCGCTAAGAGTTGTAAGCTAGTTTCCAAGAGGAGCTCACAAAGGTGATAATTGAGGTTGAAGAGAAAGTGCGCAAAGAGGAGAGGGCTAAGTGGGAGGTCATGTTGCTCAAGTGGGACCAACAAGACTAGGCTAGGGCAATGGAGGAAGACTAGCGTCACAAAGAATTGGTTGAGGAAGAAAGGAGGCAAAGAGACTTGAGAGAGGTCACCATTAGGAACGTGCTGGAAGACTAGCTTCATGCGCAAATTCAGGAAGACTTGCTCAAGGAGGAGCCGGAAAGGAAGTTGCATGAGGAGGAGGAGGAAGTGCAATGTGTTCAAGACATGCTCAAAGAGCAAACAAATGAGGAGTCACCTGGATGCTGCTCATAAATCTAATGTTTGTCGTTGGTTCCAAGATGGGAGATGTTCGTACGTTGTACTGGGTATCAACCAAAATGCTGGTTTGACCACTTTGAGACGCTACATTCAGATTACTACCACTAAGCTTCATCCTAGCGAGACCAAAGGTCTAGCGCTAGAGGACATATAGAAGAGTGAAGACAAGTACAAGAAATTCCAAGAGGCAACTACTTTTATGATCACTGAAAACCATAGGGCCATCCTAGATGTGGTACACTCCCAGGAAAAGGCTGGATGTCCATGTACTAGGTTGCCACACTCCATCTAACGGGGTTTCATTGTCAGTCTGTTGTCAAGGGGCTTTTGTTTTGCTGGGTTGTCTATTTGGTGTCTTTGCCTTTTGGCCTTGGTTCTACAGGGTTCTTATAGGGCAGCGTTTTTCCTGCCACAGTCCCTTATGCCTTGATGTATTATTTTGTTTTCTTGGTTTGCCCCCTAGGAAGGGCTTCCCTAAAAAAGTTTACCCAGTCCTACCTAGGGGTTGTTTACCCCTTGGGAACTTTGCTTGAGGGTGTACACCCCCCAAGGTGATTGTACATAATCTGTTTGAATTTTAATGCAACCTGACCTTCTCTCTCTCTATATATATATTAATAATAATAATAACAACAACAACAATAACATTGCCAGTCTCATTCAACAACAAAATTTTATTTTTAAGTTTGTAAATGTTAAATAACGAGAAAAATCTCTTAGAGCTAACAAATTTTCTTAAATTCTCAAATTTGGAATTTTCACATTAACTTATAATCATAAGGCACATTTTCAACTGTATATGAGCTTCAAAAAGAAGTTCCAGTCCAAAGATTTAATCACTATATGACAACCTCGAAGATAAAATGTTAAGTTGACATGGACAAAAATGAGGCATTGCATTTCGTAATAAAATCTTATTTTTAGTTGACAAAATTGGCAAAAGCCAAATATCAATGCTTAGGACATTAACATGTTTAGTTTTCTTTGACAGCTTTAATGACCGTATACGTGATTCTGTTTTGGGTGGTTCACCATTTGGTCACCCTCGCCAACAGGGTTTTGTAACAGGCTTATCTTACCAGGTATATGGACATTAGGTTTGAGACTTTACTATAAAGAAAATCACTATCTGAAACCTTGTTCTCATTTTGTGACTGATCTGCAGCCAAATGGCCATGACCAGGGAGACTCTGATAGCGTTGCAAGGCTTCTAGCATCAATAACTGATTCAATTTGTGTATGTTATTTTTTAATTGCTTATTTGTTCACATATACATTTTTCTTCTAAATTATCAGCAATATGGTATTTCATTACAATATTTTTGTTCATTGTTAAGACCTCAAGTTAAGGAAACTTGTAGCGATAGTTCTGGAAGCAAGTAGTAAAGAACATCAGGGAAAAGCATAAATGTAAATAAGTAGGGATAACAGGATCATATGAAATGCTGGTTATGATAATGTATCATTTGTACTTCTATAGAGATTGTGTATAGATGCAGGTATGTTCTTGCAAGAACCAGCATTTAAAGAGCTCGTTTTCTGAAACAGGTTGGATTGGCAGGTAACCTAAAGGAGTATGTGTTCACCAACCACGAAGGAAAACTGGTATAGCTTATCTTGCATATGCATTTATTTTAGTTCGAGTTCATTGATGTACAAGACTGCAGATTTTATTTCGGTAAACTCTTTGTTTCCAAATGTTTCTAAAAATGCACTTGCACTAGTGCAGAAGGTTTATAATAATGGGTGTGGCGAAAAGCTTTATTAGCTAAAAAAAATCAACGTGGATGTATAAATTCAAAACTCTTTAAACATGTCATGAATTTTATATTGGGCTTGGATGGGTGGACCTTGATCCACAGTAAGCGCATTGTTCTTATTATAATTAGGTTCAAGTTTCTAGGCCACGTGTTCCAGTTGGGGATACTCTTGAAATAGTTGTTCAGCTTGCGGTTAGGTAGAAAGGCAGCTGTAAAAACTGTCATTAAATCACTCACTTATGGTGATGGATCACCTACTCACCTTAATTCAATAGAAAACCTATGCAATAAAGATTTTTTATTTATATATTAAGCATGGGGCCTATGTTCAAGATATCGAAAAACAGCAGACTTGTAACATGTAGATATTGAATTTTCACCAAAAAAAAAAAAACAAAACAAAAATTTCAAGTGATTGAATTACTTATAAATTAGGTAAACACGTCATCATGTAAACCACATCTTAACACTTTATAAAGTTAGGTAAATCAAACATGTGCAACCATTTGATTTTCTGCATTTAGAAGCAGAATGGATTATGTTAATTTCAATATCCATCTCCCCTGTTTTTGGGAGTTTGGCTCGTACATTGTGTATATTGACTTTTAATGCAATATAACCCAAATTTTTCCAAAAAGAATGTTCAATTACTAATGATGTTTTCCTCATTTTGTTCTAGGTGAAAGGATCAGAACTTAAAACACACGATGGATCTCCTGTTGGATATGCTGCGACTCCAGTGGAAACAGTGAGTTGTTCAGCCATGTTGATCTTTTGTTCTGATTGAACCGTATTGGGAAGTTTTGCAGGGAGTTCATTGCCTTGAATTTATTATTAAGAAATGAGGCGTGAAGGCTAGAGAAAGTAAGTCTTATAGTTAACTTTTTTTGGATGATGTGATTAAAATCAACACAAATGCAGTCAGTGCTTTCATGCAAAACGATTATTGTGGAACAATAAAGGTTTACGCTGAAGAGAAACCGAGCAGAAAATTCTCATTATGATCATGTTTCTTATCAGGAAATCAATGATGTTACAGTAAACAAAGTAACACAAGGTTTGACTCACCATTATTTTTTGGCTACAGCTTAGTGTATTCTCTGGAAAGGTGATCAGCGGTATATGAGATGCGTGTAAACTTATGACTGGCATTTGCTTCCTTGAAATGCTGCTATAAACTCAACCCCTTAGGTTCAATTACCCTGGGATATTAAGCTAAAGCAACCACATGTATAGGCAGTGTTGGACAACGATGATGTAATCCACTTACTATATTGATATGCATGAAAATAAAAGATGCAGTCCTTCCCGGAAGGGGGAAAAATTTATTGTAGAGAATTCTTTAGTGTGTACCTTACACTTCATATGTTACAAGAAAGGCATGCCAAATAAATGTATCACACAACTTAAAGACAAAGTGTAGATTAGATGAAACAATTTTACCTGGGGCCCAAAAGGCCTTTTTGCTGTGGAAAACAACTTGCGTTGATAAATGGACATATGTATACCATGGTATCTATGTAAAAGCTGGTAAGTTAGTATGTATGAAGCATATCTTTTGTGTGCTATAATGCTTATGTAAAAAACTACAATGCATTTTTGCAAATTCCAACTTAATCTGGGCTCGTTGAAATATTATTTTAAAACTAATTTATTAGTTTATTAGCTGCATCAAAAATTTATAATTTTGTTTTCCTATATCAAACAATGAGACTTCATTTTTCATGTTTTAAAAGAGTTACTGTGACGTATCAGAATCATAGTTAGTAGTATTATTTTTCATTCATGCTTACCACATTGTTTTGTTTGTTGTTTAGTGGTTTCCTTGTGTTTTTCACCATCAAAATCAGAATGTGTTAAGGCCGGTTCTTAATTCGTTAATGATGTGGTATTGGAAGCTGTCATTTGGCTAAATTTTTTTTATATGCTGAATCTTTTTCTTCCTTTGCAGATAAATTATGTTTCTGCACATGATAATGAAACATTATTCGACATCATCATGATGAAGGTTTGTCCAATTTTCTCTGGTTGAATGGCTTAATATCTGTCAGAATCATAGCCGGTGCTTCTATATTCTTTTTATGGATAACTTATTGCAGACTGCTGATGAAGTTTCCTTGGAGGACAGGTGTAGGATTAATCATTTGGCCACAAGTATTATAGCACTTTCTCAGGTAGGTACTGTAATTTTTAAAGTTCTATTGCATTGCTATGTTTTTTCCCTTAAAGAATAATTTGGTTTTCTGTTTTGAGTTCATTTCGTAAATAGAATATTATGATCAGAGAATGCAACTCAAGAAATTATCTGTAAGAAAATTTACTTAATAGTGCCTGCTTAAACGAATTGCATAAAACATCTTTAAAAATAGTATACCTTGAAACAGTGCCATAGGTGCTACATCAATGCTGGATCTGGATTGCCAAAGTTTCATGCACAATGGGAAGCTCTGTATGCCTGTCACACACACTGGTTGGAACAACCTGCTGCTGTTACTCTGTGGAGATAGTGAGGCTAATATTTCCCAATTTTGAACCACTAGCATAGGCAGAGAACCTCTAGCATAGGCAGAGAACCTTCTTTTGGGAATACAAAATCCTTTTGTCTGCAGATGTCACACACCACCTTTTGCTAAGGCTGGAAGGTGAGATATTAAACATCAACAGCATAGGATTACAGGACGTGACAAATATTTCCTTGCATGGTGTGGAGAAAAGTGCTAGCAGTCAGATTCCAATATCCAAGCTAAAGCTACTATGGCAATGCACTATGGAGGTTGTTAAAAAGTTCATCCAATTCAGGAACATTTGCTATGGGATTGCATTTTTGCATTCCTTACATGCATGAAATATGGGAGATAAGGTCTTGGGTGAAAGATCGAGTTTCACAAATCTTGGGCATCCCCTTTGGAATGATTCAGGACTCATACATGGGCATCCCGTTGTTCCATTGGGGTCAGTGTGTATCCTAGGGGTCAATGTTAGGAAAGCTCGAGACTCAGATTGGAAACTGGGCAAACCGTTTTCTAACTTGGAAGGGGAGGTTGGTGCTGGCGTCAAAGGTGCTAGCGGCAATGACTCGCTTTGTGGCCGCTGTGGCTACCTTGCCCCGCACAACCACCACCCCCCCCCCATCCCCCCCATCCCCAGTGTGCAGTAACTCAGGGCATAGACAAGCTCATTTGTCACATCGTATGGTCGGGGGGCAAAGGGGGGGGTGCAAATTGCACTTGGCCAGGTGGGACCGGATCGTGCGCTCTTGGCCTGCAGGGGGTTTGGGGATTTCAAAATTCCAAGACGAACTAATGCTCGGTTAGCAACAATTACTACTTCATTTCACCTACCAAACTGATGAGATGACCCAATGGATCAAGATCATGAATGCTAAGTACATGCAGTGGCAGGCAAGAATGCATGACTTGAGGCCCTAGTAGACACTCTGCAGCCATGCATTGCAAATGCAGGTGCAGGGGTGGTTGGATTTCAAGCTGCATCGCCTACTTTCGGCCATGTATCTGCCGATGTCAAGGTGGAATCAGATATGGCAAGGACCGCTGCCCGAGAAAATTAAAGTTTTCCTGTGGCTACTGGAGAGTAACACACTACTAGTATGGATGAATTTATGAAGGCGTGGCCTTGATCTCAACGACACCTGCCCGTTATGCGGAATTGCACTCGTAAACGTCCCACACTTCGCCTTCCAATGTACCTACATGTGTGCCACGTGGCATGCGACGGGTTGGCCTTCCCCGATAACACGGTCTGGTAATTCCCAAGCCACCTTACTTTTATGGGTGGTGTGGAAAATCCGCAACCATAAAGTTTTCCAACAACATCGGTTGCCCCCCCCCCCTCAATGCAGGTGGTCTCACGGGTTGTGGAGAGAAATCAATGCGACAATGGGGGTTACATCGACCTATGAGCTTGATTGTGTGACGTTCCAGGACAATGAGGAGTTATGGGAAATGGTGGAGCGGTGCGGCTAGAGTAATGTCCTACTGCAGCTGGTGGGTGACCCATCCCTCTCGGACAACGCTTTCTACTCCAACTATCAAGATGACTGCACCTTTTTCCGAGGTATTGAAGTTATTATCACAGAATCCGCGATTGCCAGGTGAGGAAGGCAGATTTATCCCATTTGCACAAGCAAAGTGTAAGAGCAACCATCCCAAGATTTGCAAGAGGAACCAATATTGGGGTTTCCACTAGATGCCCAAAAGGAAGAGATTGAGACACCCCTGCAGGAAAGGACAAGGGGCCTCTTTTTTTTCGTTATTCTCCTACATAGAGGTTGTAGGCATGGAGAAGAAACATTTCTGCTTAGTGGCCATTGTTAGTGACACTAGTTACTAGAAATGACAAATAAAAAACAAAACAAAAATGAGAATGTAGAAAGAAACATGTTATTTGGTTCAGAACTCAAATCGTCTAGGACTTCATTTGGTTGGGAGGAAAGGGAGGGGATCGAATGCACCTTGTTTATTGGGAGAAGGTGGCTTGGCCAAAGACTTGGTTTTGAGGATGCAATCTTGATGGGCTACTAGGGACTTATTAACCAATTTATGTAGAGTGATGGAGGCTAGGTGCAATGGATGGCCATCTTGAGAAACAAATACTAGCCTTGGAATGTAGACACCTGGGACTCTCACCTTTAGTGGAACCTCGACACCTATGTGCAGAAACTTACCCAGTTGGAGCCATTATATGCATAGCAGCAGGAAATAATCAAATGCAAATTCCCCCTTATTCAAGGCGAATAGACCATTTGGAGGGGGCGATTACTAGAAAAAATTAAATGCTTCCTCTAGCTCATCCTCCAAGGCATGCTCTAATTCAAGCTTTACTCCAAGAATGTGGCCTCCCAATAATTACCACTTGTGCCCTTTGTCACGTTGCAACTGAGACATTACAGCACTTTGCTTATCTATGTCTGTTCACCACCACCATCTAGAGGACATTTGACCTTACTCTGCCACAACAACTTCACGGTGACTCTCTGACTAGCATAGTGCTTTGGCACATGTAGAACAAACATGTCTTTCAAGCTAACCTGCTTAGACCTCTAGTGCAAATTGCCTTGCTTGCTAGCTAGATGTGGAAGGAGGCCACAATGGCAATGGGGGTCACACCTACATACTAGCTGAATTGTGAAGGGTTCAAGAGCAACCAAGTGCTTTGGGATATGGTGGTGTAGGTTGAGTGGGACAACTTCCTTTCCCTCCTTGTGGGAGACCCTAATCTCTTGGATGCCCCTTTCTGCAGGAGGTGGGGAGACAATTTTACTACTTTTTGTGGTGTTCATCTAAACTTCATAGAAACAACCATTTCAAAGTACCTGGGCCTACCTACAACAATGGAGGTTGTACTGCTCATGGGGTGGGGCCTGTAGGATGTGGAAAGTTTCTTCTATGGGCTAATGTGAAAAACAAGCAGTAGTCAAGTTCCCAAGTTTTCCCTCCCGTATTTGTGGCATGATGCAGCAGAGCTGGTGGAATGATTCTTCATTCAGTCCAACAATGTGTGGAAATTGCAAGGAATGCACTTTGCTTTCCTCCAAGGCTTGAAGCTAGGACAATTGGCTAACCTTCCCAAATTTGTTTTGACTTCCCCCAAATTTTGAACCGAAGGTGGGTCATTTTAGGCGAAATCAAGAGTGGTGGGCACTGGTCAAGCAAATGGGGTGGATTGAGGTTCTTTCGCTATTGGTTGGGGACCCTAATTTACCATATGCAAGTTTTTTTTACAATTGGCATGGTGATTCTATTGTGTTTCATGGGGTTTCTATGTGCCTGATTGAACAAGTGATATGTGGTTATCTAGGGGTTCTAGCAACTAGGGAGGTTATTCTTCGGACCAACAGGGGTCTTCAAGATGTGGTCATTTTCTTTCCAACACACCAACCATAGATAACCAATGGCCAGGTTTCAAGGATGACATTGCTGGGGGTTTGGCAAGTGGTGATTGACTTGGTGGAACGCTATTTTGTTCAGCCAACCACCGCTTTGAAGCTACAGGGGCTTCATTTTACCTTCCTTTGCTGCATGAAGGAGGTGTGTATGGTGAACCTTCCTTGATTTTTCTTTGAAACCCTAAAAAGAGGACAGCGGGGGAGGCACATGGGTTTAATTCTAGTGCTTTGGAAGGCAACATTGCCACTAGACCTGAGATCGGTGGTGCACAATCCCTATTGTCGACGAGCTCAGTTGATTGTTTTAGCATTGGATGCACTAGGATCAGTGCAGTCCAATGTGCAAGCGACTATTGGTGAGGAGCTGGCCCAATTGGCACCTACAGATGTTCAATGTCTTACTGAGGAGGCAGTGGAGTGGACGCAAGAGGAAGAGAGAGCTTGGTGGGATGCGGTTATTCTTAGTTGTATGGAGGTGGTTTGGGAGAAGTCACTAGCTAAGTGTGCCTGTCATAAAGAGGAGTTGGTGCAACTTAGGTGTGAGATGCAACAAAAGGCTACGAAGGACTAGCAAGAGTAGGAAGATGAGCTACGTGACAGAATTAAGGAAGAGCTTTGCAAAGGAGAGGAGGATGAGAGGTGTTGGGAGACAATTGCGAAAGAAGAGGCGAACAAGGTGGTGCAGGAAGAGGTACAACTACAGCAACATTTTGAAAGGGTGCATGAGGCAGAGATTTGTAGGTGGTTGTCTTAGGGGAGATGCCCATACCATCTGATGGCCATTCACCCAGAGATGCCATGGGGTGGGCTTTGCAGCATATTCGTTTAGTGGTTGTGAAGTCGCACCCAAATAAGATCAAGAGTCTACCGAATGCAGAGCATGCTCGGGTGGAGAGCAGTTTTGTTGATTTTTAGTAGGCTGCCTCATTTGTTGCATCTGTTAAACTTCAGCCCATTTTGGACAAGGTGCATAGCAAAATCGCTTATCGCTATACTTGTGCGGCTATACCCCATCAAGCTTAGGGGGTTTTCTATTTTTTCTTGGTTGTGGCTATCATGTGTGGTCCAAGGATGGGCCAAACATAATACTTTTTGAATTGGGGCCAAGTTGGTCCTTTAACTAGTCAGTTTTGATTACAATTTGTGACAAATTTCTATGCTCTTTGAGAGTTTAGGGTTGTTTGGCTAGGAAGGGGCTAGGAGGTAGGAGGGGTTTCTCCTCCTAGTTTTTGGAAAGGAGGTTCATTTCATGTAAATATGCAATGTTTGATATGAATAAAATGGCTGACCTTTTTCCAAAAAAAAAAAAAAAGAGGAAAATGTCACCAACTTTTTCATCATGAAAAGATTGTCAATTCAGCATAAAAAAGGTCTTTTAAATACAATAAAATATTTATAATTTATTTCAATTAAAAAAATTCAAATTCAAAATTCCTCAATCTTAATTACAATTCAAAATTTTAACAAAAATCAGTTAACAAACTTGCTCTTCTTCTCCCAAGCCTCAAAGGACTTGTAATGTACAAATTAATGTTGAGGATGATGTTACAAATAATCTTGTAGAAGATGATAGCCTTAATAGGGAGAGTGAGAGTGATAGTGATGATGATTACATTTCTAATAAAGATGTAGATGACATAGCTAAAGGAGCTTATGTATCTTTTGATGTAAATTTAGAAAAAGAGCCTTTGATAACCATGAATGAATATTTAGAGATGGAGCAAAATGTAAACATATTTGAAGCTACTAGAGTAGATAATGAGGAAACAATTCAAGAAGCTTAATTTTTAGAAGGAAGCCAAAGAGCAAGAAAGATGGAGATACATAAAAAATATCAACAAATATATCTAATCATAGTTCCTTGTTGCTTCTGAAAAAAAAACAGTCTAAAATAGATCATCTTGGTGCTCTCAGATATTGAACTGAACAAGCAAAGAGCAAAAAAGGTAAAACATTTATTTGGTTTGTTGGTTTTGCTAAAACATTTGATTTTGTTGTGAGGGAACAATTATGAAGCATTACAGAAAGCCTATGACACGGTCAGGTGGGATGCCTTGCGGGAAATTATGCTACATAAGGGATTTGATTCCAAGTTTGTTGATTTATGTGTTTAGATGCAAGCCTCGGGGGCTTATTCTTTTGACATTGATGGCAAACTTTGAGGGTTTTCCTCATCAGGCTGGGGGCGCAAACAAGGGAATCCCCCCTCCCCATTATTGTTTATTCTTGCTATGGATACATTACAGACCTATTGCAAGACAAATGGAGTTAGGACGTTGGAGATTGTGGGAGTTGAGTGTCTGGTAGAGCATTATGCGGATGATACCATGCTATTTTCGCAGCCAGCTATTCCATAGGCTCATGCGATCAATAGGGTGCTTAGTGGAATGGCTCAAGAGGTGGGTTTGGAAATTAATAGGGCAAAGTCAAGACTTCACTTGCTTAATAATGATTGGTAGGTTAGCGGTAGGATCTCCCAAATCTTTGGGATACTTCCTGGCATAAAACAGGACTCATATTTAGGAATGCCCATTTACAGCTAGCACAAGAATCGAACTTGGTTAACTCAAATTCAGAAATTGCAACAATGCATTGGGCATTGGACCACCCGTTTCCTTACAAGGAAAGGAAGAATCATTTTTGCTTCTTTGGTTCTAGTGGCTATTGCTTGCTTCACGGTGTCCATGCCCCCGCCCCCCGCAAAAAAAAAAAATCCTCTTTCCAAGTATCATTCTCAAAGTTGATCAGCTCATTAGAAATTTTGTTTGGTTGGGAGGAAAAGGGGGTGATCAGATGCACCTGGTGTGTTGGGAAACTATTGCTAAACCTAGGGAGGATGGGGGGCTTGGGGTCTTGAAGTTTCAAGATGAGATTGCTATGGGATATCAATGCCTGATATTTATTCGGGTGGCAGTCAAAAGACATTCATCGATTGGAGGAGCAATGATCATCTCACGAGGTATTCATGTTAATTCCCATCATGACATATGGGCATTGTCTTTAGCCCAGTGAGTCCTTCACATTCGATTCATGATGTTTCATAAATCTTACCCACATCTATGCTTGCTTTTGTCTCACAGCTGCATACAGCTCTCCTCGTCAAGTTGCTTGATCATGGCTTTCTCTGCCTCTTGCATGAGCTTTGTCCTGATTTTGTCTTGAAGTTCATTCTCTAATCTAAAACACAGCTCAATTTCTTCCCAGTCATGCCTCCTTCTAGCTTCCTCTTCATCTCATTCACACCTCCTCATTGCTTCTTCTTCCTTAGTTTGGCAGCTTCTCTAGGCCTCCCACCTCAGAAAAACCTCCATGTCCTCAATAACCTATGACAGTTCAACGATAGCCTCCAACTTTGGTTTGTTTTCAATCTCCTTGGCCCTCTGCTACACCTCTTCAACAAGCCTCATCTCCGTGGCCTTCCTCTAGGACTCCTCCAAATCTCTCATGTTATGCTCCAATTGCTCTTGGAATTCTGCTTCTAGCTCACATCTCAACTAATCTTTCAAGGTTTGTAGGGGAGAACTCCCCTCCTCCTAAGTAGCCTTGCAAGACATCACCCCCTCCAAGAAACCATCCTCATGCAACTTCAACACCACAAGAAGGGAACTAGCAAGCTCAGAATTTGAACTAGGAGCATTTGAAGATGAAGCACTGGAACCCCACACATGAATATAATGATTATAGACTTTGGTAATACTAGGGGCATCAGGATTCCATTGTGGAACAAGACGGGTTCTCCTAGTAGCTTGACAAAGAGCAAGAATCAATCCTAAATGTTTACTTGTTTGCCTTTGCATTAGAATAGTTAGAAAAATTTGGAAGGTTGATGTGACGTCAAAGTTGGAGGAAATGCATGAAAGAAAAGGGGGCACACTGCAACTTCCAGGCACTGCCTGAATAAGGTCTATGGCTTGTTGCCAGACCAATGGAGGCTGGGAATGCAGAACATCGCCACTTGAGGTACGCAGTATAGGGCCATTAAAGAATGGGACCATTTCATGCAGACTATGGGAACTAGGAAGGATGAGCTTGCCATCACACGGCACCCCCAAGTACTTGCCAATGGATTCTTCTGTTAGCTGAATCTGTGTACCACAAAAAATGGGTGGCCTTACCATGCCAACGACTGAGAAATTGCCCCTAAAGTCCTCGTCTGCATAGCTGTGGTAGGAAGTCACCCCATCCACTGAAGCCCAAAGCTCAACATTTCCTTGAAATTGAGAACATAGGTGTTGCTCCCATAGTAACTGTGGCCTCATTCTAATTTTGTTTTTAGCCCTCTACTATTTTTCACATTTTCCATGTTTTAGGTAGCAAAAGGCATTGATATTAAACTTTTTACACATCTAATGTTTTACACATGTTCAGCCAGTTAAAATAAGCACAAACATGTTAGAGCTTCTTAGGTAAAATTAATATTTTAATTGAACCAAAGAAAATATAGGTGCATAAGGTAATTTTTAACCATTTAATATTAAAATCTTAAAATTTTGCACTCATTTAAATCTTAAAATTTAGGACGCAAATCAAGAAACTGATTATAGATTTGTACTTTGCAAGTAAAAACAAGTTAGTTCACCAAATTTGAGCACAATTTGATGACTTTGAGTTTTGGTGTATTTAAACCACCCAATTTAAATTTTTGATATGAACTTAGAAGCGTTAAGCACATCTTTAAATGTATGTGAGTTTTACAACAAGTTCAACTCTAAGTATTTAATAAAGGATCGAGGTCACAGGTACACGTGGGTCACTTCAAAGGATGGATAATTGTTTGAGGCTCAAGTGCTCTAACCCCCTCCTACACTGCCTAGTGGACACTTTAAAAATCCCTATGTTTGCCAAACTCAATAGTCATAGGGGATAGGGGTGGACGTCAGCTCTAGGGAAAGCTTCCAAAGCCTCTGTTGTTGACATTGAGGCCATTGGCCCTCAAGTTTTTGATCGAGGCTACGGTTGCCTACCCAGGAGACTGGCTTGACTTCTACACAAAACTAGCTTAGTCAGGAACGTTCACTCAGGAGCTTCATGGAACAGTGGTTCTTGAGCGGGAAGTGCCCCTACATTCAGTTAGCTATTAACTGCTAATCTTCTGATAAGAGATTAAAATTATGATGAAACAACAATCGAGTCTCCTTCATCTAGACAAGCCTCTACACTTGAGCCTAGAAAAAATATAATGCAGTATAGCAAAGCTCTAAAGGCTTGATAAAACTTTTGGTTTCGTGAAACTAAAACAGCTAGTGTGATTGTTGATCAATTTCATTCTGAAATGATAACTAGCTATTGTCACTCTCTTCCTATCATCTGATGGGGTTGTCTTTTTTTTCTTTTTTGTTTATTTATTGGAGGTTTTCATTGTAGGTGTTTTGGGTTTCAGGGCTCTGCAAACCATTTTGGTTCTGACTATTATGTTCTCACTGGTAATGACACTCCGTTCATGCCAATGGGCAAAACAGTTATGTCCCATATTTTTGTTGGTTGGGGGCTGCTCCACCCCCTGCGTTTTTCTATGATCTTTTTTGTACTCCTATGTATTTTCTTGTTTATAATACATCTCAACCTTCTCTTGAAAAATCGTTAAAATTCCATGAATAACCTCATTGTACATCAAATCTTTATATATATATAATCTTTTTTCACTTGTTAAAAAAATGTTCTCCCCTACTATCCCCAATGGCAATGACAATGTGTCCTCCTTTACCATCCCTTATTGAACTTGTTTCAGTACACTGTTCTCCAACACACTGCAAGGGGTGTCTTATAGATGGTGTTCTTATTGGAGATTCCTGTTCTGGTTTCTTGAAGCAATTCGTCAGTTCATTTGCTTTGTTTTTCTTGACATATTTTTTTTTTTGGAGAAAATTTTGGGAATATATTAGCTAAAATATGTACAATCATGGAAAGCTGGGGGTGGGGGTGGTTTGGGGGTGAAAAAAAAACCCCCCACGACAACTACATGTCAAAAATTGGGGTGATTGTCAACCCTGACACAACCATTCACTTACCCTGCTGCATACAAACTTCCCCTATCCACAACCAAAGCGAGCAAAAATAGGTCCCTTGGACCCTTCAATACATACCCAACTATTAACAAATAGTCCCAAAACCAAAAACCAACTCCCTTCCTAGCAAACCAGATGTCGTACCAAAGAGAAAACCAGACTGGACAAGAGAAATGCAACAAAACTCATCAAAATAGCAGCCCAAACCCCTTAGAGGTGTCTTGGCAGATGCACGTACTTCCAATCAAGCTTATATTGTGAGTGGAGCATGTCAAGCTGCACGTAATGTGCTTTAGTATTGATAAACATGGCCACCTGTTGAAAGATCTTAAAGGCATCAGCCTTGCATGCCCTGGTGGCCACAATACCCTTACTATCAGGGTGCAGCCTTGCTGAAGCAAGCTAGATGTGCCAGCAAAGCTCCAGCCATGACGAGTTCCGATTGATATGCATGCAGACATAGGGACATTTCCCTTCTTGCAGCCAGGTGATTGTGTTTTGCTCATGCGCCCAATCCAACTATTGTTGGTGTGCTGTTCTTGACATACTTTTGAAAGGATGCCTATGCTCAGTTTTCCCTTTTTTGAAGGTTTCAACATGCTTTTTTTTAATATCAAAATCAGTACACTGAAACTAGCATTGCTAGTGAAAATAATTTTGTAAAATATCCTCTCAGTTTGTGAACTTTACCTAATGGCTAGAGTCTTCAACTTATAATCATTAATTTCAAGGTCTCACCTGAGGCTATATTAGAAATATGCAGAGCAAGTTTCTATTTACCAAATAGAAAAGAATAAAGTATCCTTTTGCAGTGGAACATGTTTCAATGTGTTCGAGGAATCGTATAGGATATCTATAATTAATCAAATCTACAGCTTCGCACTTTATATGCACACAAACATACATATATATGCCAGGTTTCTTGTGCCATGGTTTATATTAGTAAGAAATTGTGCTAGCAAAGAGGCAGGCAAAGTATCTTGACATCCCTTCGCTGTTGGCTGTAGTTGAAAGCCTACTCAGGGAAACAGTAGCTACCATCAATTCTCTCTTAACTGTAGTACCTTGGTTACTTTGGGGGCCCTCTAGATACCGTTTTTGTTTTCTTAGGTTTTCAAGACTTATATGTCCCATTCAAAATTTTCCCTATCAAAGGTGGGCAGTTATAATGGTTGGACATATCCAAATCTTTGCATCTCAATGGTTTCCATAGAAGTCATGAGGACTTGACTCAAATCCTGCACATCAAATGTTCCCATAGAAAGTTGCAAGGATTTGATTCAATGTCTCAGCTGTTCTTGTGTAAGTCACAATGACCTCTACTTCTGCCGCCACTGCCTTCTCTCACTTAGTAACTCTTCAGGCATGGCAAAAATGTAATATTTTGTTCTCAGAAAATTTTCATTATTAATCAAAAGTTCTAATAATGTGTCAATAGTTTTTAGTCCACCTTATTATTAATATAAGTTATAATTGTGTGTATTGCACTTGCAGGGGATACCATTTTTCCATGCTGGTGATGACATGCTGCGTTCCAAATCGCTAGACCGTGATTCATACAACTCTGGAGATTGGTTTAATAGGTTAAGTCCATGCATAGTATAATTTCCATAACTCTCTTTCCCCTTGGGTTTTAAGTCAATGTAAATTTATACCTGGTTTAATTTCCATAATAAAAGGGTCTAATAAACCTGCATGTTGTTGCTCGGCATGCAGGCTGGATTTCAGTTACAAATCAAATAACTGGGGAGTCGGATTACCTCCAAAGTCAAAGAACGAGAGAAACTGGCCACTGTAATTAATTTCAGACACCATTTGCATGATTTTTTACTATTTTATTGAAGTCTGGGTGTAATGATTATTGATCTTCAAAGTGTTGATTAGCCTTGCTGAACGTCCTATAATTTGGTTCCCTGAATTTATTAAAACTTAATTCATCTAGCTCCTATTATCAGCATAGTTGAACATTATTGTGTTGGAAAACATAGTATTTCATCATTATCCTCCTCTTGCATTAATTCGAAGTGTGATTTTGTGTATCTAGAATTAAAAAGCTTCTCGGAAATCCATCCATGAAAGTAGCAAAGCACCATATTCTCTCTGCTGTCGGAAACTTCCAGAACTTGCTGCAAATCAGGCGATCATCATCCCTTTTTCGTTTGCGTACTGCTGAGGATATTAAGGTAAATTGTTCCTTTATTAGTTACACAACTTTAAAACCCTTTGGATGATATACATTATCATCCACAGAAAGTTTTATGCCTTGATGTTATTACTTTTAAGTTGATTACAGACATTAAAGTTTGGCTAACCTTGGATTGCTATATTTCATCGGATGTATGACTCACCAATGTAGAGATTGTCAGAAAATTTGAAAGTTGGAACGTAGTGTTTTGTGAGTATTCAATACTGTGACAACAATCATTTTCAATCAACAAAAGCATCAAATGAAGTTTTTAATTTTATAACTAGAAAAAGTTCCCAGCAATAGTTTAGCTGTCAAGATATCCCAATACTCGGTAGCTTTCAGCTAGTGACTGCAACATATGAAACCTAGAAAAACTTAAGGCCACAGAAAATTGGTTACACATGTAGTTGTATTATTTACCTATATTTTGGGCCTCATATGGTTAACCCTGTGTACAAGGATTTGAAGGACAAGAACAAAATGTGTGTAAACTGAAGAAGTCACTGTAAGATCTAAAGTAGGCATCTTGTGCTTGGTACGCAGTTTAGACTTTCAAATGTGACTACCAAGACGTGGATGCAACCCTGTTCATCAAATTCTTGAATGGTTGAAACACATCTTCTCATGTATGTGGATGACATCCTAATTATAGGTTATAGTGAAGCAAGCATTTAAGAGGTGAAGAGGAGATTGGTGAAAGAATTTAAGATTACTAATCTAAGGCTAATAGCATATTCCCTAGAAATTGAAGTACCTTAGAAGGCAAACCATATCATACTTAAGTAGGAGAGGTACACTAATGATATTTTAAAAAATTTCGGAATAAATGAAGCCAAAGCAATCTTAATTCCAAGGGAACAAAACTCAAGACCACAAAAAATGATGATGACTCTTCTGATGCAGAAGTAACATTGTACCACAAGATTGTTCAAAGTTTAATCTGTCACCAACAGCAAGTTTAAGATATTTTATGCTATTGGAATACTTGCAAGGTACATGGCTAGACCCAAGACTAGTCATTACAATATAGTAATACATGTGCTAAGATGTCGAAAGAAGACAAAGGATCTGGACTAGTATTCAAGAGAAATAATGAACTAAGATTGCAAGAAAATCCTGAGCAGTTGCTAGTTCTCAGCAGGAGTTAAGATGCATGGCACCAGAACCGAGATGGGCTTAGTACTTCTCCATCTCCACACCTCCTCCCATCTGCAGCTGAACCAGCCCTTGCCTCGTGTTTGGCCACCCTCCAACATCCATGCTTTGTAGCAAGTGTTGTAGCTTGTGTTTGGTGACCCAGTGTGCTTTCGCAGTGGCGAAGAAAATTTTGGTGTGCCTATCTCCCTCCCTTAACCACATTACCCGCAATCTCTCTTTCCAATAGGCTTCTTCCTCCCTGTCTAACTCTTGAAGCTCTGTGAGGAGTGTCTGTTCTTCCTAGCCAAGGTCCACCCCACCTCCTATTGTCATTGTATTTCCCGTAGCTATTTCTGAACTTGCGATCTGTAGCCTTTGAAACTGTATTTATTTTGGGCTGCAATGTTCTTGATGTGCTGCTTAAGCGATCTTAGCCCTTTCTTTAGGAATTCCCTAGGTTCTTGTGCACCTGTGTATTTTTGCCATGTATTGTGCACCAGATTTCTCAGCCATGGTTTGTTTAGCTAGGTTCATTCGAACCGAAATGGCCAGGGAGCTTTATCCACCATGGTTTGGATCCTGCAAATGATAGACCTGTGATCCGAGGCTTGTCTTTCCTAGCTTTCAGCCCATCGATCATGAGATTGGAACTGACCCACACTTTGTCAATCCTTGAATGGACCCGGTCTGCCCCCCTGTCTATTGTTGCTCCACATGTATCTGCATCTTGTGATTTCCAGATCAACCAAGTCGCATTTGTGTATGAATGTTGTGCACTCCGCGGTACCCAAAGGGTTTGAGTAGTGTCCACCAGACTTTTCCCAGCAAAACATCCTTTGGTTGAAGTTCCTGATCATTACCCATTTGGTTGTGTTGTCAATGAGGGCCGCCATGCATTTGAACTCTTGAATGCGAGCCTCCCAGCTCTAGGCTCCATAAATGTTGGTGACCTAGATACCTGTCTGCGGTATGTGCATCGTAAGTCTCTAGTCAGACGCATCCACTAACTTAACAATGTCCCTAGTCAGGACCACCAATCCTCCCACTCTCCCTCTACTAGGCACCATTTGCAGGTGCCAACCTTCCCACTGTAACAACTACCTATCTGAAATCTACAGCTTGGTCTCTTGGAGGCAAACCATGTCGCATCCTTCTTCTTGCACAATCCTTTTCAAGGTATTTCTTTTATATAGGGTACCCTGTCCTCGACAATTCCAGGAAAAAATCTTCATGGGGACACAAATAGATGCCTATGATACACCTCCCAAAGTGTGCGGTGCACTCCCAAATCAAGGTCTAACTACGTGGACGTTTTTCTCGTATTTGTAGCATCCAGGTGTCCAACCTTAGGTATGGGCCAGGTGACTTTGGCCCCCTGCTCGTTGGCTCCCTTTATGCCCAAGATGTCTTTCATTTTTGGTTTAGTTGACCCTCTACCAATTATGATCCATTCCCCCAGCGGGGGCAACTTTGGTCTAGGTCCTCCTAACGACTCTGTTTTCTTCATCGAAGGGGTATGTGGCAACCTCGTATCTCCTTTGATGTCCTTTGTCGGGGTTGGGAGCTCCATTTGTGTGTCCCCTGTTCATGAGCACCCTACACCCCTCTCTTTATCATGTGGGAGCAGGACCTCATCCCCGGTCGGCTCGCTCCTCTGGGTTTGACGTGCAATTGGAGAGCCACCACCCCCAAGCACTGAAGGCTCCTTCTTCATGGTACAACCCTTTTAGCCTACCAAATTCCAACCCTACTGAGACTCAGGTTGTGTTACCTTGCAGTCTGCCTTCGAATGCCCTTTGCTAGTTGCCTCCTTCAGTGCTGCCGACATGTTCTCAAACTCCACACGGACCTTCTCCTCTCCTATTTTAGTGTCTAAGATGATCTCGTTGATCCTATCCTCCAATCTTAAGGATCACCACACACAGAAGCATGTGTATCCTATCCAATCCATGGATGCCATGAAGGCATCAAACTTGATAAATTCGCCAAATAGTTTGGCCAGTGATTTCAGGAATTCAAGAGACTAGTATTTCAATGGCAGGTCATGGAGTCTCACCCATACCGAAGCGTGCTCAAATAGCCCTGCATCTCTGTGTGCCCTAGGACGCCAAGGAGCAAGGGCCAGTCCCCTAGCCCCATAGGACCACAACCCCCCCATGAGGACCCTTTCCCGCTCCTCCGCCATCTGGAAATTGAAGAGCAGCCGATCCCCTATCAGACTCTGCACGCTGACGTTGCCTAGTCCCTAGGCAGCTTTAACCCATCTCTGTATAAGGTCCATCCTGGGCCATGCCCCTTCAGACACAAACTTCCCAAGCAAGCTCCATTCCAACCTCTGCAATGTGCCCTCGGGAGGGCAGCCAACCTTAAGACGCATTGTGGCCCCTTTGCGGGAGCAAGCCTCAAAATCCCCAGCCCCTACGTCCTGCATACGTGCTAGGATCTGCTTGTCTGGCACTGGCCCCCCTCCGTCCATAGTGTGTGATGTCCCATTGTGTCCAGGACCTCCTTGCGTACCAGTGCCCACTCCCGGTCCCATATGCACGCCTACTCCCATGCCTACTTTCCCTCCGACTCCAACCCCGTGGCCCACATCCATACCCTCGCCTGCATCCACCCCCACGTCCGCGCTACTGCCTGCTTGTTCCCCCGTGCCCGTGTGTGCTCCCTCTCCTACTCTCCACATTTCAAAACTCCTTATCAATATATCTTAATAGGATCATGAGCATTTTTCAAGGAATTTGAGGAGCTCTTGGGAATGAACTTGCTAGACGTGTTCAATAGCATGCTCACCTGGCAACAAGTTAGAATGGAGATTAACTACTCCCAGGTGGTCCTCCTATTGAAAGTCCTAGACCCAACATCACCAAGGCACTTCAGACCCATTGGAGTGTGCAACACACTCCTCTGGATCTTTTCGTGGATGCTAGAACCACATGGCCCCCCTCATGACAAGGTTAGCCAATGAACATCAAGCCGGGTTTGTCAAGGGCCAATTCCTGTAGGACCAAGTCTTGGTGCTGCGGGAGATTTTGCATTCTCTTCGGACAGCTCAGTTCCCCGAGTTGTGTATCAAGCTTGATATAACTAAGGCTTACGACTCGGTCAATCGGGCGGCTCTCCAAGTAGTCATGCTTGCGAAGGGATTCAATGCCAAATTTGTCAATTTGTGCATCCAAATCCAATGGGACAATAGATACTCCTTGGACATTGATGGGCGGTTGTGGGGCTTCCATGGCACTGGGAGAGGCTTGCGGCAAGGAGATCCATTGTCGTCGCTGTTATTCCTTTTGGTCATGGACCTTCTCAAGTACTACTGTGTGGAGGGAGGGGTACAAGGGCTAGACATTGACAGGGTGCACTGCTTGGCCGCCCACTATGCTAACGATACGCTGGTGGTTACATAGGCTACGGTGCGATAGGCCAAGGCCTTGTTGAGGGCGTTGGACCAGCTGTGGAGGGAGGTGGGCTCACAATTAACACTGAAAAATTTGCCATACACGGTGCACACTGTGAAAATGGTGAAAGAAAAAATTATTTAGACGCTAGGCATTTTTCCAGGACATGCAGAGGACAAGTGTTTGGGCATGCCCATTTTTCACTAGCAGTGGAAGAAGGCTTGGTGGGGGTTGCTAGAACAGCTCCAGACAAAGACTTCTCACTGGACCAGCCACTTCCTATCGTGCAAGGGGAAGATGATTCTGGCGTCTACTGTGTTAATGGCCACAGCCTGGTTTGCTGCCTCCATGGCCAAGCCATCGATTGGAGTGATACAGAGAGTTGACGGCATCATTCGAAATTTTGTGTGGTCAAGGGAAAAAGGGGGTAGAAGAATGCACTTGGTATCATGGGACATCAAGGCTCGGCCTCAATTGATGGGTGGGATTGGCCTCTTAAAGTTCAATGATGAGATCACACTGGGGTTGCAACATCTTCTCTACAGATTCTTGAACCAAAACAGAAATCAAGCGTTGTGGGTGCAACTACTTAGAAGAAAGTATCATTGTTGGAAGGCAAGCGTGGACAACTCTCACCTATGGCAAAACTTGTGTCAACATGTTCAAAGGATAGAACCACTAGGTTTGATGCATCAACACCCATAGGAAATTCTTAAGCATCGATACCTGACTATTCCTGCCTGGGGGAAACTTTGGAAGGGCCACCTTCTAGAAAAAGTCAAGGCTTTTGGGTGGCTGATTATGCACCATGCACTCCCTATACGCACTACGTTATGGGAATGTGGGCTGCAAGTGGAGCCCACTTGTCCCCTATGTCTTAAAGACACAAAAACGATGCAACACCTCATACACAAATGCCCCTTCACTATGGTCATTCAGCACACTACTCATCTTCCGTCGTTTGCCTACCACGAGGACTCTACCACTTTGGCTGCTTTGTGGGTGCTGTGGAAGCACCCAAAATTCACAGATATTCAAGGGCATGAAGCTATCGTCGTTAGAGATGATGGCGAAGGGAATTCAAAGGTTCTAGAACGAGGCTTCCGAAGCTATGGGACAACAACTCGTTTTCGAACCCTCATTCACAGAATTCATGCAACACATAGAGTTATGGCCTCTAGTCTAGCGGATGGGCTGGGATGACATGTTACAACATCTGGAAGGGGAACAGGGATTGCCCATAGTGTAGTTTTATGACAATTGGCAGTGCAATGAAACTAAATTCTGGGGCAGACGAATCATGATCTCAGTGCCTATGCTGGCGGATGCCTTAGGTATCAAGGTTGAGGGGGTGGTAATTGTGCCAGTTGTACATGCACAATCGGACGCTACCAAATTCTTCCAAGGGGACATCCCCAGGACAGCCAGTGGGCACATTCGGAAATTGGCATTACAAGGGGTGTTGAGGGAAGCTGCCATCTTGGTTGAATGGTACTTCATCCAGTTTGGATATCCCCACAAACTGATGGGAGTCCACTTCACGTTTTTGAAGCACATGAGGCATGGGATGCCCATTAATGTTCCTCAATTTTTTTGGGATTCTCTGTGGCTTTGGCAACCTAGGAGACACTCAGGGGTGATCATGGTGCTCTGGTGAACGGGAACATCGATTCTATCGCTGCAACCCATGCTCGTTTACTCTAGACGGTGTGGCAAAAATTAGGAGACCAAGACGAGGTCCCAGGGGAGTGAACACACAGCAAGGATTGCGGCAACACGCACGGGAGATACATAGGACTAGGAGCTCGATATGGAGGGGAGGCACACGCAACAAGGGGCTGGATGGGACACCACCACGGAATGTAGCAAAGCGGCAGAATAGGCAAGGCAGGAAGAAAGGGAGTGGTGGCAGAAGCGATGGGCAAACATGCAACAAGAGGCGCAGCAAGTGACCATACGAATGTAGATCTAGATGCTGAGATGGATGGAAAGCATCATTTTGGAACACAGGACTGGCCTTGCGCAACTCATTTAAGAAAATCGGCAACGATTGGCACTTAGTACCAACACTTTCGAATCTAGAACCGAGGTGGACAACAGCCCTCAATTGCAGACTGAATAGAATAGTAAGGACAGGGTGATGTGAGCAGCATAAGCTAGGGACACGGGGATGACATGGTGAGTAGGGACATGGGGAAAGGGGATTTGTAAACAACGTGTGGGTGAGGGGTGGGCTTGCCCATGGGAGGGGGCACATTTAGAAAATCGAATGGAACAAGGTTTCATGGTGGCGCAATTTGCTAGGCATGGGGCCAGTGGCCTTGACTCGAGCTATACTAATGTACAGCTTCTTTTTGGAATTAATAACACTCGAATTTATTCCCAAAAAAAAAAGATTGCAAGAAAATCCAAACTTTGACTACGTTAGATGCTTGGGCAGTCATCAAAAGCAAATTACTTGACTCTCTTGGGATCTTTTCTAGTCTCTTGGAGATCAAGGAGGCAGAAGATAGTTGAAAATTTCTTAGGAGAAGCATGATACAGAGTTGCCTCAAAAAAAGAGAAGTAGAGTGGATAAGAAAGTTACTAGATTTTATCAACTTAATGCAAAAAGTGCTAACCAAAATGTTGGTGGAAAGTTAGTTTGCAATTCACATGGCCAAGAACCTTGTTGATCATAATCAATCAAGAAATGTTTCCACAAAGTTCCATAGGACATATCATTTGGTCTATAAGCTCTGCTTGAACTACACCACATCCCAGTGGTTGAGGAGATTTCAGACATCTTGATGAAGCCACTTGGTGAAGTGAGTTTGAACAATCTAAAATCAATGAGGAATAAGAAGCACCTCATCCAAATGATTTTATGAACCACCACTATAGTTTTTAGGATGGATTTGCATTTTTTATGGGGTATATAGTTTTTAGGATGGATTTGCATTTTTTATGGGGTATTCTTCTAGGCACATCAGTTTCCCTGAAAAATATTTAATTTCATGTCATGTACTTGTAATCCCAAAACCATCCAAGCTTATGGGGGTGTTGACCTATATAAAGTGCATGGGTTCCATTTTGTGGTTAACAAAAAAATTCTTCATGTGTAATGTACTGAATGAATTAGTTGAATGCATTTTCTTTGAATTTTTCTATTGCATTCTACACGCCCACAGTGCTTCCTTATGTCCCTCATGTTAGCTTCAAGCATTCACATCTTGAAAGTTAACAAAACCAACTATAGCTCATGTGAAGATTTGCAAGGTTTAGCTAGCATTGGTGCATACAAGAATAGTTATGCAAAACTTTTTCAAAACGACTTACAGCTCCACACAAAAACAATTCATTTATCTTATAAAAACGAGAGTAACAAATTTTATTTTATTTTTTGAGAAAATGTTCGGGTTTGTATTACTATGAAGTATGGTACACAAGTATACAAAACAATGGGGCATCAGGGGTGACCCACTGGGAAGCATAGGGGGTGGAAACCTCGGCACCCCTCATAATCGCAACATTCAGAGCATGAAAGGCTCAGATCTCAAAACCTCATAACTCAAAAATAGGGGGGGGCACCCTGTATAAACAAGGGGGGGGCCGCACCCTGTATAAACAGGGGGGGCGCACCCCTAACAAAAAGGGGGGGTGCACCCCCAGCGGGTGAGAAGAGGGGTCTTAGGGGCGAGTGGGCAGATGGCGACAGGCACACTAAGGCCGCTCAAGCTCATGCAACAAGTCCAGGGTGTTGCGGTGCTCTTCGGTGTCCATGAAGTTCGCCGCTTGTTGGATGCCCTGCATAGCAGCCTCTCTCTTGCTCCGGTCAGCCGATGAAGCGCCTGCATCCGGGTGGTATTTTGCTGACGTGCGTCTGATGTGTCACCGAAGGTCTCCCCAGGAGCTCTCACAACTAATGCCTAAAAGGCTATACGGGCAGCGCCCCCCCCTAAGCCACTTCCGGGCACTGTGCTTGTGCGCTCGGTCCAGCTGCTTTTGCCGTTGTTCTTCTTCTTCCTGAAGGCGCTTCTGTTCTGCCCGGGTCGCCGTCTCTTGGGCTTGGCGGGCCGCCTCCTCCTGCGCAGCTCCTCTCTGATTTGGTCCCAGAGTTCATCAATGAGTTGGGCACGGGAGGCCTCCATCATGATCGCGTGTTGCCGGGTCAGCTCTTGTTCTCGTTCGCGGAGCTGGGCCTCGTGTTCGGCCTAAGACTTTGCCAGGGCCTCGGTCCATTTAGCTTCCCACTCCCGCCGCTCAGCCTCTCGAGCAGTAGCAGCTGCCGCCTGCTCTGCCTGATGTAAGTCTGTCTCCCAGTTTGGGGGGGGCAGTGTGAGGGTCGGGCTTGGGGGGCAAGTTGCGATGGGAACGGCGCCCCCAGGTGAGGCCAAGAACCGTCCGCGGCAGTTGAGTGGTCGGGCCGGGGGGAGCGGGGATGTCAGGGGGGGAGCCGCAACGATGCATCCCCTAGGGGGGGCAGAGGACGGACCTGGCTCCCCCCTCGCCCCTCTCCATAACGCCAAAATCAGCCCCGAATGGCGACCTCGTCATTTAAGACGGAGGGTCTCAAGAAAACACCTCGGCAAGTTAACGTGGACTCCATATTTCAAGCATCACAGGAAAGTGAAATGCAATCCCTGGAGCTTTGACACGTTGCCTGATTCGACGAAAAAGCGGTCCACCAAGTCGGCAGCCCAGGCCCAGAGGCGTGGGAGAGAGGATCGGGGGATCTGGCGGCTCTGCGTTCTTGGGGCCGATCCCTCGAAAAAGGCCACGGTGTCCTGGAGGCCACGGGTAGTTGGCAGGACGATTTCACCGGCGGCCAGGACCCCCAAACAGCTGGCAATGGCAAATTCGGTTAGACGAATCACGCGTCCTTGGAAGTGGGTACTGTCAGTTTGCCAGTTAGTGAAAAATGGGGCGTCAGCAAGGTCAGGGTCGCCGACCAGCCGCTGCAGCAGGTCGGCCCAGCCGTAGCGGATAACCAGCCGCCAAAGTTCCTCGTCGGCGCGGTACTTGCTGCAGTCAGGCTCGAAAGTCGGAGTAGTTCCCATGGTGCCCGTTATCTCTCTCCACGCCCGACCGGTCTACGCGATGATCTGCTGTGGAAGGGGAGTTCTGGCCTGCAAAAAAATCGTGCGATTACGTGCCTTCCAGGCGTGCCATAAAAGCAGGGACGCCCAAGAGTCACCATTAAGCCGTCTCGGGGGGGCGGCACTGTCGACGCGCGCCAGATGGCAAGCATGCAAGGGCACCCATGAATGAAGTGCGTGATGGTTTCTGATCCGTTTTCACATCGGGGGCACGTGGCATCGTGCATGATGCCGCGCTGCTGCAGTACAGCGCGTACAGGAAGCGCGGCGGATTTAATGAGCCAGAGGAACAGTTTGATTTTTTCGGGGAGCCGCCCGCGCCAGATCTCCTGCCAGCCGTCCTCCGGTGGGTATTTTTGTGCCAGCAGGGCGCGCGGCTCGAGGTGCATCCATCCCAAGTGCATCATTTCTTGTGCATGCCGGTGGATTGTCTGCTAGGGCCGCGAGGGGTGCGGGCCGGCCCAAGGGCTGAGCTCCCCCTGCGTGCGCGTCAGCCTGTGGACGAGTCATTGTTGGCCCATCATGCTTTCGTCCTCGAAGGACGTGACCCCCAGCCCCCCCGCTTTGCGTGGGCGGGCAGTGCATTGCTAGTTGACCAAATGAAGCTTGCTCCCCCCTTTGCCCCCCCGCCAAATGAAACTTCGTATCATGGCGTTGATCTATTGAAGGGTGGCTACGGGCCGGGGGGGGCGGCAACCGCCGCCACAAATCGTGTGATGGCCGTGAGGATCCCTGTTGCCACCAGGAGGCGGCCCTTCCGTGTAAGAAAGCGGTTGGCCCAATGGTTCATCCGCTTTTCCAGCTTGGTCAGGAGGGGAGTCCATGCATTGGTCCGCCCCCATTAGAACAGCGGGACACCAAGGTAGGTATCGGTGACAGTTCCTGATTGGATGTTCAGGATTTGTGTCACCCTGTTCTTCACCTATGGATCAACATTGCTGAAATACGCCGCAGATTTTGTTCTGTTGATTTCCAAGCCTAGTTCAGCAACCAGTCTAGTTAAGGCCAGGTTGATACATCGTGCCTGTGGGGCCGCAGCTCGGCTGAGTAACATGGTAACGTCAGCATAGTGTTCAACACGGCATGCCACCCCAACAATATCCAAGCCCTCCACACCTGAAGTGCTGCAATAATATTGCATGAGATCCATGGCAATGATGAAAAGCAAAGGAGAGAGCGGGTCGCCTTGTCGCAGACCCCCACCAGGCGAAGAGAAACCCCATAGCCGGCCCCCCACGTCGAAGGAAAAACCCGCGGAGGACTGGATATGCATACACAACTAGATAAAGCCACGATCAAAACCTTTTTTGTGCATGATGTCCTGTAAGGCATCCCAACTAAGCGTGTCGTATGCCTTGGCTATGTCCAGCTTGAGACACATACCAGGGAAGCCCGTGGTACGAAGGGAATGGAGAACCTCTTGCATGAGGAGAACCTGATCTTGGAGGGCCCTACCTTGAATGAAGCCAGCCTGATTGCTTCCTACCAACTTGGGTAAGAGGGGTCCCAGGTGGTTGACCAGGAGTTTGGAGAATATTCTGATGAGGGCATTGCAAACTCCAATGGGACGAAAGTGTTCCGGGCGGTGGGCGTCCAACTGCTTTGGAATGCAAACGATTCGAGAGCAGTTGAGTTCTCGCCGCACTTGTCGTCTAGCCAGCATGATGTTGAAAGCATCCAGAAGGTTGGGCCCCACAATATCCAGGAAAACTTTGAAGAATTCCAACAACCAGCCATTCGGCCCAAGCGCTTTGCCTCCCGGCATGTTGTTGATGGTGTTAGTCAATTCTAGCCAGGAGAAGGGAGCCAGTAGACGTTGATTGTCCGCAGCATTGAGCACCTTCTCCACATGGACTGAGATGGGTTGGGTAGGTCGCTTGGTCCAAACTCCCCCCCAGTAGTGTGAAAGCTCATGGGCGATCCCCTGCGGGTCATCGACCAGCTCCCCGGTCTGGGTGCAGAGGCCACGGATCTGGGTTTCGCCACGTGTTTTGGCCATGGCAAAAAAGAATTTTGTTTGTCTGTCTTCGTCACGGAGCCATCTGACCCGAGATCATTGCCGCCAATACATTTCCTCCTCTTGGTCTAGATTCCGGAGTTGACGAAGAAGATGCATCTCCTCCAAGTACAGGTCCGCTCCCTGCTCTTGTTGTGCTTGGACGTGGCTGAGCTGCTCCCGAACACTCTTGTGGCCAGCCCGGAAGGAGAATTTCTCCCCCACCGGGAGGGCCCGGATGGCCCACTTGAGCCGAAGGAGAGCATCTTTGAGGAAGCTCCGAGGGTCCATCTAATTAGGCTGGTAATCAGCTCAGATGTCCTCCACCAGGGGGCGCAGCCATGGTTTGGAGAACCAGGCGGTCTCAAACCGAAAGGGGCGTGGGGCCCGGGGTTTAGGCGGGCCGATGGAGACGACCAGCGAACGGTGATCAGAGGCGGCCCGTTCTTGTCCCGTCACGGTGATGGCGGAACAGAGAAGGAGGTCGGAACTGACACAGACTCGGTCAATGCGGGAGAGGATACGGTGCACCCCTTTCCTCCAGTTGCTCCAAGTGAACCGGCAGTTCGCAATGGGCAGATCAACCAGGGAAAGGCTATTCAGGCAATCCATGAAATCCTGCGCGCCTGGAGGTGGGGGGGCAGCCCCCCCAGATTTCTCCTAGGGGTGCAGACGTTGGTTGAAGTCCCCAACCACCAACCAGGAGCAATGGTTGGGCACCAGCAGGGCCACACGGTGTAGCTCACACAGCCGTGACTCCCAGTCCTGCGCCCCATAGAAATTGGTCAGCCAAAATCCATGGGCGGGGATGTGGATAGTAATGGCCCAGGGGGAGGCGTCCACCAGAGTGGTGGTGAGCCGTGCGAGGACGGCCAGACCGTCGGCTCTGCCCTGGCAGGGATGCAAGTGGGTGGTCCAGCCCGCCCACTGGAGGTGGCCAGATTCGTCCGCTTGCAGTTTGGTTTCTTGTAGGCAAACCAGATCTCAGTTCTCCTCTCTGACAATACGTCACAGGGTATTTCGTTTATAGGGGGTGCCCTGACCCCTGCAATTCCAGCTGAGAATCTTCATGTACAACCGGATGTGCGGCGTTGGTAGACCTCCCGTAAGGTCTGTTGTTGGCCCAAATCAATGTTCCGTTGAGCCTGTCTACTTCGGGACCGTTGCTCGGTCGGTCGGCCGGGGTGTCCCTCCCCATCTCGCACCATAGGGGTGCAGCCGGCCTCCTCGGTTGGGGACTGCTGCGTTTTTCGGTGTCTGGTGCGGGTGCTTCCCCGGACAATGTTAACCCATTCCCCCAAGGGGGGGAGTTCTGGTTCCGGTTCCAGTTCCTGTGGGTCCTGTGGGCGTTTGGGGTGGGTGGTGTCTGATAGTTGTGGGTGGTGGGATGGCCTGGTTGGGGATGTGTGTGTGGAAGTGGGAGAGAGGGGGTGTGCGGTGGGGGGTGCGTGAGGAATGGGTGGCCTAGGTGAGGGGGGTCAGTGGAAGGCGTTCG
>MNCI01010074.1:274249-301828 GCA_015680685.1 Gnetum montanum | reverse complement strand
TTAACCCTTCTAGTGCCCACGGACACTTTAAGTGTGATTACACAAGGGCATAATAGGTTGAAACCTGCTTTGGGGAGGACCCACTTGTGTAATTTTGTTGTAATCTTCCTTAATTCTCTCGCTTAAACACACAATTTTTGACCCTCAGCTTAGTTTTTCATAAATTTTTTTCCCATTTATTAACAATCCAAACTTTAACGTTCCAATGTTCCGTTACATCCCCTTTTCTTCATAACCGCCAAAGTTTTAATTGTTAAAATTCACACCTTTATCATCCAAAGTGTCTCTCGAATTCATGTAATTACCCTTGCATACACTAATTCTTGTTAATGTCCTTGTTTCCCACATGTATTTCAAGAAAAATCATTAAAAAATTCGGTCTCTTTTAGGTGTCTTCCTTTAGTGGTGACGAGATATCGCGTCCCACGAGATATTGCGTACGCGATGTATCGTACGCAATATCACGTCCCCTGTTCCTATAAATAGGAACCCCCACTACAACACTTAGCTTCATTTGGCATTCATGCGGGGGAGGGAATTTTTGAATTTTTTTTTTGCGACTTGCGCTTGAGTGACCCTTGCTTTTTCACCTATATCTTGCGCGCTGATACTCCGATTTGAATCCCGTTTGAACCTGCTTGAACCCGGAGTGTTCAGTTTAGTCGTGGGGAAGAGACACTTGCCGAAAAGTGCCTAACTTTTTTGAAATTTTTCATCGCCCAAAGGACATCAATTAGGGTAATTAATACTAACACTTAGGAAATTGTGCCATAAATCATACGACTTTAAGTATACCGGGATATTAAACCGCAAATCCACCTAAACTCATAGGACCCATCATTATAATTTTCGGGCACGATCACACAATAATAAACGATCTTTAATTAAGGCACGTAGTAAGGTATAACTTGCTTTCCTAAACAACCTTACTAATGTTGGCCCGTGTGATTGCAGATGGCCCCGAAACGCACCCAGCAAAAGAGTCCGACCCAAGGTGGAGCAAAACAACCTAGGAGAGGTCGAAGGCAAGTCCCTGCCGGACAACATAATGAACAGGAGGTGCATTCATTCAGCATCCATCAAGAGGAACCTCCTACTAGACGATCTGGGCAGGCAGAAAGAGGAGCAGCTGCGCCTGAACTGGGACAACGACTTACGTTGCCCCCGGAATGTGTTCAGGCTATCCACACGAAGTCCACATTCGCTTCGGTGATTGTGGAACTCAACTTCGAATCTTTCGCAGAGTTCACTCCTGAGGTTGTGAGGGATCACCTCAAAGGGTCTCCCTTATGGCCCGTCCTCTCTGAACAAGGTGCCTGGTACTTAGTAGAAACGTACCTATTTTGGCACAATAAAGAGCAAGGCACCATAGTAAACATCGGTGGTGTGATAGTGGATTTTTCCGCACAGGCGATTTCGGAAGTGTTAAACCTTCCGAATTCGGGCCCCCATGTTGCTCGGTTATCCACCCGATCAGACCCTGATGTGCGAAAGGATTGGCTAGAGAAGGCTTATGGCAGAGATAAGGCTTTTGGTGAGCTGACCACGGAAGAGCGAGTCTATTTCAAAATCGGAACCTATCACCTCTTCCCCACAAAAGGCTTAAAGAGAATATCAACGTATGCGGCAAGAGGATGTGCAGTGTTGATGGGAAAGGTTAACGCTAACCTTCCTCATCTATATTTGACAGAGATCCTAAGACGATTCGAAGAACGGAAGACAGGAAAAATGGCACTCCCTTTTCCCTGTCTTATCAGAAAAATGTGCCGTCGGGCTGGGATTTGGGGATATACAAATGACGTCCTCTGAAAGGCCCAAAATGCTTCTTACGCTGAATTATTAAAGGTGCCAGCTCCAACAAAGAGTACTGGTGAAGAGTTGGGACCAGATGAGGGAGATGAAGAACAAGTGACTGAAACCCCTGCAACTCAACTTGCAGGACACAGTCAACCTCCAGTCACAGGTCCTAGCCAACAACAAGAAGCAGAACCCGGTACAGGCCAGGATCAGCTGCCGCCACAAGACTATAGACCGTCAATGAGCCATTTGAGGGCTATTGCTGAGACGATCAGTTGGGGAAGTCGTGATGACGCCAATCTCTTCCGTGTCATCGATGATGCCAACTAGCCTACGATTTCAATAGATCGCACAAGGGGTGAGTTTTCAATGCAAACAGGAGGAGGGGAAAGCAGATGGTCACAACAGATCTCTGGAAACGCGGCATCTTTCCAAGTTCAATTAGAGACTGGTGAAGGGGCCACTGTGGTGGTCATGCAACACCAGGATGCCACGGGAGCAGCTGAGGTGGTCGTTGACCACATCAAGGATTCCTTTAATGTACCTGTTGTGCCACCGGCCGATCTTTCAGGAGCACAGGATGCTCAAACCATTGCCGGAACCTCAATGACTCCTGCTGAACATGAGGATGTATTGGACAGATTGCTTCAAACAGGACAAGCTTTAACGTCCCTGTTTGACATTCCCCAGGATGTAACAGCAATTCAGTCAGACCTCATTTCGACAAAGGGGAAACTGGTCATATCTGAAGTAAGGGCTGAGCATGCTGAGGCTGAAGTGCAGAAATTACAAGAGCAGCTCATCGCCTTACAAGCAGCACAGCGGGATCCCATGCGATTGGTTCCCACAGACCAGTTAGACAATTTTAAAACCGAGCAACTAACCAAATTAATTGCAGAAAATAAAAAGGTGACAGAAGAAAAGGAGATGGCCACTTGGGATGCCTCCGCAGCAAAGGCGCAAACTCATGCGCATCTTAAGGCACTCAAGGCCTTGAAGGAAGAGAATAAGTAGTTGGTTGCAGATAACCTTCGGTTGACTTCTGTGGAGAAGCAAAAGAATGTTCTCGATGAGCACTTTCATTGGCTGTGAGAACAATTCATTCAAGTCAACCAAGACGTAAGCCGTTTAGCCTGAGAAAATCGAACCCTCTCAATGGTGGAGGTGCGCGCTATTCGACAGAAATCAGCCATCGAGATTAGTGCATGGAAAAACGAGGCTAAACGACATGAGAAGCTGGAGGAGCACTTCCGTGATCAGGTGGGGATGTATAAACAGATCCTGGAGAAGGAGATTCAAATGGCCAAAGCTCAAATTAACAGCATCAGTGCCCAGCACACTGATTGGGGGGACATTGTGGACACTTATGCCTATGCCCACCAGGCCGAAATTAAGAACCGCGACCTGCAGATCCAAGACTTAACTGAATACATGGAGTTGGCAAACCTTCGATATGCCAACCTGGCCATGTTAACAGCAGGACGCCTGAGGTCAGAGCTCGAGCAGCAGGTAGCTTCCACCTACAGCAAATATGAAGCAGAATTTCCAGAGCGAAAGAAGTTGGCTAAAAAATTAGATGTTGCAAATTCTGAACTCTCGGTGGTCAAAGAAAGCTATCAAGGACAGAAAGATGTGGCAACCGACTTGGTTCGACGGCTGACAGAACTTCATGAATACAAAGATAGAGCCAGAGCCTACGAAGAAGAATGACGGGTGTTTGTGGCGTGGTACGTCAAAGCTAATCAGATGTTCCCGCAACTACCTTGTCCATGGGAAGTGCCGACTCCATCAAACATTGGAGCATCAGCATGGATGGCAGAAGACCCTCGGACCGAAGAGGAGAAGCTCCAGGCTATTCTTCAGTGTTATCAATCTTCAAAACTTGGAGCACGTGATAAAGGGAAAGCACCCATGGAGGAGCCACCGCCACCAGGAACTACATGAGTTCCACATTTTTGTAGTTGTAGCATTTTTTCTTTGTGTTGTGTCTTCCCACACTACGGCATTAGTCCATTTCTTTTTCTAGTTAATAATCCCATACCTATCCACTGTGTAATCACTGAAGCTTGTTCTCCTTGCAACTTGAGGGCGAGTTTTTATTCAGTCGTGGGGGTATGATGAGACGCGATATCGCAGCCGACGCGATATCGCATCCCCCGCGATATCGCGTCATTCCCTGCGATATCGCTTACGTGATATCGCAGTCCGCCACCATGTCTATAAATAAGAGGCGGCTCTCCCTTGTTTGGGGATCCCAGTTTTAGTGTAGCGAAGCTCTGGCAGTTTGATCCCTCCAGAGTTAGAATTTTTTCCCTGTCTGCCCGCAGTGTGGTGAATGTAATTGTACGGTGTCTTTATTCGAGTGTGCCGTACTTGGACACGCACATGACCGGCAATAAAGATCGAGATTACTTCATCATTGCAGCATTCACTTAGTTTATTTATTTGTTATTTATTTAATGTTATTTATTGCTTTCATAGCGCGGTGTGAGTACGACTTGACTACGAGCATCTACGGGTGTGTACGGCTAGTTAAGGAATCGGTTACTTATCGCGATTAGTCTCTCAACCCTAAACTCCTAGAAGCGGAACGAGTTCGACTTGATTACGAGCATTTAAGTGTGACTGCTTGGTAGCCCAGTGGTGTAGCTAGGGGGATCTACGCTTGGTAACCCAGTGGCGTATTTGGGGTCTGCGCTTGGTAATCCCAGTGGCGTACCTAGGCCTATGCTTGGTAGTCCCAGTGGCAGTCGTGCACGAAGTCCAAGATGTGTACGGTTGATCAAGGAATCGGTTGCTCGTCGCACTTAGGCTAGATTAGATTTTCTTACCTTTTCCTCTTAGCTTAGAATTAGTTAATATTATTTTCCACTGCCATCAGGAGTAGCATTAGATTTAGGAACACATCATACACCTCATCTAGACTAAACCATACGTGACATATGCAAAACTAGTCTAGATGGGAAGACAGCGAACTGTGACCTAAGGCTAACTATCTAGGTGCCACAACTAGTCCATCTGCGGAGTTCGACCGGATCGTGCGTGCGACGCTCGTTTCGTATGGTTGAGTGTAGGGGTACCTCGCCACTCATCAGTTGTCTTCCCAAACTTACTTATATGTTACGATTGTATGGTTAAGTAAGTTTGAGGCATATGATATTTATAGCTTTTATGTTTTTATGTCTTGTTGCTAATAAGGGAGGAGAGAGAGAGATAAGTAAGTGACTAATTTAACTTAACTACTAATTGACTAGGCTTTAAACTAATCCTAACACCAGTATCCATTTTCACTTGCCATACATATCTTGAACCATCGCAACACTACTGGGATTACCAAACGCTAATCGTTATTGGGTTACCAAGTGTTACACGCATGGTCGAAGTGATTGTACTGTGTGTGCTAATAACAGAAATGTAAAGTGTATAAAATAAAATAAAATAAATGCAAAAGAAAATAAAATAAAGTAAATGAGTAAGAAAACAAATCTCAAGTGCTGCAAGGATGAATCCAAGAGCTCGTCTTGATTGCCGTACACAAGGTGTGCTCAGGTACACAATGCTCGAATAAAGATCCATCCACACTTAGACCTCTTGCTGCGGGCACTTGCCCAGAGTTTCACTACTTAACTCCTAAAAGACTTCCTCTTCTGAATTCCTTCTTCTTTATTCTTCTTCTTTTGAATTTTTCTTCTTGTGTGCCTGGGGAAAACATAAGGTGTGCTCAGGTACACAATGCTCATAATTACAAAAACTGCCACTCTAATTTTAGAGAAACTGCCCCTCTAATAATAACCATTCTAATAATTAGAGTAATTTCTCTAATAATAACCGCTCTAATAATTAGAGTAACTGCTCTAATAATAACCACTCTAATAATTGGAGTAACCGCCCTAATAATAACCACTCTAATTATTAGAGTAACCACTCTCATTATTTGTCCATGAATTGGTTTATTAGCGTCTTGGTGCAATAGTACATTTGTCGTGATTATACTTGATTAGATAGGGAATTATCATGAATATTTAAACATGACATATGTGACATTGAGTTGGCCTTATCACTAGGAGACTTAAATGAGACATCATGTGGATGGTATGTCGTGGAATTCTAAGCAATAGGATAACTAAATCGGTGTGTGGTATTTGAAGCAATAGGAGGATTGTAAGGATATGACTTAAATTTTTGGGACTATTTGGTAGGTAACTTGGCACATAGCTTCGTCAACTAGTAACTCTTGAAAAGAGGTTAGAAAAAGCCAACTTAAAAGGGACTTTATGGTAATTCAATGTTTAAAGTTGTTGCAAAGTTGGCCTACATAACATTGATTTTTAAGCAAGCATAAATTAATTTTCAACTTTCAAAAATGCATAGAACATAATTTGTGGAGCCTAAGATAAACATGAGGAGGGGAGGTGATAAGCAGCAGGTATTCCCTATGATCAACCATATCAATCACTAGCGTGTATGCACAATTTAGTTGAATTTTGTAGACTTCTTTTACCTAAGTGGCCTATATCCTTAGATAGTAAAAGACATGGTTACTAATCATTGTGTTCCCAATCATGACTTATGTCAACTTGCTCATATGGATAAGTGTGACTAAGGTGTAAGTTTATTTTTATAATTTTTATTCTTAATTACCTTAACATTCAAAAATAAAAAATTTGAAAAATTTTAGAACTACCTAAGCACATCAATGATTAGAGTGCAATTCTAGGAGCACAACAATTTTTGAATGGGGTCAAATAAAGGTCATATGTGCAAGATATTGCTATTAGAAGTCTCTTAAATAGCTTGGTAGTACAAACTCGACTCTTTCGGAACTTAAAATAAAAAATGAAGAAGAGAATATATATATATATATATATAATTTTTAAGGTGGTGACATTGCAATAGTGACATCACTACAATGTCATATTAGAGGCAATGTTGTAGCAATGATGTTGCTACTAAAAGAAATAATTGTTCTAACTTGAATTTTAAAGGTTTTTGAGTGCAAAATTTGATATTTATAAGTTGTCTCAACCTCCTCCTGGTGTCCATAAGGCTAATAAGTCAATCCCACCATTGCTTCTAAGCTTAGAAAATCATGAAATTAGGCTCATAAGCTCCTAAACTTAGTGATAAATAGGGGAAAAGAGTGGGAGACCATAGGAAACTAATAGAAAATTATAAAAATCATTGAAAATAACCAAAATTTTTCCACATTGATGGCTTAACAATTAATGAAAGTTACATAAAAAATTAAGGAAGTTGTCCATGATGCTTTGGAGGGTTTTTAAGTATCTAGTTTGTCTATAGTTATAATTGGCAAGAGTTATGTTAGTGGATCCTTCTCATAGCATTATCCTACCCTTATTATATTAGTCTCTCTTTGATGTTTCTCAAATGAATTTGATCTCCCTAGAATTCCCCTATGGGAGATTTTAAATTACCTTCAATTTCTTCAACTATTGTAAACATTTCTACTTCTTCTATTGATGTGAGAATTTCTATTAATTCTGATAATGTGGATTTGCAAGCTGGTGGGCAAAAATTTGGGATACATTCTTTAGGTAATATTGATGCAACTAAAACACTTGATTTTGTTTTCTTTGATGATGCATATGAGTCACTTATTGTAGATCTTACATCATAAGCAAATTTTGGATTACTTACCTCATAATTGAAGTTTTTCTTCACAATTAAATAATGTGAGGCAAAAATATGACATTCAAGTCATTTAGGCCAAATATTATTCTCATTTTTTTTTTGCTCGTTAAGCTAGGCAATGTTTCAATGGTGCATTGTGCCCTAGATATAGGGTTTTTCATACATAGGGATGTGTTGTTGATCATTCATAAGTGGTCTCTAGATTTTGATGTCTAGTCTAATGAATATTCTAAAGTTCAATGTTTTGACATGCTATTTAATCTTCTTGGGATTTTTCGAAAAGCTAAGCATGAAATTATTAGTCTTCTCAATCCCATTAAGCATATGAAGTCTATTTCTATAGATTTTGGTTTTCGTAGATGTTTTTGTTTTTCCTTTTTTCTTTTGGTTGAAATCAATCTTCTCAATTGTAAAATGAAATTGGTATTACAAGCAGGTAGTAAGACTTATATTTAGCCAATTGCATATTATAATCTTTCTAATTCTTCTAACTTTTGCCATTGTGAAGGACATTTGTTTAATGCTTGTTTTATTCTTATCAAGAAAAAAAATATTGAAGAAAAGAAAAAAAACTTGATGAAGTTAAAGATAGAAAAAAAATAATACATTATTCAAGATATGAAAAATAAGTTAATATCAACAATAAAAATTATCAAATGGAAATAAAGAATCCAAATAAGATAGAAGCTTCTGTGAATACTTTTACTTTTATTATAGGAAGTATTGATCAACCTAAATATTTAATTGTTAAGAAAAAATTGTTCTTATCTAACAAGAGTATTATTAAATCACAGATTAAAACTAGTGTAATCAAAATGGTTAAATATTAATAATAAGCTCCAAGGTGAAGGTCATTTCGAAGTTGTACTACTATTTTCTAGTGAATCTTGCTTTGATACAAATATTGGTATTAAGCCATAGTCTCTATCTTGAATCCTTTTGCTATTTTAAGTTCAAGTATAGATGTTAAAAAATGATGTAAATGTTGTTAAGATCGGGACCTTCCTTCCTACTAACAATTAATTTTGTTTTCTTGAGTTAGACTTAGAGTGGTAGGGAAAGTTCTAGGTATGATTGCTAGAAAAAGGAATTGCTTAGATCTCATTTAAATCAATCTATTTGTTTGCATTGGAGGCTTCACTTCATACATTGGTTCTTGGGTCTCACATTGGCATTTGGATTCTTGGCATTACATTGGATCTGCCATTGGTATTGACTTGGCATTGGAAATAGGGATGATGTGTTCTGTTTGAGCTTGGGAAGCTACATCACCATTACTAAATCTATCTTCCAAGGTTTGGAATGTTTTTTTCATTGATCTATCATTTGTATTGTTCATATTCCACTTAAATATGGTATTTGTATTTGTATTCATTGTGCCCTAGTTCTTATACTTGGTTTGTATAGATCAGGTTAGTGAATCACTCTCTACACTTTCTATTGTATTCATTCTCTTTGCTCTAAAGAGCTTAGATCGTTTGTGAGGAGAGATTTGCGTTGTAGCCCTAAAGGGCTCTCTACTTAGGTGGCTGGGTTTGTTGTTTTGTTTACCTTAAGTGGTTTCACACTTCTGTGGCCTAGTGTTTGTGCTTTTTCTCTAACAGGTTGTGTGTGCATCTTGTGAGAGCACCACATTTGTTTTAAGCAAGGTTCTTAGGAGCCTTGTGGAATACCAAACTTGGAGATTTGTTGCCTTATGGAGAGTGTATAATTTTCAAGGATCTACCATTGCGATATCCTCTACCATTGTTATTTGGTTCCAATAACATACAAGTGGTGAGCTTTAGCATGTATCTTTGTGAGTGTTCTTCTTTGTTCATTTAGTTTAATTAACTTTTAGTATTTATTTTCAAGTTTGCAAGGATTAGGAAGATTATTATATGTGATTGAAGTTTTCCTTGTAATACGAATTGCTTTTTAGAGTTAAGAATATTGATTTTCACACAAAATATCTATCAAAACTAAAAGCTACGGAAATAGATTGTATGCTTAATAGGACTCAACAAAACATGGATCTAACAATTTCATGAGGTAGAATATTAAATAACAACAAAACATGGATCTTTAAAATATTCGTCAGATTGAACAACAAAATCTTAAGTCCTCTACTTGCTTATTTATGAGTGACACTATTTTAAATAACTATTTCCTTTTATGAAGTATTTATTCATCACAGTTAATAATCGTAAAAGACAAAGATGATATGCATTCTTTATTCGAAAGCTTTGATGTGAGGTTTTTTTTACTGATAATGCTTAGGATAAAAATTCGTATAAAACCAATTACCTGGTCGAAAATTTCCAGTGGAGGGAAGCATTTCCACCGGATTTCCACTCGCACATACCAGAAATGTGGCTTCATGTTTCAAGTACTCACATTTTCTCAATAAATTAAACCTGCAATTAAGCTACCGCAGTTTTCGCATTCCATTGTAGAGCTAGCAACGAGTGATTTCTGATTGTACGTCTGCAATGGCCAGCTTGTTACTTGGCGGAGCGTCATCTGCTGTATTGGGTATGCTACTGCATCTCCAGTAAACAATGTTGTTGGAAGAAATCTTCTGTCGTTAAATGTATTCCTACGGTTGTTATTGGATATAATCCATAGTGATGGCATTTAACTTTAAGCGCTTCTTCAGCTGCTGCTTTGTGTAGCTCCCAATCACATTCTTATTTCTGAAGGATGATTTTCCTGATGATTGCCAGTTGAAAATGAAATTTTTTTTAAAAGGATATTTTTAAACTCCACCACATAGGATCGCACACCCCACCAAAATTTCATACTGCCGCCGCTTACTTTAGTTTGAGAAATTTGACACAATAGTACTGAATTCACTGATCCATAACTTGTGAAGTTTTACTTATGGGCCTAGAAACACAACGGAATTATTGTCTTATCTTTAAATCATTGATTAACTTTGCATACAATGATTTATAATTCATTTATTCTTCAGAGTTTTACAGACCGCTGTAGCTGAATCCCATTTTACAATATGCATTCTCTTCCAAATCTTTCCTGCCACCCACCACATCAAACTGCCAACCACCGTATTGTCTTCAGCTTGTTTTCAGTACCTTAAAATATTAAGTAATTTGTTGTTTCGAAATTCCAAAGATCCCATGTTCTCATACAGATGCTTAAAAATTTGCTAATCATCAATTGCCGTTTCATTAAGTTTTCTGCAACATAAACCTTTTTTTCCCTTGCCAGCTCCAGGCATACATGGACTTTTGGTATAAGATCTATCGTTTTCCAACATATAACTTATATATTAGGGTAATTTAATATATGCCTTTGATGCATTGCATAATTTTTAATTTTTTGATAACCAAAACTCATCTGAAGATCTTTTAGCCATGCACATCCTTCTGCAAGACCATTTCATATTGCTAAATTACTAATAACATGTTATCTTAAAAGTTCTATATAATTTGAATACTTTTCTTTTCTCACTTTCACCCTATATCCTTATTTATAATTCTCTATGATAGCGTTAACAAAAGTGCAATATTTAAATAATTTAATTTTTAAAAGTTCACCCTATTTCCATAGATAATAGTCTTAATCTAATCCGTAAGGTCAATTCTTTCCACCTTAAGAATCTCGTTAAAGAAGTTATCGCTCTAGTTTCTGTAACTTTTCAACTATCTCAATAGGTGGTTGTAATGAGGACATCAAATATGTTCCAGCATCCCTTTACCCTCCATTATTCTAGCATGGCAGCACAGGTTCTTCTACAGATATGAGCATCCGCCACCCGCCTTCTAGCGACGATGCTTCTGATCAAGAATCCTCATCTACGGGGCCCGCTAACTAGGTGGCAGTAGCATTATGTTAAGTAGGCGTTGCATGCCTAGTGTGACCTCATCTAGAAAGGAGAGCATCCCAACGTTGCCCACCTCTCGTGGCCTCACTGTGAGCTGCCAACTAACCAAGTGTAGCTTTCTCCCCCCTTTGCCCCTAGACCAAATGAACTGCTTGATCATTTGGTCAACTTTTTGGATGACCCCGACTAGCAAAGTAGCCATAGACATAGTGTACCGGGCCGTAGCCATCAATATCATGGATGCCAACACCATCTTACCCCAACATGATAGGAACCGGTTACTCCAGTGCGAAAGTTTTGATTGCACCTTCTTCAACAGCCTAATCTAGCTCCCCTTTTGATGCCAGTCAAATATCAGCATGCCCAAGTACAAATCCTGCTGTTTGCCCTACAAGATGCCCAACACTTGCACAATATTCGTGCTTACCTGCCCCATGATATTAATGAAATGGATGGTTGATTTCCCCTTATTGACCGCCAACCCTAGTTCCCCCTCCATCTTGTACAAGGCCCTCGTTAAAGCCTTCGCCTGCATCACCACAGCCTTGGAAAATAGAATCATGTCATTCACAAAATGTGCGGCCAGGCAATGCTCTCTCGCAATGGTTAGCCCCTGCATCCCCTCGGTAAGACAGTACGCTTGTAGTAGATCCATAACAAGGAGAAAAGGTAAGGGGGAGAGCAGGTCCCCTTGGTGGAACCCCCTCCCCATGGCGTTGAAGCCCCACATCCGACCATCAATATCCAACGAATATTGACCCGAGCTTTGCATTTGGAGACAAAGGTTGATAAAAGCAAGGCTGAATCCTTTCAATAGCATGACTTGCTGTAAAGTTGCCCAACTTACCGTGTCATAGGCCTTGGCAATGTCTAATTTGATGCTCATGCCTGGAAACTGCGACCTCCGCAATGAGTGCATAATCTCCTGGAACAACAAAACCTGATCTTGCAAGAAGCGGTTCCTAATGAACCTAGCCTGGTGCATGCTCACAACCTTTGGCATTAAAGTGGCCAGGCGGGCCACGAGCAGCTTCGAAAATAGACGAAGTAATGTATTACAGGCCTCTATGGGCCTGAAATGGGCAGGCTCTGATGGATTTGGTACTTTCGGTAGGAACACAATCCGGGAGCAGTTAATTTCCTTTCTCACTTGCTGCCAATGAAGCATTGTATTAAAGGCATCCAACATGTTCTCCGCCATTATGTCCTCAAATTCTCTAAAGAACTCAACCGGCCAACCATCGTGCCTTGATGCCTTGTTAGTTTGCATTGATCGCAGCATTGCATGCAACTCAACCTGAGTGAAAGGTTGCAAAAGCTTTTGGTTATCAACCCTTGACACCGAAAGTAGTGTTGTTTCCCACTTGTAGCAGATGTTGCCCTAGTACTCTTGAAGACCATCTGCAATTTCCTGCTCGTTGGCTACGGTACTAGCAACCTGCAGATGAATTTTGTGCTTTAGATTCCCCTTGCTTTTGGCAATAGCAAAAAAGAAATGCATGTTCCTGTCCTTGTCCTTGAGCCAGGACACTTGGGCCCATTGCCTCCAATACTCTTCCTCCTCCTTGTCTAGCACCTGTAGTTCATAGAGTAGGTCTTGCTCCTCCTCCGCTAGATCAGTGCTCGCATCTTGCTTCGCTTGCACCTCTCTTAGGTTTGCCTGCAGCCACTGTCTGTATGTCTAGAAACCATATTTCTCCTCTGATATTTGGATCTTAATCTAATTCTTCAATGCCTTCATCCCCTTTGTTAGAAATTCTCTTAGATCCCGAGCTTTGGGGTAATGTTGCTAGATTCTTTGCACCAGCAGTTGGAGCGAAGGTTTACTTAGCCAGGCTTGTTCAAATCGAAAAGGCTAGGGCCTCAAGCTTGGCCACTCATCGAGCCAACATGCAATCGACCTATGGTTTGAAGCCTGCCTCTCCTACCCAGTCACCTAGATATCTAGCTCCAACAACAAGCTCATACTCACCCAGACTCTGTCAATCTTAGATTGAACCCGATCATGCCCCCATCTTCTATTACTCCAAGTGAATCTGCAATGCTCAATCTCTAGATTTGCCAAGCCATGCCTCAGCAAGAACTCTGTGCACTCCATGTTGCTAGGTGGATCCGTGGAATCCATACTTGTTTTCTCCCAAGGATATAGGTGTTGATTGAAGTCCCCCATCAACAACCATCAGTCTATGTCAAGCATCACCTGCGAGACTCTTTGGAGTTCTTGTATCCTTTCCTCCCAACCTTGTGCCCCATAAACATTGGTTAGCTAGACCCATTGTAGGGGAAGGTTCACCATCTAAGTCCACTGCGAACTGTCCACCTAGTTGGCAGGTAATTTGGACAAGATAGCAAGCCCCCCAGTGCGTCCCCTACATGGAACAGTCAGCAGATTCCAACCCTCCCACCGCAACAAACTCTCTTCGGCTGCCTACAGCTTTGTTTCCTACAAGTAGACAATATCACATCTTTGACTTTGAACAATCGTTTTCAGGGTATTCCGTTTGTAAGGGGTACCCTGTCCCTTGCAATTCGAGGATAGAATCTTCATGGAGACACAGATGTACGTCTGTGATGGAGCTCCTTCAAGGTCCTTTGCACCCCAAGGTCCATCTCCAACTGCGTCAACCTCTTTCGCATTGTTGATGCATCTGGTCGGCCCAACTTATTTCTTTTGCAGTATTCCACGTTGTCTTGCGGCCTTGTTCGGGTCATAGCCAACTTTGCAAATTTTGGCTTGGATGACCCCCGCTCAAGTGTGATCCACTTCCCCAATGGCAGTAATTCCAAGGGGTTGCTTGGTAGGTGTATGTTTTGGTGACCTCCCCAATGGCGGTGACCAGGTCGCCTCCACAACCACTTGCATCCCCGATTCCACCGAACCCTTGCCAGTTTCCAAAGCACATTTCTTCACCCCATCCGGCATCCCCACCAAGTTCCCAAGATGGGCCGTTTTCGGGCCCTGCACTGTTTGCTTCTCCTAGGTGTCTCGGGTTAGCCCCAGGGTTCCCCTTATTACGACCCCATTAGTGCCTGTTGGCCCTAGTCAACCAGCTTCATGGCCTTCCCTTGTTTTTCTAGCATGGTCCAACCCCCTTGGGATTCCTTATTGAGCAGTTGACAGTCCTTCGTGGGATGCCCCTTTTCGCAGGTCCAACATGCCCCAACTTTCTTTAGAACCTTCAGAGGCAGCAGATTTTCAAAGTGAACCTGGATTTGCTCCACCTCGTCATCCATGTCCAGAACCACTTCATTGACCCGGTCTTCGGACCCCAGTGAATACCATACGTAAAATTGTGCGTAACCTATCTGATTCATTGATGCTGTAAAAGCATTGAACTTAATGAACTCCTCGAATAGTCTAGCTAGCGATTTCAAAAACCCAGTTGACTAGAACTCAAGGGGTAGGTCCAGGACCCTAATCTAGACCGGTGCTTGGTCAAAGAGATTGGCATCCCGGTGGGCACCTAGCCTCCATGGTGCCAATGCTAAACCTTGTGCCCCATAAAACCATGGTCCCCCAACAACACCAATTCTCAGTCAGCGGCATTTTTAAAAACAAAGAGTAGCTTGTCATCGGCAAGGCTATGCATAGTTAGCTCCTTCGAATCCTAGGCCGCCTTGGCCCATCTACGAATGAGATCCATTTTGGGCTAGACATCGTCTAAAACAAACTTGCCAAGCAGGCACAATTGCAATGCCTGGACTGCCTTTGCCGACGGCTGTCTGACCTTTAGGCGCATCGTCCCACCCTTGTGCTTACAAGCGTTGAACCCCAAGTCGCCTGCCTACCCTCCAGATTCTCCCCCAGTGCCCAACGCCCTCCTAGTTGCATCCACCTCTGTGTCGTTCGACATGCTTGTCTCCCCTCCTGCATCGCCCGCACCTCCCATCCCGCTACCATTTTTCCTGTCGCCCTTGCTTCTGTCACCCACCCCTCCAACCATCTCTCCTTGTCCAAAGTTGAAAATTGAAAATTCCCAGCTTTGGTAACATTGATGCTTGGAAATATTTTGGAAATCTGAATGGATATGATTTTCTAGCAGTAATCAAAGTTGTGGTGAATAAGGACCTCAGCTAGCTCTCGAAGATAAATGCCATTGTGGTTAGTAATGATTTGTTGTATGATTTAATGTATATTAATTACACTGGCAGTGGGACACTACTTTAGAGCTAAAGCCTAGAATTCAATGCTGAGGAATAATAAGATTGCGTTTGAAGTTGCTTTGGCACAAAATGAGGCATTGAACAAAGATATAACTTCTACCTATGAAGCAAAAGAGAAATATTCCAAAGCATTTATAAAATACAAGGGGAAGGTTGAAGGTGCACTAATGTTAGCAAAGAAATAATCATAAGAACTAGTTGCACTAAAACAAACTAGAGATAGGATGCTAAGAGTGTGGATGGCTGGCTGTAGAGTTAGAGGTGGTGTTGATGGGAGCAGAATTGGAGGATGCGTTGATGGGAGAGGGGATGGTAGAGGAGGCATTGCAGGGGGTGGGGGACGTGACCGAGGTGATGGAGTAGAGTGAGCTTGCTTTGGGCTTTGGCCTTTCTCCTTAAAGGATGGAAAGGATAGCTACGGGGGTTTTTTTCTGTAAAATGGGAGCAAGTGTTGGAGACAAGGGGTCATGCATTGTTGTGGCTAAGCACACTATCCTAGGATTTGGACTAGAGTGGATATCTTGGGAGGGGAAGACTGGGTAGATTGTAGGTGACTGGAAGCCTGGTGTGGGGGGCATGGATGAAGTCTCGCTAGTTTAGTGGCCTACGACTCAAGATGCATGCACTCATGCTTGAAGGGGTTCACACCATGAAGCATAGCCTCATTGGTTGTTTTGTCTTGGTAGGTGCTAGGCCTAGCTTGGAGGCTGTGCGGCATTGGATTACCTTGACCTGGAAGATTGTTGGGGTGGAGGTCTACTTGCTTTTGGGGGATTTGTTCCTTTTTGTTTTTCTAGATGTGGATGCTAGGGACCATATCTTCTTGGGAGGGCTGTGGTTCTTTGGGGCTAGGGGGTTGGCCCTAACACCTTGGAGGACGGGGACACATCATGCACTAGGCCTATTTTCACAGGCTCCAATTTGGATTTGGATTTCTTGTGTGCCGTGGGAGTTTTGGAGCTCAAAATTTCTGTGTACCCTCACACGATTCTTCAATGAATTTATTGTCATTGACAAGTTCACCACTTCAATGGAGAGGATGGGATATGTTTGATTTTGTGTTTGGTGGCCCCTCTCCTCAGAGCTACTTGTTAAAGAAATCAAGCTTAAGCTACCAAAGGGGGAGGAGACTCTAATAGTAGAATATGAAAATTTCAACATGCAATCTCCCCTGCGAAGAAACCCTGCCAGGAGTTGTGGAGTTTGTGGCAAGGGGAACCATGCCATAAGGGAATGTAGATTTCGGAAGAAGGATCATGCCTTGGCTAAGTAGGAGGATAAAGATCAACAGGGTCAGAATAAGGGTTAGGTTGCTCTAGGGACATTGATATCGCAAGGCCAAGTTCACTATGTTTCATCACTTCCCTCGTTCCCTCCTCTTGTCCTATCATGGCTATCTCCCACCCTTGAGCGGGGGCGGGTGGTTGACAACAAGGATGTCTCCTAGAATCGTTTCTCCCCTTTGAGGTTGCAAAGAGCATGTCTCTAGTGGGTGGGGCAACCTCTCCTTTTTGTACTCCACCTTTGAATGATTGGATCTCTACAGAGAGGGTGGTCCTCCAAACCGCCATTGGAGCCAATCCTCTAGTCAATGCGGCAAGAACAGTCTGGTTTTGAGGTGTTGGTTGAGCCTGAAAAAATAGGACGACCAATAGTGTTGGAACTGAGATTGAAGAAGACTCAAAAGGAGATTGATCTAGGGACCCAAACTACCCTCAAAGGGGCATATAAGAAAAGGTTTAGTAGCAAACAATGAATATACTTTCTTGGAATTGTAGGAGACAGGATACCCCCTACAAAAGAAGTACCCTATGGGAATTAGTTCAAATGGTAAAAGCAGATGTTGTGTGCTTGCAAGAAACTAAATTGGCTGAGGCACAGAGGTAGCTTTTGGAATGGTTAGGATGGCAGACAATGTATGTGGATTCCTTTGGGAAGGCTAGAGGATTGGCAATCATATTCCATATTGATTTGTAGTTGTTTGATACCTCAAGATGGGGCATCTCAATCCTCTTACCTGCTCAAGGCCTTTGGATTACCAATTCCTATGGGCCATAGGACCCAGAGGCACGTTTGGCTGAGCTTCGCAAAATTGTTGGAGAGATTCTTCACAAATCAGCTTGGATGATCATTGGGGACTTTAACTAGAGGCTATTCCCCTGGGAGAATACTAGTGGAGATTCAACTCCCCTACCTAGTAGTTAGGCAGCCTTTGAGTACCTCTAGACTTTTGATATGCTGGATTTGCAGATTATGGGTTGTCAATTTACCTAGAGTAATAGAAGAAAAGGAAGGGATTGTTTCATGTCTAGAATTGATTAGGTGTGGGTTAACTCTGCCCTACTATTGAAGCAAGAGATACATGTTCAAGGAATGGAAAGGAGGGCCTCAGGTCACTAGGCATTACTCTGCTCTTTTTGCAAGGTTGATTCTTTGGGGCTGCAACCATTGAGGTTTGAGAGAGCTTGGTTGACCAAACCCTAGTTTGCCAATATGGTTCATGAAGTATGGAAAGGGTACTCGGGCCAGACAGATCCCAGAGAATTTTTGAAGAAAGCATTGACTACCCTAAAGAAAAAAAATCAGAACTAGATAAAAGGGTGAGAAATATGCTTTCAAGGAATATAGGGAAGCACTATCAATGAAGTTGCGTGAGATTCAGGCCTCTCAAGAGCAAGGACAACCACTAAAACAAGAGGAATATGATGTGCTCCTATAGTTATAGCAGCTATCGATGGAAGAGGAATAGTACTAGAAGGAACGAAGGCATACAAAGTGGTTGAAAGACATGGACTGTAACACTAGATTTTTCTTTGTTGTGGCCAAGGTAAACATGGTAGCCAAGAAAATTCATGGTCTTAGGCAAGGGAACACATTGGTCCATGGGGATCAAGTCGTTGTTGCCATCATGCAGGACTACTGGGCTAGAGTTTGGGCAAGGGGAGATGTCTTTCCCAGCTCTATTAGCATTAGCAAGGTGGTGCAACCCCAACAAAATAGGAGCCTGATGGCACCTATTATTAAACAGGAAATATCATAGGCTCTTAGAACTATGAGGTCAAGTAGGGTGCCAAGGCCAAATGGGTGGCCTATTGAATTGTTTAGAATGTTTTTTTGATGTGATGGGGGATAACATTTTGGATGCTTTCAACTGGATGATGCGTTGGGGACAAGTAAGGAATGAGATTAATTGTTCTAGGATTATATTAATTCCAAAAGTGGGCAACCCCACAAAGCTAGCTCATTTTTGGTTGATAAGGGTAACACCCTTCTTTGATTGTTTACAAAGATTTTGGTGGCTAGGCTCCAGCCTCTTTTGTTGGTGTTGGTAGTGTCCCAACAAACGGGCTTCGTCAAAAGCATGTCTATCTAGGATCAAATCCTCTTGTTTCAGGAAATCATGCAGTTGCTGAAATGAGAGAACTTCCTAGGTATATGCTTTAAACTTGATATAGCCAAGGCATATGATACAATGTCTTTGATGGCATTAAAAGACATTATGCTTAGAAAGTGGTTACACTTGAAATTTGTTGAATTATATATTCAACTTGAAATGTCTAGAGCCTATTCATTTGAGATTAGTGGGAACCATTGGGGGTTTCTTTCCCCTTAGCGGGGTTTAAGGCAGGGGGATTTGTTGTCATTGTATCTTTTTATTATTGTCATGGATACTATTAACATGTACTGTAGATCAAAAGAAGTTTGTGGGCTTAAGATTGGAGGGGTGACATGCATAGTAGAGCACTCTATAGGTGATATGATTTTGTTTACCCAGGGAGCTATTCCCCAAGTGCATGTGATTGTAAGGGCATTGAGCAAAATGTCTTGGGAAATTGGTTTGACTGTTAATTGGGGAAAATCCTTGGCACATTTTGTCTATATAGATATGAGGGTAAGAAGCCATATCTATCGTAATCTTGGCATTTTGCAAGGCACCCCACAAGATACATACTTGGGGATTCCAATTTTTAATTGGCATAGAAAAGCAACCTGAGTCTGCCTCATCCAACAACTTCAAACAAGAACCCAACACTAGACCAATTGTTTTCTTATGAGAAAAGGGAGAATCATCTTGGTGGCATTGGTTCTTTTGGCCATCGACAAATACATAGCATTTGTGGCCATGCCTCCACAAGGGGTAATTGAGAGGGTGGACCAACTTATTCGTAATTTCATCTAGTCTGGTGGCAAAGGAGGAGATCACATGCACCTTGTTTGCTAGGAAAGAGTGGTGCAGCCAAAGAATGCGGGTTGGTTGGGTATCACCAAATTTCAACATGTTATAATAAAGGGAGACTAGACCCTTGTCAATAGGGGTTTAAATGTTGAGATTGATAGGCTGTGGGTGGCAATCTTGTGGTAGAAGGATATGATGTGGGACATGGGTCCCTAGGACTCTCGAGTCTGGCATGGTATTTGTGTCACTACGCAGATGTTGCACCAGATGGGAATGCTGGGTGCCCCATTGACTCATTTATTGCACATTAAATTCTCAACTGTTCAAGGATGGTGGCAGATTTGGTAGGGCCACCTGCTAGAGAAAATTAAATGCTTTCTTTGGTTGGTGGTGCATGGTGCCCTATTTGTCCAGGTGTTGCTTCAGGTGTGGGGCCTGTAGATTCCTGCTACCTGGTCTCTTTGTAATGTAGTTGCTAAAAGGACTTTGCATTTTTTGCAACAATGCTTCGTTATGTGTGTCGTCTAGGTGGTTTTTGCCATAGGATTGCATCTGCACAGGGATTGCCAAGCTAACACCATCCTATGGACCTTGTGGAAGGCACAAATTGCTTTCATCTTTTAGAGCACACCCATTTTGTCACTAGTGCTTTTCTTCAAAAGGCCCTGAGGTTGTGGCAAGAGGCAATGACAACCATGGGCCATACTCCAACCTTTGAACTTGACTACCAAAGGTATTGAAATAATCAACAGCTATGGATGTTGGTGCGGAGGATTGGGTGGGATGATATTCTCCCACAGCTTATAGGGGACCTAGATCTTGTAGATGCCTTCTTTTCAAGGTGGCGTGGAGATTCCACTACCTTCTAGGGTGCAAGGATCAGGCTTACGAAGGATGACATTGCAAAGTATCTGGGTATCGCTACTAGTGGAGAAGTTGTTTTGCCTTTAGGAAGGGGGTTGCATGATGCTGAAATTTTTTTTCAAGGGCCTGTTCCAAAAATGGCCAGTGGCCAAGTTCCAAAGTCTGCTTTGCCAACCCTGTGGTAAGAGGAAGCTAAGCTTGTGGAGCAGTTCTTTGTCTAGTCTAGGAATGCCTAGAAGCTCCAAGGTTGCCATTTTTCTTTCATGCATTGCCTGCAACTAGGCTGCCCTGTGAACTTACCAAAATTTTTCTTAGCAACGCTTCGATGGGGAAGGCGGGGGCACCATTCTGGTCTAATCCTGGCATTGTGGAATGCGACCAAACCAAGGGAGACTATGTAGGCTCAGACCCTTCTAGTTAGGCACTATTACACACCCCATCGTTCATCTCTAGAGGGAGAATCTTCTTTGTCTGTCTTGTAGGAACTTGGGGAGCGGTTGGAGATGGGCTTGCTATTGGTGGGTGTCGAGAACTTGGATCAAGGTTCTACTATTGATTCGTTGTTGCAAGACCAGATTCGTCTGGTTGAGAAGCAGATTCACCAGGAGCTCCAAAACTAGCACAAAGCTGAGCTACACCGCATTGTTCAAGAAGCACAGGACCATGAGCAGATCCGTTGGGCGGCAAAGATCAACAAGCATGAGGAGGCTGCTAGAGTCCAACTACAAGAGGTGGAGAGGCAAGTGCGCAAAGTTGCGTTTTAGGAGCATTGGCTAAGGGAGTTGCAAGAAGCATCTTGGAGAAGTGCACTAGAGGAGGAGCTTAGGGTGCAGATTCGAGAAGAACTACACCGTGAGGCCCGAGATCAAGTGCAATGAGAGAAGAAAGCAAAGGCTTAGAGGGCCAAAGATGCTCGGGAAGAGGCATAGGCTTTGAAGTAGCAGCTTGTGGCTCATTCATCTAGCATTTGGTATTGGTTTTGGATGAGTCATTGCCCTTAACAAAGCCATGGACATTTGTTGCTACATCTCCTAGGCGAACCTCTGAAGCCATATCAAGAGGGTTGCTGCCAGATTTCATTCGAATAATGTTGGATTTGAAGAAGCCCAACAAGAACAAGAATAGAAGTACAAGGAGTTCTAAGAAGTAGCAAACTTTGTTGCTATGGAGTGCTTCCGGGAGGTCCTGGATGCCATCCTTAGGCAAGAGAGGGCTAGTTGTCCTTGTACTAGCATCTCGTGGTCTGCAGCATGATGATGTTTATAAGAATGGAGAAAGGATGCCCTATTAGGGTTATTGGCTTTTTGTGTTATGGCTTTGAGGGCCGAGGGAGGGGTCAGATTTCATGGGGAGAATCTTTTCAATTAGTTTTGGAGTTTCTTTTCCTTTTTTGGTTTTTTGTTTTTTCCTCTAAGAGGGTCTCCCCCTTCCTCATCTTGGGGGAGGGGTGAAGTACCCCCTGTTTTGTGGGGTTTACCCCCATTTTTTGGTAATTGTTTTGCTAATACAATGCCTAACCATTTTGCTAAAAAAGAAAAGAAAAGAAAAGAAAACAAACCAGAGACACCATGTGGCCAAGCACAAGAGCGGAGCTAGCAACAAGATTGGAGGAGTTGGCAGTGTAAAACATGGACTTAGTGGGTGATAAGCTAATAATACATAATAAGACCTTTGAACTCCAAGAGGAAATTAGCAATCTCAAGAACTGTGTGAAGGATTTTACTCTATAGAAGAATGATTTATTAAAGACCTTTAACACAGAGAGAAAGAAGTTGGAAGCCACGGTGAGTGATTTACAGGAATAGATTATCATTAATAGTTTCATAGCCCATTATGTAGAGTTATTGAGATTTGCTTCAAGCAAGGGTTGGGTTATGAACTTCAGTCTAGTTCCATTGTGATGCCATCCTTACTCTTAGTTGTTTTTAGTGAGGTTCAAGTAGAAGTTCAAAAGAAGTTTGCTGAATCTGTGGTAAAAGAGCTAGCCCAAGATGTTCTATTGCCGCCTCTCAAGTGCTCCTGCAGTTCCAGAAGAATCCATGGCGAAGGATTTAGCCATAGATGCACAAGAATTATCCACCAATATTCTTGATAATCTTATGAGTGCAAATATAGACACTTTTATTGACTGATGATCTTTGTTGTTTGTTTTTTTGTCTTAATCCAATTTTAACCTCTCACATTAGATGATGAAGTTAATTAATTTTTAATTTACCATGACAATATATGTTTCTTTTCTATAGTTTACAAATTAGTTATGTTCCAATATATTCTGAAGGTGATATTTACCCCTAAGATCTCTAGTCAGTTTTCTTTGCATTTTAGGAGTTGTTTAACAATGGCCAAAATGAGTTGCAACATTCGTTTGGGAAAGAAACATTGCTCACTGTCATATTTTATTAACTCTTATTTGCTTTACTAGTTAGAGATTTTGTTGGTAATTGTCAGGCCTCACAATGCTCATTTTTGAAATGCAATTTTATCTCAAAATTCCACTCAAGAGCATTACTCTACATTGTTGGCTATGTTGTGAATGTCTAATTTTGTAGTTTTGTGGAGACTAGTCATGATGTGGCTATCTTTTACACCATCTATTTAAAGTCATGGATTTGGTTATAGATAGTAAAGCAACATTATTCTTAACTCCATGTTAAGCTTGAGGGGTAGTGTTGAAGATTTGACGTGTTCTCGCAAGCTTGACATGCTAGTTTATGTCTATATTTAGTCACAGTATGAACTTTTGTATACATCGTTATGGTATACAACACCGCCTACGGTGTTTTGTAATATATACCAAGTTATGTTGAATCAAGTCTATAACTAATAATAACTAATCGCTGTGTCTGTTCGTTCTCTGGATGTGACTGTTTTATTATAACTATATAAGTGATGATCCTGGTCTAATAACAATGTATAGTACAATACAACAACAATGTGCAATACAATATGCATTACAGTATTTATATTATAACAGAAATACTTGGTTACTTTATTCTTCTCTGTTACTTTTTAGTTTATGTTTTTATGTTCGACATGTATAACACTGTGGACTTATTTTATGTCATGGTGCACATTAATCTCAATCACAGTAGTCATCAAATTGTTTCTATTATATCCTAGAACTGGTGATAATATCATAAAACTTTAGCAGCATTTATGGATAGTTGGGAAAGGCCCAAGGCTTTATTTTATATTTTATGCATGCTCAAGATTGATATCAATTAGTGTACACTATGCACTTTTATGCCTTAGGGATTGTTCAAACATGGAATCTGTGTTTTGCATAGCTAAATGCTTTACCGTTGAACCATCACATTGTTGGGAATTTTTTATCATTCAAACATCTGAATTAAAATTGAAGATGAAGTATTTTAGTACACGTGGAGACAATGAGACAGGGGATATAGAGACAGAAATCAATTTATGCCCTTTATTTTTCACAAGTCATATATATCTTAGTATAACGCATTGGGTTTTAACTTGTAAGCTGTAGTACCGACAATGAAATGTGTATTAAAAACGTGTCACTCTTTGTGTTGCTGTTAAATTTGTGACCTACAGGATTAAGTCACAAGGCTTACCAACAAGCTGCACCTGAATTGAAATGTGTTCAAAATATATCATTATGTATATTCTGATCTTCATTATATCTGATATTATAGTTAACATTTGATCATCAATTGGATATATACTTCATTGCATGGATGTTCAGAAAGATTGTCCATTCCATTCTACTGTCTAAATGTGTGGTCAACATGATACATTAGCTTCACATAATATAACTTTCATGTTTCCTTTATTTTCAGGACATTCTAGTCCTTTGGAATTTACAAGAAAAAATTACGGGATGGTTGCTTTCAAAAATCTTGTTCAAAATTCATCACGGTTGAAGAATTCATGCACAATTCGACAAAGCTTGAAAGTTAGATGCCAAGAGAAGAATGTTGTCACTATTGACAATTCCACAGGTCATTTTAGATGTGTATTATTACAAAGAAACCTCGTTATCTTTTCTTATATTTATTGATATACACGTATATGTTTAGCGTATCAGTACCAACTATATAAAGATATTCATTTGTGTTTTTCCAATTTTCAAAAGTTGTGCCATTGACTCTTGCAATAGTAATTTTCTTGCCGGAAAGGTCAGGACTCTTGTGTTAATAAGATAAAAGCAACGGTTTACAGTTATACAACAGTGGGAAGGATAATTCTACATAACACAACAATAGAAGGGTCCATTTACAAATAGATACAAAAATGGGGGTTTATCTCCTCCACCGACACCGATTTATAAAAGTAAGGTACCTATTGCAGTGCCCAACATAGCAACCAAGCTTATTTACCCAAATGGTGAACAGCGGAGAAAAATCTGATTTGCATAGGATATCTCCCCTTAGGGTTGGGAGTCCAAAATCTACATAAATGAAAGACAAAAACAAAATACAACAAAACCTATAGTCAATAAATGAGTGGCATCAGGAGAAACAATACTGAGAAGGGCCTGCCTATGTGGAATAATTGGGGTAGTCTTTAAACCAAAAGTTCTGTTGAGTGTAGGGAGTATGTCTTGTTGGTGGTCCAAAGGCTGCTCCCCTTTCAGAATGGGGGCAGAAGGATTATGGAGATCCACTTAGGTTCCATGCTATCTTAACCATCTCCTCTATAGAAGTACATTGCCTTGATTCCCTGTGAACAAGCTTCTGTCTTTGTATATGTAGGATCTTCATGCATTTGAATCTTTTCTGATTCATGTTGTTGCTATAATTCAGGGGAAGCATCGCCCCCACTACATCTTCATGTTCACTTTCCTTATCAAGGCATCGTTGTGTGCAAATGTTTGGGCATCTATGGCCTTGTCCTTAGCCTCCTGCATTATAGGTGATATTCCTGCTGTCATTTTGGTTGGAGACCTCTCTCCCTTGCCCTTCTTGCCTGACGTTATTGTCAATACAAACATAATGTTATGCATTAGCCTTGGCCCATCCCCGAGGATGTTGCTTCCTAACAGTGGCCTTAATATGGCATGTCTGCATAAGGCTGTCCTTAGGGCCTTGGCAACATGTGGCTGTTGCTACAACAGTCCCTGCGGCTGTTTTGCAATAAATTAGACGTTGTAAATTTAATAAATTGTCTGCCAACAAGGTAGAGATAAACACCAATATGTCCTGACTATAGAAAATATGTGAAAAGTTTTGAAACGGTAAACAGTAATAGCTTAATAAAACATTACAATATGGTAGCAGTTTGTCCGATAGCTGAAAATGGGCAGGAAAGGAGAGAAGCAAACAAACAGATACGTTAAATAATAGGCTGACCTAATACCTTCGAATATTCTATATTATATGTAGTGTTGAAAGCTCACTGTGAATTTTGATAGATGATCAAGGGTACAAATACTATTGATCCATCCAGAAGTGATATTATGTCCTCATGCTATATAGACATGAAAATTGCCTTCATGAGGATGATCATCACTATACATGTTGGAATAAAGGCAACGCGGAATGAAACATTTCTATCCGACAATATTGGGCCTCACTTCTCTACCTAGTAGTTTTCTTTCAGTGGCCATGTTTTACACTTTTTGTTGTTTGGTTCCAATATTACAGTTTATTTTGGTAATTGGGAAGTCTTTGCTACCATCTTAGTCTTGATATGCTTCTTGGCAATATCTTTTGTTACTTGAATTGTTTATTATGTTATGTATCTTCTTGAAGAGTCAAGAATCCGATTCCTGGATGCAACAATGCTAATACACATATAATTGGTTTTCCATAGTGTATGGATTGACTTGTTAATGTTTTATCTCTCCTACCAGAAAGGTTGTAAGAACCAGAACTAGATAACTATATGTATCTCTTGGACATATGAAACTTTAGTAAAACTTAATTAGGATATTAGAACTCAGTGCTACTCATTGGAATCAAATCCATAACTTGGAGTTTCCAAATCAAAAGTCCTTTTTCCAAGAAAAATAGTACCATTTGTAATTATCTTAACTAGTTTAACTATATATTTATGATATATATATCTATTATTTCACCGAGAGAATCTTTCATATTTTTCAAATTAATAAAACCTCAAATTGATTTCCTAAGAATTAATTTTCACATTGAAAAACAAAAATCAAAACAAGTGAACCTTGTTTAATGATAATTCTCATGATTAAGTTCATCTCTTTACCTAGGTTATGAACGAAATTATTTATTTCGAAGGACAAAGTGTAGGTAACAAAGTAGTTGGCCTTGTGGCAAAACTCTCAGCCAAAATAATAATTCATATGAAAATGTTTATCTCTTATTCTAATGTTATGACAATAATTATTGATTTACCATGACAAAGTCCAGCCAATTGGTAGTTGGCCTCTTACCAGTAAAGCTCCTTTGTAGCTATTATGACAAGAGAAAAAAATTGTAACCACGACAAGTCCTTCTTAGCCAAGGAGGACTCTCTTGGACAGTTTGGTAGTTTGCCTCTCAGCCAAAACAAGGTATTGCTTGTAAAGATAAATAGAAGCCATTCTTACTCTTTATCTAAGATAAATGTTATCAAAGATAGATACAATTTGAAATTTTTAAACCATTGGTCTTAGGTTAAGTAATTTTATTAGAGCAAGAGAAGGCCTTGATCCAACAATAGTTTGATTGGGCCCATGAGCAGAACGCCAAGGCTTGGCTGAGATAGGGGTGGTGCCCTTATGTCATCATGGACATAGGGCGAAATACTTCTTGGCATGTGCTCAGGCACCATATTAGGCATAGAGGCAAGGATTTACACCTGGATGGTCAGGGGATTGAGGAGGAATGCCGCAAGAAGGTGCATGCATTCAAGAGCTTCCAGGAAGCGACAAATTTTGTGGATTTGGAATGTCATAGGGCTATTTTGGATGCAGTTCATGCCCAAGAGAGGGCTTATTGCGTCTGCACTCGGCTTCCCACTTGCATTAGAGGGTGTCCGGTTGTGGTGAATTTAGGGTGTTTCTGTGTCTTTTTGTTTGTGAGTTTTGTGGTTTGCTTGCATATCTGGGGGAGGCCTAGCTCCGGTTTTTTATGGAGGGACCTTGATGTTATCTCATTTGGTCATGATGTAGTTTGGT
>MNCI01010074.1:260832-273815 GCA_015680685.1 Gnetum montanum | reverse complement strand
TGGGGTGGTGTGGGGACTATCACCCCTGATTTTGTAGGGGAGGGGGTGAATTTATAGTATACGGTGAATAGAGCCTAAGAGCTGAAATTTTGTACTACTATGTTTATATTAATACATATCCTGAACTTTCCTAAAAAAAAGTAATTTTATTTCTAGTGAAACTTTATTCCAATCATAGAGCTTGTTCATCATTTTTTTAAGAGGATGTTTGGGATAATATTACTAGAAAGTAAAATACAAAAGAGAGTACAAATTTGGGTCACTAGCGGTGGCCCACATGGGAGATATCAAGCTTGGGGGGGGGGGGGGGGGAACCCCTAATAACTATAAACTAGGAAATCGGGGGAGGGGGGAACCCCCAAAAATCGAAACCAAGGAACCAAGGGGTGTAATACCCTACCCACCCCCCTGGGGGGGGGGGGGCGTAAAACCACAAAGCCAGATAGCCAAGATTTACAACAACGAAAACCACATCGCAAAAGGCCAGATCTGCCAGTTGGGGGATAGTGGGAACCGCAGCTAGGTGCTATGGATGTGTTAGTAGTCTATGACATGCGCAATGCAGGTGCTCGAGGGCATGGAGAATATCCAATGTGTTACAGTGCAATTCAGAATCCACAAAATTGGTGACCTGTTGAATAGCTTGCATGGCTGCCTCCCGTCTATTCCGCTCCTCAACCGACTCCCCCTTGTTCGGGTGGAAACGTGTGGACATATGACGGATGTGTTGTTGGAGCACCCCCCATGAGCAGTCGCAGTTGATGCCCAGAACAATGTACGAACAATGCCCTTCTTGAAGCCATTGGCGTGCACTTTGTTTGTGTGCCTGGTCTAGCTACCTTTGCCTTTGCCTTTCCTCATCCTGTTCCCGCTCTTGTTGTGCCCACTTTGCCTCCTCGCACTCTCTGCAAGTAGCCTCTTCTTGAAGTAGCTCCTTTCGGATCTAGGTACAGAGCTCGTCAACCAGTCGGGCTTGGGCAGCCTCCGCTAGTAGGGTTTGTCTAGAGCAGCTCCTGCTCCTGCTCTCAGAAATGGGTCTCCAACTTAGCCTGCATGTGTGCGAGGGCTTCATCCCACTTGGCTTCCCATTCCTGTCTTTCTTCAACACGAGCAGTGGTTGCAGCCTCCGCTGCCACGTGGTGCAACTCCTCTTCCCATAAAGCCTCGTGTTCCAACGTCGACTGTGGGCAAGCGTTTGGCATCGCCATGGGGTTGAAGGCACTGGGCTTCCAGTGGCCACCTCTCTTTCGGGAATAAACCATTGCAGGTCCAGACCCTGATGGCCCAAGCTGATCCAAATGGGAGGGCCCAAGCGATGATGACCCTGAGGGGTGGGGACCCTGTCTCGATCCTGGCCTTGGCCCTGCCTATGGCCACACCCCCGTCGCCCCCCGCTAAAGGGCCAAAATAAGCCCAAAATGCCGCCCCCTCTTTTGCTATTGTAACAAAGCTAGAAAAAAGCGAGGCAGATTAACCCTAATCCCCAACTTCAGGCATTTGAGAAATGCAAAGTGGATGCCCTGGAGCTTGGACTCATTTCCAAACTGTACGAAAAACTAGTCCACCAGATTAGGAGCCAGAGCCCAAATAGGTGGCAGGGCGGATTTGGGCACCTATCTACTTTGTTTGCGTGGCATCGGCCTAGTGAAAAACATGTCAGCATCCTGTAACCCTCGAGTAGTGGATAGGATGACTTCGCCCTCCTCTTGGGCCCCCAGACATTTGGCAATCACGGATTCTGTGATAATAATTTCGATACCTTGGAAAAATGTGCAGTCCTCCTGCCAGTTGGTATAGAAGGCATTGTCCGGGACGACTGGGTCGCCCACTAGTCGCGGTAGGACATTACTCTAGCCACAACACTCCACCATTCCCCATAACTCTGCACTGTCTTGGAACACCGCACAGTCAGGATCATAGGTCGATGTAGCCCCCCTTGTTGCATCAATTTCTTTTTGCNGGTGATGTTGGTTAGCCTAGGGGGGGGGGGGGGGGGGGGGGGGGGGGGGCAACCGGTGCTACTGGAAAACTTTATGGTTGTGGATTTTCCACACCACCAATAAAAGCAAGGTGGCTTGGGAATTACTAGACAACGTTATTGAGGGAGGCCAACCCATCGCGTGCCACATGGTGTGCATGTAAACACATTGGAGGGCGAAGTGCGGGATGGTCTTGGGTGCAGTTCTGCATAATGGGTAGGTGTCATCGATATCGCAGCCGTGCCTTCGTAAATTCGTCTATATCGGTAGTGTTTACTTTCCAGCAGCCACAGAATGACTTTAATCTTCTCGGCTAGACGTCCTTGCCATATCTGATTCCATCTTGACACCAACAGATACATGGTCGATAGCAAGTGACACAGCTTGCATTCCAACCACCTCACGATTGCATTTGCAGTGCATGGCTGCAAAGTGTACACCAGGGTCTTGAGTCATGTGCCCCCAACTACCACTGAACGTACATGGCATTCATGATCCTTATCCATTGGGTCATGTCTTTAGTTTGGTAGGTGAAACAAAGGAGTAGTTGTTGTTGACCAAGCATAAGTTCATCTTCGAATTTCGAAATCCCCAAACCCCCCACAGATTGAGGGCCCGCGATCTGGTCCCAGTTGGCTAGGTGCAACTTACACCCCCCTCTGCCCCCGACCACACAAAGTGACGTATGAGCTTGTCTATAGCCTGATTTACTGCATGTGGCGGCCGTGCCGGGGGGGGGGGGGTGTAGCAATAGTAGCCACGAAACGGTTCATTGCCACTAGCACCCCCGATGCTAGCACCAGCCGCCCTTTATGAGTAAGAAAACGGTTCGCCCAGTTTTCGATCTGAGTTTCATTTTTTTCTAAAATGGCCCCCTAGGATATACAATGACCCCAATGGAACAACGGGATGCCTAGGTAGGAGTCTTGGATCATTCCAAAAGGAACTCCCAAGATTTGCGAAACCTAGTCTTTCACCTGAGTGTCCATGTTGAGGAAATGGGCCGTTGACTTTGCTCGGTTGATCACCAAGCTAAGCTCGATTGGCATCCAGGTAAGTGCCAGATTAATGCCACACGCTTGTAGGACCCCAGCCCGACTGAGCAGCATCATGTCATCAGCATAATGTTCAGCCAAACATTCCACCCTAGCAATTTTCAGGCCTCCTACTCCCGTAGCCTTGCAATAATATTGTAGAAGGTCCATACTGATAATAAAAAGTAACGACGAAAGGGGGTCCCCCTGCTGTAATCCCCTACTTGGGGATGAGAGTCCCCATAACCACACACAACNCCCCCCCCAAACGAAGGAGAAGCTAGTCGAAGATTGCAGGTGAATGCAGAGCTGAATAAAACCTAGGTCAACGCCTTTTTGCTGCATAGTGGCGGCAAGTGTCTCCTAGCTGATTGTATCATAAGCCTTGGTGATGTCTAATTTGAGGCATAGCCTAGGGAACTTTGAAAGATGAAGAGAGTGGAAGATCTCCTGCATTAGGAGTACTTGGTCCTGCAAGGTTCTGCCCTGAACAAACCCCGTTTGATTAATCCCGACTAGTTTGGGCATGAGGGGAGCTAACCTGCACACAATCATCTTAGAGAAAATACAGATTAACACGTTGCAGACCCCAAATGTTCCGGGGAGGATGCATCAGCACGTTTGGGAATGCACATGATTCGGGAGTAGTTGAGCTCCCGACGAACCTGCTTCTTGGCTAGCATTAGATTGAAGGCGTATAGGATGTTGGGTCCCACAATATCAAGGAAAGTTTTGAAGAATTTGAGACTCCAACCATCTGGCCTAGGTGCTTTCCCTCTAGGCATGGCCCCAACTGTTGTTGTTAGTTCCTACAAGGAAAATGGGGTCAGCAGTCTAACGTTATCTTCTTTGTTCAACACCTGCGGAACCCAAATAGACACGGGTGTTGTGGGCTGCTTTGCCTAGATTGTCTCCCAATATTGTGCTAGCTCTCTAGCCACATCTTGTGGATCATTGACTATCTCTCCCGTGTTAGTCTCCAGCCTGTGTCATTGGCTCCACCCACGTGTCTTAGCTGCAGCAAAGAAGAATTTTGTCTGTTTGTCTCCCTCCCTGAGCCATCTGATCCGCGATTGTTGTTTCCAATAGGTTTCCTCTTCCAAGTCCAGTGCTTGCAGTTGCATCAGAATATTCTGTTCCTCGTCTTGCAGGTCCTCCCCAGCTTCTTGTTGGGACTGCACCTGGGCCAACTGGCTCTGAAGGGCCCCAGCTTGTTCATCATCGACTATCTCTCCCGTGTTAGTCCCGAGCTTGTTCATCATTGATTCTGCTGACATGAATTAGAAAAATAGCTTACTGAGCCACTATAATTCATAGTCAACTGACACTTTCAGGTCATTACAGTCCATTTAGCTTATTTGTCTTGTTTCTGTCGAGGTCTTTGCATGGAGGCAGCAAGGCCCTTGGACTTCTCTCTGTCCTCATTCTGCCCTGTACCTGCACAAGATCTTAAATAAAGAAATAATACATGTAAAGGACCAGAGAGTGTGGCTGATGATCTTAGAAAAATAACACAACTAAAACCTCTCAATTATTTCAACAAATCTTGACAAATTTAGACAAGAATTAGAGATCATTTCAACAAATCACCAATGTTGCTGAAATACTATCACCTCCTACCTCATGTGGCAAATATTTGGGAATCATGTAGCAAATCTGTAGATTGGGGTCATAGCTGGTTAGTGCCTTAGGTGATGAATCTATAAGCTGCTTGCTACCTCATGCAGTGAATCTGTGAGCATTTGTCTCCGTTGCAATGATGGTACCTTAAAGATCTCTGTAAACTGTCCTATTTTATCGGAAGCATCTTTCTAAACTAAACGTTTGAGGTTCTTTTTTTTTGTTCTTAAATAAATCTGCAAATATTACAGAGTTTATTTTTGACAAATCATTGTCAAATTTTGCAAAAATGATTGTTATTATGATATGCTTGTGGCACGTGCATGAGAAGTTTTGAATTTCTTTCATCAATCCATATGTTTGTCAATGCAGTGTTTTATGGAATTTCTCTTTGGAGCCATGGCAAAAGTTTATGATTTAATTCTTTGATATTTATGTTTTTCTTTTTTAGGTCCTGAAATTGCATACTATTTCCTCTGAATTAAAACTTTTATTTGACGAGAATTCATTTAGTCCAGCTTTAATGTTATTCAAAGATAGAGGTCCTTACATCATAGGAACGAAATTTTATTGTACGTGGTAGCAGATCACACGAAATGGTTGCAATTCCAGGTAGAAAATCTGCTGTGAATGGTAGATATATATACTGGAAAATATAGCGTTTAACGATTATGATGTAGATGTGGAAAATATGGCAAAATCAGGGATGCATTTTTTGACTTGACATTAGAAATTGACTGTGTCAGAAATGTGATTTTATTTAGCCAAATCATCATTGCAGGTATCTTGTCGAAGTTCTATCTTAGCTTCTAACATGCATTTTTGTGTGAAATTTGAATATATAATGTACTGGAAGCTGACAATACGAATTACCAAATATAATTTGAAGCCAGTTCTTGTTGCTGGTGGAGGTGGAGTAGGAATGGAAGTTGTTCGTCAGCTGGCAAAAACAGGTTCTTGGGTAACTGTTTTACAAAGAAGCGATAAATTTAGGAAAGAGATAGAAGAATTGGGAGCCATGCTTGCTATTGGTGATGTCTTAGATAGTTCAACCATAGAGAAGACATTTCGTTCAACCAGTTTTGATGCAGTGGTTTGTACTGTTGGTAAGTTTATTAATTATCGTTTTCTACTTTTGGAGTTTCAGTAAGTTATTTTAAGGAATACAATAAAATTATAATGCCTCATGCTGCATGCGCTAGGAAACGAAGCCAAGTCTTTTATTGTACTCTATATTAATTATGTAATATTATATTTAAAATGGCCTAAAGTTATATGTACCTTTGCTTTGTTATACTTTTATGTTTTTGTAATGTATTAAAAATGGGGGCTGTGTTTTAAATATACTTTATATAGCGTCTAGGTTAGAAGTCATCAATGTACCTTGTAGGTTCTAAACCTAGCGAAGGTTAACTAAGAGAAACTATGTTGGGGAATTTGCATAGCTCTTCATGTTGATGGATTGTTATGACTTGTAAGCTCTATTTGGAGTGACAGGTTCTTAGTTTTTGAGGAATTGTTGTGTGAAACACCCCAAAATTCGAAGACATTCTTGCTTCACCAGGCCTTTGCAATTCGTGCAGCATTACGGCAGTTCTTCAGGAGATGGGTGCTCTGATTTTCAAACTATCTGCTTCAGCAAGTTTTCTAAGTTAAGGATTCTTGCTACGCTACGCTACGCCACGTAGCGTAGCAAACTTTAGAAGACGTTTGCAAAAGCACAATACTATGCAACGCTACGCTATGCCAGCATAGCACAACGTAGCAAAAGTTGGACAACCAGTCCCCTCGCCCAACTTCGAGTCCTTCAGCAATGTCTACTTCCGTCAGAAAGCAGCGAACTTGGCAAAATCAAGTCATGTTTGCTGCTATGCTACGCTAAGCTACAAGGTGCAGCAAGGCGTAGCAATTCTGCGGAAGTGACAGAAGGCAATTCGAAGGCCGGGATCAGCAAGTTCGCAAGTTTCTCAGTGCAGAAGACAAAGTTTGCAGATTGGCGACGTTTTTTGCGACTAAGGCCAGTTGCTATGCTACGCTATGCTACGTAGCGTAGCATAGCATGGAAAGTCTGCGGCAAACAGTTAGCATACTTCAAGGGTCTTCAACGCATGCAACAAAACACAACGCAAGCTTCTCACTTCATCCAGTGGCTGCGCTACGCTATGCTGCGTAGCGTAGCACAGCGTAACAAGATGCTACACCACGCCAAACATGCTATGCTACAAGGCATAGTAAGACTTGGCAAGCTGTTGCGCGACATCAATGCACTTCACCTAATCGCACCGTTGCTCTGACAGCGTAATTACAGCATGGCAGGTTCGTAATTTCAGCGTGGCAGGCTCGCCCAACGGTCATGAAGGCATGTGCAGCATAGACAGGTCAGCATAAGCCCAAGGCACGTGGCATTCAAATAGCATCTTTCACGCGTCCTTGGTCCTATAAATACCCCAATGAGCAACGTTTAAAAGGCCTCTGGCTCTCACTTCTCCTTTTTTCCACTCCTGGGCTCTCCCTAACATCTTGGCATTCTAACTCTTAGACTCTCGAGCATTGTAAGTTTTTTGTTTAACACTGTAAACAGTTAGCATTCTCAGTTGGCATTCTTGTTCTGTTCTCTTCTACAACCTTGGTAGTACTTTGCATTGTTAACGTCGGAGTCCGCGTTCAAGCTCACAGCCCTCTGGCTCTACGCATCTCGGTTACTCTCGGGATCTCTGCACTTCTCGACGTTGTGCAACCAGTTGTATCCATCTTGACAGAGCGAGGTCATAGCTTCGAAGCGGTGCATATTTTCTAACTGCATTTTACATTATCTCCTGTTTACTGTTGCATTTTACATTGTTTTCTATCTCTTTTGCATCTAAGTATTACTTCGCGCTATCAATCTCGTTTTTTTTAAATCACACGTTGCAAAAGGTTATATAGACACCAACTAAGTCCCTGTCTGATCGGCCAGACCGTTTAGGGTGCCCCGTTTCCGTCCCATCCAGCACGGCCCTCCTGTGGAGACGGGGTCAAGACCGTGGTTGGCTGACGACCCCTTAGCGTTTTCCAGCCGTCGACGTTTTTAGTCGCTACAGTCTTTCTGGCGTTAGACAGAGGGCCTTTTGGTGCCTTTTCCGCATGTCACGGTAGTCTTGTAAGCCTTCTGCACCCTGATGTGCATTAGCATAAATGTGACACCCTTTTGCGGTTTTTTATGCGTCATGCGGTGCAGATCGGTCGCCTCGACGGTTCCTCGGGAACCCTATAGGACATAAAGCCTCCGATTGCCAGTGGACTTGCCTTTCTTTTTTACGGTAGTCTTGCATGTGTTCTGTACCCTATCGCGCACTAGCGTAAACGTGACACCCTTTCGTGGTTGTTTACGCATCGTGTGGTACAAACTGGTCGCCTCGACAGTTCCTCGGGAGCCTGGCAAGACATAAAGCCTTCTTTTTGATTGCTTGTCAACTCCTTTGCTCTTTTCGTTCGCAAAATTGTTTCGCTTTCAAACTTCTTTGCCTTTTTCTGTTTGCAAAATTGTCTAGCTTAGTAGCAATGGCTTCCGCAACTACCGCTGCTAATGCCTTCAACGTGGAGGTTCCTATCACGGTTCAAGGTACCACGGGTGCTGAACAACCGCTACTAATACCTTCAACGTGGAGGTTCCTATCACGGTTCAAGGTACCACTGGTGCCGAACAACCGCTGAACCCAATGCTGGAAACACGTCGATCCCTCAGGATCCAAAACTGAGGACCTGAGGGCTTGGCCCAGCAACACGAGCGTTATAACTTTCTCTGTGTAAAGGTTTAGGCGAACCTGCCTTTGGATGTACACAAATTCGAGAGGAAACATAGCTTCGAGTTCGCTTACTGCGACGGGAAGGAATTTGTTCCCACTCCCGGCATTTCCATACCTTTGACACAGGCAAACCAAAGGCTTCTAGACCAGCTAATCCAACTGGCTAGGCTTAGGGAGCAACAGGACACGGCGTCCAACCAAGATGACGTCTTTCAAGACGGACAAGAGGAACTCGATTCCCAATCTGACGAGGGAGGTCAAGCCAACCTCGTTCCTGTCCCTCCTACCTAGTCCTTTTGGGCCAACCCATTGTCTGTCACCGCTCCCTTTGTCATCACGCCTACGCTTCCGCAGCCTACAATTACAATCGCAATGGGTAGCCATGTCACATTCCCGGCGTATCAACACCCTTATTCCGCTGTTTCATTTGCAGTAACTATGCCTCCGCAAACTATTCATCAGCATATTCCTGTAGCACATAACACACCAATCATGGCTACCCTGTCGCATGTTCACACTGTACCTACTTTGCAATCGTACGCAACTTCCATATCAATTTCTACGTTCACGTCTATTCCACCCACTATGGCGGGCCCAGGTCTGTCCATATGGTGGACCCTGTTCGCTTCTTCGCCTATTCTACAACCGTCGTAGATGTCTCACTATGTTCGCCCTTAGACCTACCAAACCCCGCAAATGGTACAACTTAACATAGGGCTATGGTCTGTTCCGTCGGTGACACAAGCGGTCTATCCGATGGCTCAACCCGCAATTGCTGCTCCAGCAGCACCACCTACTGGGTGGCAGACAACGCAAGCAGCACCGTTTGCGGGGGCTGTCCCAACAGTACCATCGATGGGTCAAACTGCTACCCCTACCACGCCACAGGTGGCAGCTGCCTCGGCAGTTCCCCAACCGTCCACAATGTTGTAGGGTCTGGATCAAGCGTTCCAGCTTATCCAAACACTCATCTAGGAAATAAAACGCCTCAAAGCTGTTGGGTATGACATAGTACAAGTCATGGACTTTTACTAGGATGACCCTGTCAGCCCTGCAATCCCTGCTTTGATGTTACCCCCAGGGATGTCTCTCCCACACTTCACAAAATACGATGGGGAGGGAGACCCCAATGCGCATCTTGTTACCTTTAGATCTGAATTTCTTCTATTGCAACAATGGCCACACACGATCATTCGTGTCTTTGCTATGTCCTTGGTCGGTAAAGCCTTAGATTGGTATCGCGTGTTGCTGCACTTATCCATTTCAACTCTGGAAGAGCTTCTGACCCAGTTTGTGACACGCTTCAAGTACAACTTGAAGGCAAAGACCACGCTGGACCCAGAATTTTCTTACAACCTTCTCTTTGGTTGACTTGCCCATTGAGAACTGCCGGTTCACATGGAGTAACCGAAGAAAAGGCCTGGATCGTGTCCTTACCCGTATTGATCGGGTTTGCGTCAGCACAGACATGCTCCTCCGTTCCTCAGTGCGGGTGTCGGGACATGAAAGGGTGGCTTTAGATCACCGCTCGTTGACTGTTACCATCGGGCCCGACAAGCCCAGCACCCCGCGCCCCTTCCGTTTCGAAGCTTCTTGGTTAGCCAAACTGTGGTTGAAGCCGCTGGTGGAGGAGATCTGGACGGACTATCAGCTCGGCCAGGAGGACCCTCGAAACTTTCTACGGGAAGCTTTACTTCGGCTAAAATGGGCTATCAAGGGGCTACCGGTGGCTGACAAGTTCTCCTTCTGAACGGGTCTGTGTGAGCTCCAGGACAAGCTCGGCCAGATCCAAGCTCGGCAGGAGGTAGGGGAGGATCTCCATGGAGAGGAGCAGCGTGCGCTGCGGCAGCTGCAGGCCCTGGATCAGGAGGAGGAGACCTACTGGCGACAGCGCTCCCGGGTGCGCTGGATCAGGGAAGGAGACCGGCAGACCAGATTCTTCTTTGCCATGGCCAAGTCGTGGGGGGGGGGGGGGGGGCGGCATGCCAAGAAGTCTCCGCAACTAGAACGGGGAAATCGTTGATGACCCACAACGCATGGCATAGATGCTGACACAATACTGGGGTGGGATTTGGGCCAAGGGCCCCACCAGGCCCATCTCGATCCCTGTTCCACGAGTGTTGTGCACGCAGGATAATGCTCTGTTATTGGCCCCATTCTCTTGGCAGGAACTCACGACCACGATCCAAAGCATGTCGGGAGGGAAAGCACCTGGGCCTGACGGTTGGACCCTCGAATTTTTCAAAACATTCCTAGATATCTTGGGCCCCAATTTGCTTGATGCACTGAACCTCATGCTGGCCAGGAGATAGATCCGTAGGGAGATAAACTGCTCACGAATTGTGTGCATCCCGAAGCAAGTTGATGCACAACGACCTGAGCAGTTTCGCCCTATCGGAGTGTGTAACGTGATCCTCCAAATCTTCTCTAAATTGTTGGTGCATAGGCTTACACCGCTCATGCCCAAGCTGGTGGGAAAGAACCAGGCAGGCTTTGTGCAAGGACGGATCATCCAGGACCAGATCCTCCTCATGTAGGAGGTGATCCACTCGCTTGGGACTTCGAGCTTCCCTGGGCTTTGCCTCAAGCTGGACATCACGAAAGCTTACGACACCCTAAGTTGGGAAGCATTGCAGTCCATCATGCAACAAAAAGGCTTTGACCCGCAATTCACCCGGTTGTGCATTCACCTGCAATCCTCGGCGGGGTTTTCCTTTGATGTGGGGGGCCGGTTGTGGGGCCTCGCATCTCCAGGGAGGGGGCTGAGGCAAGGGGACCCACTCTCCCCCCTCCTCTTCATTATTGCCATGGATCTAATGCAACATTACTGCAGTACCTTCGGGGTGGATGGGCTTAACATAGCCGGGGTGACTTGTCGGGCGGAACATTATGCGGATGACACGATGTTGCTAAGCAGGGCGGCGGTCCCACAAGCACGCTGCATAAACTTGGCGTTATCTCGTTTGGCCACCGAGCTGCGGATGGAAGTCAACAGAGCTAAGTCCGCAGCCTATTTCGTTAATGTGGATGAGCAGATTAAAACAAGGGTGACACAAACCCTGGACATTCAGCCAGGGGCCGCCAACGACACATACCTGGGCATCCCCCTTTTCTGGTGGGGGAGGACCACGGCGTGGGGTCATCTGCTGGAAAAGATTGAACGAAGGGCAAGCCATTGGGCTAACAGATTCCTGAGCCGCAAGGGGCGCCTGCTGGTGGCTCCATGAATCTTTATGGCAACCGCGCGTTTTGTGGCTGTGGTGGCCGCCCCCCGGTACCGTCATTAATGCCGTTAATACCTTGGTTCGTCACTTCGTCTGGGGGGGGGCAGAGGGGGGAGCAAATTGCACTTGGTCCGGTGGGAGCAAATGGCGCGCCCACACGGCGCGGGCGGCCTGGGCATCACGACGTTCGAGGACGGGTTGATGCTGGGGCGGCAACGGCTTGGTCTCCGGCTCTCATGGCCGCATCAGGACCCGGTCCCATGGATTAATATTATGCGCAATAAATGTCTGCTGGGAGACGACGGCGTGGGACTCCAAATCTTGGCAGGCGGTTGCCAGACACGCGCGCAACATGCAGGCCTCGAGTTGGGCAAACCTCGAGCCCAGAGCCATCATGGCTGAAAAGTATCCGCGCTGTGACGCCTGGCGGCGGATCTGGAGGGGGTGGCTACCTGAAAAAAGTAAATTCTTCCTATGGTTAATGCAGCACGATGCGCTGCCTGTCAGAGCCCTGTTACGACGGCGCGGGCTGCTAGACACGGACACGTGTCCTACATGTGGGGGTGTGGCTGAAACTACCCTCCACTTCGCTCGCGACTACCCCCGCATGTGTGACATGTGGCGCGCAGCGGCGATGCCCCCCCCTCGAGGTGCCTGATAGGCGATTCTTGAGCCATGCTACTTCTTTGGGTAGCATGGAAGGCTAGGAATAATTTCATTTTTCAGCAGCAGCGGTGCCCCCCTCCACAGCGACTGGTTTGGCAGGCCTTTATTGCATGGAAAGAAATTGAAAGCGCCATGGGAACCATGCCCACGTTCGAGCCAAACTGCGCCACCTTTCAGGAATACGAGGAGCTCTGGCAATTGGTGGTTCAATGTGGGTGGGCTGATCCGCTACAGCGACTGGTGGGGGACCCAGATTTGGCCGATGATGCTTTCTTCTCCAACTGGGTCAACAACCGTACCTTCTTCCGGGGGCGTGAGATCTGGGTCACGGAAGCAGTGATTGCCAGCTGTCTGGGGGCCCCCATTGCAGGGGAGACCATCTTACCCTCCACCCACGGCCTCCAGGACGCGGAGCTGTTCTTTGACGGGCTTGTCCCCAGGACGAAGAGCAAACAGGTGCCTAGATTTGCCCTCCCTCGCCTTTGGGCGCGTGGTGTGGACCTGGTCGACAGATTCTTCGTCTAGTCTGGCAACGGATCCAAGCTGCAGGGCCTGCACTTCACCTTTCTCCGTTGCCTCAAGAGGGGCTGCCAGGTCAACCTCCCCCGCTATTTTAAGGAAGCCCTTAGCCTCAAGCGTCGGGGTCGTCACTCGGGGGTGATTCTGGCTCTGTGG
>MNCI01010074.1:243839-260765 GCA_015680685.1 Gnetum montanum | reverse complement strand
CTCCTGCGGTGGGAAGGAGTTGGGGCCCTTGGGGCGCTAGCGTCACGCGGGGCCGTAGGGCCCTCCCCCCCGTGCGACAGGACCAGTCTACCTTCGCACCCCCAGAAATCTCCGCCCCCCCTGAAACCTCCGCTTGGAACGAGGAACAACGGAAGAGGGTGGCGGAGGAAGCCAGAGAGGCGGAAAGGAAGGAGTGGGAGGTGAAGTGGACGGAAGCCCTCGCCCAGGCCCTTGAATCAGCCAAACAGTCCCTTGAATCAACCAAACAGTCCCTTGAATCAGTCAAATAGTCACCAAAAAAGTTAGTCACAATAGCAGCAACGAAGTCAACCTCCCAAGAGCCCACAAGAACTCTCAAGACAGCTCAAGAGATGGTTGAGAACAAGCAAGGAACAACCACACACTCTCTCCTCTCCTCAACTCCTCACCCTTTCAACTCGCATAGTCTCCCCTTGGCTAAAAGTGAAAATGAGAGCAAACACCCTGGGTGAAGACTTGTGCACAAAATTTTACACACTGGACAAGGAGTAGACAACCTGTTCTTTAGAAATCCTTTTTTCTTTTTCTATTTATGGCATCATTGCTACTTGACTTGGACAAGCAAGCTCTAATGAGGGAGTAGACATGTGAAATTGACAACATTCAAGAAAGTTACATGATCCCTATTAAATGAGTCCTTTGTCCCTTTTTCCATCCATTAACATAGAGTGTACAATTTGCATATAAATAAAATAGAGGTCATCATAAGCATGTCATAGAGCATACATCACCATCCCACATTGACTTTTCTCATGGCCCCACCTTTTTGTCTTGTTTTAAGTCACTTTTAAGTCTAATTTAATTTTGGCCTTTTATCTATTTTCCACATTTCCTATAATTTATCTAGTAAGATATTAAACTTTTTTTCCATCCAACATTTTACACATGCTAAGTTGATCATAAGAAGCACAAACATGCCATAACTACCATGCTAGAAATTAATATTTTGATTAAATCAAGGAAAATATGGTCCCATTCGGTACTTTTTTAATCATTTAATATTAAAATCTCAAAATCTAGGGCTTGAATTGAAAAACTAATTGTAGATCTATATTGGAGGTGTAAAGTTGAGTTAGTCCACCAAATTTGAGTGTGATTCACAACTTTGAATTTTAATGTATTTTAATTAATTTAATATTTAATAATTTAAAAATTCTAACTAAATGTCAAAATAAACCATGAATCCATATCATGTTAATTACTAATATTATTCTAAAATAATGCTAGCTTTGCAATGCTCTTTCATTAATAAAATAAATATATATTTTAGAACTTAAAATAATAAAAAAGTAGTAATCTTGCTTATGTCTCTCGCGCGCGCTCTCTCTCTCTCTCTCTCTGTTTGAGAAAAGGTAAGGAAATATATATTAATAAAAATCATGATATATACAATGCGATAGATATGGGGTTTACTGTCACCACAAAGGGGAGAAAACACCTCTCGTTTGGAAATAGACAAACAAAATAGAGAGTCAACCTCTCATTAGTTGAGCCCAACCCGAATTTCATTAAACAACAAAATCATCATTTTTGTGGGGAAGTGTTAACAAGGACCAAAAACAAAAAGACCAAGATCTAGAACCACACAAAGTAGGGAATCTTCTCCTATCCAAGGTCAGAGGACTAGAAACTAAAGCCGTCTAGGGAGCCTAACACAATGACAGGTTGCCCATTGTTGGGCATGGATGGTTTCCAGAACTACCCTATGTTGTTCAGTGTCTACAAAGGTGGCAGCCTACTAGAAATCTTTAAAGGCCTCGACCTTCTTAGCACATTCCTCCTCAGTGCCTATCCCATCTAGGTGCAGCTTCGTGGTGGTTCTTCTAATGTGTTGGCATAAGGCTAACCAAGATGTGTTGCAATTAATGTCCATAATAATGTATGGACATTTCTTGGCCTCTAGCCACAATCTAGCATTCTACTCATGAGCGCAATCTTGTTGTCGTTGGATTTCTTCAACCTCCCTTTGCTCTTTCTCATGATACTCTTGCTCTGTGAGCTCTTACACTATTCTACGTTGTTCCACTTGAATTAATTCCTCTCGTTCCTCTAGCATCGCCTGGGTTGCTAACTCCTTTAGATCCTAGTATCATTTTGTCTTGTGCTCTCGTTCAACATACTAGCTCTTGGCTAGAGCCATCATGTGGCAAAACTCCTCCTCCCTCGCATGTCACTTCACCTCCCAAACAAGTCGTTCTTTCCATTAGGCCTACTTTGCCACTTCCTTAGCTGCTTTGGTTGCTATTGCTATTGCCGCCTCTACAATGGCTTTCAACTTCACCTCAACCTTTGCCTTGTCAATGTCCAAACATGTGACCTTTGCTATGGCTTCCCACAAAACCATGTTTAGGGTTGTCAAAGAAGCATGCCTTGCCTCCTCTAGGGAAGAGGAGGTTTGCTCCTCCTGCGTTCTAGCAGGTTGTGCCCCTGACGTCTGGTCCTCTTCCTCCTTCCCAAGGTGATCCCCTCCATCACCAGCCATCAGCTGTAAAAAAACTTGCAACTCAGACTGCGACAACCTCGAACTTACTAGCAATGCTGCCCTCCAAAGGGCTAAGGTTAGCCCCAAGTGGTGGCCGTGGTGTTGCCATCAAAGTGCTTCAAGAAAGAAACGAGGAAGATTGGTGCTGTGGCCAAGCTTCAAGCATTTCAAAAAAGAAAAATGGACACCATGTAACTTCTAGGCATTACCTATTTAAACAAAAAACCTGTCTACTAGTTCCGCTGCTTCCTACCATAGTTGGTGCAAAGCAAATTTAGGGACTTATCCACTACCCATTTTGGAATGGGGCCAACGAAGAATCTTGTAGCATCTTTGAGGCCACAACCGATAGGGAGGATGACTTCCCCCATGGCTAGAGCCCCAAGCAAGCTAGCCAACGCCACCTCAATTATTGGAATGTGAATACCTTTGAAAGTCATGGAATTTGCACTCCAATTGCAGAAGATGGATTTGTCCACAAGGTCCAACTCCCCTTCTAGTAGCACAAGGACATCTGCCTAGCCTACATGTTGCACAAGCATCTAGAGCACCGCCTGGTTTATTTGGAATATGGAACATGGTGGTTCAAAAGTCAGGGTTTAGTCCATTGCTGTGGAGGCTTCACATCATAGTTGGACTCCTTGCACTGCAACTTGCGTCGGAGGAGGGAGTGGCAAAGATTGAAAGATTAGGTTATTGTGGGTTTTCCAAAGCTTCCACAAAATCATCGTCGCGAGNGGGGGGGGGTGGGTGTTGGGAAGTGCTAGAACACGCCAAGTGTTTGCCACATAAGAGCATTGATAAGTGAAATGATTAATCATCTTCGGTGCTCTCGAACATAATGGGCAAGTCTCACATATGTTAAGCCCATGCACCCAAAGAGCACCCCGCATAGGTAAGGTAGCATGATTGATTAGCCATAGAAGGAATTTGATCTTTTCAAGGAGTCTACCCCTCCATAGAGTTCGTCATCCTACTACTAATGGGTATTTTGCCTTAATGATGTCTTGGGGCAGCATCTCCATCATGCCTTCAAGTTGCATCACGTTGGTGTGCATGTAGATGGTCCTCCATATTTACAAGTCATGACGCATTGCTTCCCACACATGATACTTGTGCTACATTATCTAAATCCATTGTGCTAAAGCATCATTCACTTGAAGGATTTGATTTGTGAGCCACTTGTATCCCAAATTGATCATATCTTGGAATCTCAAAATCCCCAACCCTACGACCTCTTGAGATCTAGTGACAGTGTCCCATCCAACCATATGCATCCTCTCACGCCCTTTTTCCCTTGACTAGATGAACTTCCTAATAAGTTGACCTACTTTGTTTATGACTCCTATGGGGGGAGAAGTCATTGTCGTTGTAAGCCTGGCCATTGTTGATAGCATTGAGGTGGCCAGAACAATTCTCCCTTTCCTAGTTAGGAAATGCAAGGTCTAGTGCTTGATACATTGTTGTAATCTTTGAATTAGAGTAGACCAAGTGCTTTTTCTATTCCATGCATAAATGGGCAGGCCCAAGTAACAGTCCTACTCCATACTTGGGAGCATCCCCAACACCTACAAGATCCTCCCTGAGGTATTGGTCAAGTGCATCCCTTGTTAATCTCTATGCCAATCTCCTATGTCATTCTACCATGCCTCGTATTAACTGTGTGTGCCTGTGGTACAAATGCACGTGAAAGCAAAATAGTATCATCTGCGTAGTGCTCAACCCTTGCAATCCTCAACCCTCGCACACCTTCCTCTTTGCAGGAAGATTGCAAGGTGTTCATTGCAATGATAAATAGGTAAAGGGAGAGAGGATCTCCTTGTCGCAAGCCTTGTTTAGGGGAGGAAAACCCCCAAAGCTTTCCACCAATGTCAAATGAAGAAGCCCTTGAAGCTTGGATTTGAATATAGAGATTGACAAATTTGTGATCAGATTCTTTCATGCAACATTATATTTTTCAGGGTATCCCAACTAATGGTATCATAAGCTTTGTTAATGTCCAGCTTAATACACATACATGGATAATCGGTGTTCTGGAGTGAATTGATAATCGCTTGAAGAAGAATAACTTGATCATGGAGAAATATCCTCTTAATAAATCCAACTTGGTTGCTTCTTACTAGATGTAGCATCAATGGGGCAAGGCGATGTACCAACATCTTCATGAATAATCTGATTAGGGTGTTGCATAACCCTATTGGGTGAAACTAGGAGGGATCTAAAGGATTGACAATCTTGGGGATGAGCACAATCCTGTAACAGTTAATCTCATGGTGAACTTGTTACCTCTGAAGCATTAAGTTAAAAGCATGTAGAAGATTCTCCCTAGGATATCAGCAAAAGCTCGAAAGAACTCAACTAGCCATCCATTTGGACCAAGGGCTTGATCCTGCTTCATCAAAGCAAATGCCTCATCCAACTCCATCCAAGAGAAAGGCTCCATCATTGTTGTTCTCCACCTTGTCAATAATCAACCTCATTGGAACAGACAATGGTAGGGTGCTTATCTTAGCCCAGATATTGGCCCAATATTGTTTCACCACTTGTGCAATCTCCCAAGGATTGACTAGGATGGCTCCATCCTGTAGCAACTTAATATCCTTAGCCTTGCCATCGAACTTTGTAGTAGCAAAAAAGAATTTCGTATTCCTATTCCCTTCCTTTAGCCATTTAGTGCACGTGTTGTTTCCAGTACAATTCTTCTTCTTCAGAGAGGGACTGTAACTCTTTTAACACCATCTACTTTGACTCCTCCATTGCCTCCTCTGATTCTTGCTGAGCTTGGAGATTTGCCAAGTGTTTGAGGAAAGCCATTTGATTGGATTAAAGGAGAATTTCTCCACAGCTTTTATAGAGTGGATGGATTTTTTGAGGTGGCAAAGTCCTATTTTCAGAAAGTTCCTTGGATCAATCTGCGAGGGATAATCGACCCAGATCTTTACCACTAGAGGTCTGAGCCAAGGCTTTAGCAGCCAAGAGTGTTCAAAGTAGAAGGAGAAGTTGTTCGTTGAGGCCCCCTCCCCACCTAGCAAAGGATAGATCGGTGGTCTAAAGCCTGCCTCTCTTTTCCAAACACTTGCACCTCAGAATCCAGCAAGATGTTGGTATTGACCCAAATGTAGTTGATTCTGGACAAAACCAAGTCCTTCCCTTGGCGGCGGTTGCTCCAAGCAAACTTGCAGTTTGCAATATCCATGTCTACCAAGTCATGTGTCTGTAAGAAGTCCACAAACTACTGACTACCAGGTGGCTCCAAGAGATCATCACTAGACTTCTCCTAGGCATGCAAGTGTTGGTTGAACTCTTTGACCACAATCCACTACTTCATGTCCACTAGTTGAGCGATTTTGCTTAGCTCTTCTAGTCATACCTCCCAATTCTTGGCAGCATAAAAATTTGTAAGCCAAAAACCTGCCTCCATGAGGAACATAGTAATACTCCAAGTAGATGAGTCTACTAGGTTAAAGGGCAATCATGCCATTATTGCCAAGCCTCCAACGTTTCCTCTATTAGGAACTAGTTGTTTCTACCACTTGGCCCAATGGGCCCAATGGAGATGGTGGGCCTCTTGGGCATGTAGCTTGGTTTCTTGTAAACAAACAACTTCACAATCCTCTCTTCTTACGATTTCACTTAGGGTAGTTCTCTTATAGGAGGTACCTTGACCCCTGCAGTTCCAAGACAAGATCTTCATGGTTTACTAACCAATCTTTTCTTATAGACCTCCTTTAAGGTCGGCTGTAACCCCATGTCTATCTCTGCTTGAGTTTGTTTGCTACAAGCTACTGGGGAAAGAGGCCTCCTAGCCTTCCCTTGCTTCGATGAGATTGGAAAGCCCCCCTGCCACACCTCCACCACTTCTAGGATGTCCATCATTTTGGGGACTGATGACCCCTTGACAATTGCAAGCCACTTTCCCAATGGGGGTAAATCACCCCCAACCCTGTCAAGATTTTTAGGTGGCTTAGGGGAGATAAGTCACGGTGATTGGAGTTGCATAAGAATAGAAGCATGCACTTCTGGTGTAGGAGTAGAAGCATGCACTATATGCGTAGGCTACTCATGTCATCCCACCAACGTCCAACCATCTCCATCCTTTCAAGGTGGAGCCTTGGTTCAAACTTGATAGGCTGCCACCTAGTGGTTGCCCTTTGCACAAATTGTGCAGTGAGCAGCAGTGGCCATGCCACTTGCTGAAGGCTTGTTCGAATGAAGATATTCATACTCAACATGGAGTATGTCTTCCTCAACCGGGAGATCCAGGACCACTTCTTGTACTTGGTCCCTGGACCCTAGTGACCTCTAGATGCAAATGTAGGCATAGCCTATCCTTTCCATTGAATCAGTAAAGTGATCAAAAGCAATGAACTCTCCAAAAAAAAACCCTACTAGGATTTTCAAGAAGTCTATCATCTATAACTCCTAGGGAATATTGGACACTCGGATCCAAATTGATGCTTGGGAGGAGAGATCAATGTCTCTATGAACACCCTGACACCATGGTGTGAGGGCTAGGCCTTGAGCCTCGTAAAACCAAGGATCCCCGAGAAAGACTTTATCCTAGTTAGTCACTAAGTGAAACACAAAGAGCAACAACTCTTTTGTCAGGATCCAAACTTCAATGCCCTCCTATCCCTAGCTCGTTGCAACCCATTTTCGGATAAGATCGAGCTTGGGCTGTGCACCTCTAGAAATGAACTTGCCAATGAAGTTAAGTTCCAAGGTCCAAACTCCTTCATTGGGCAAACGATGGACTTGCAAGCACATGACCCCCTCCTGTCGGGAGCAAGCCTCGATACCTCTGTCCTCGAGATGCCAGCCCACCATGTCTAAGCTGGCCACAGTCCCCTCAATGTTGGAAGTACCACCACCAACATCTCCTCTAGATAGACCCTTTGCATTGCAATGGCTCAACTTCCCTCCACCACCACCAAAATCGTTCGCACCTAACCCGTTGCCACTGAAACCTATTCCACCAAAACCACTGCCTGCAAGACCTCTGTCACCATCCTTGCCTGGTAACACGCTACCTCTACAGCTGCACTCACTCTTGTGCTACCTCCCATCTCTCCAACACTTTCCCTATAGCTGGAGCATAGTATGAATTACCAAGAGATCATATCATTCTCCCTTTCCAATCTTGCTCATGTCACCCAAACAAAGGTCTTCATATTACGAAGAAGTATTCAGCACATCTATATATATATATATATATATATAAAAGCTTTGAAACAAATTAAAGTCTAAATATTTAATAGAGTATGCAGGTCATATGTACAAATGTGGGGCATTACAACGTTGCACTGTAGATTAGTGTTGTTGGTGAGTATTCTAACGTTTAGTTGATGGAAGTTTTGATTTTAATTTTTATGGTGATTTAGGCTTTAGAAGTTATTAGTTTTATTTTTTGGAGATGCCCCTAAGCAAATGGTTATACATTACAAAAGGTAACTTAGCCTTGTGGAATTATGTGGCCTAGCTTTAAAAATTAAAAATTGAGCATCTACAGAGTTGGAATTATAATAGAATTAAAGAGAAAATAACTTCTTGTTGCCTTCTGCCTTTGCATTTGTTTGTTCATGAGGGCATAATCTCTGGAATCCTTGGAGAGTCATCTCTCTATCTTGCCGAATTCTTTGAAGAGGAGAAAACAATTTTCATCCACCTACAGTAGGGGATGCTAGCCTGCAGAATGTTGTCATCTCATAGAATGAAGCTTGCTGCCTGCCACAAGGTCATTATGAAACCGGAATGATATGTGTTGGCTTTTTGCACTAGACATTACATGAAGAAATTAGGAATGTTTATTTGTTTTGTGTGCTTTATGCACTTCATGAATATGAAATGCACTCCTATATGTTCAGATACATTACCTAATTGAATGAAGAATCTCTCAACCAGACAACAGACTGCGTTAGTTCAAGGTGGAACTGTGTCCTTGACTGTTGGAGCTTTTGTTTGTACCTGGCTGGATGAAGTCATTTGCACCATGGAGCCCCTGTTTGCTAGCTGATGATCTCACCTTCCATGTGTATCTGTAGAAGTTTGGCTACATCCTCTGAGAGGGGACTGTCTCTACCCTAGAAAAATGTGTGCATCCCATGCCAATGGTGGAAGAAGATGGTTGTGTTGAGCTTTCTATCCTCCTGTAGTTTGGGGATAAGCTTGTTCCATTCAGCTCTCATTGCCAGTGCATACAATTCTCTGTTGTCTCTAAATATTTCCATATCTAGTTCAAATATCAGGGTCACACCTATCATGGCTGAAATCTCATCAATGTAAGGGGAGGGGGAGAGTGCTGGAATACCATAGCATTTTTGACTTCCCAGATATTCCAGACCACAATCACATAAATAGTGTTTATTTTGACATTGTGCCTCTTCTTCAACGCCCATACTTCAATGTACTATGAGACCTTGACAGCCCATCGGCACCTCAAAGTGAGGTGTCTATTTTTTGCTGCTAACAAGATCTTAATTTAAACTGTTAAGCAAACACCTCAAATGTGCTCTGATATTATTTGTTCGGTTTGAAAACCACAACTCAAAAAGGGGTAGAATGATAAATCTTTAGAAACAGCCATTTGGATGGAATGTTAGAATACTAAAACCAGATCATATTTTCGTTATTTTGAATCAAATTTTATACATAAGCCATTCAGCAAGATGGCCCCGTGATTGTGTGACTGTATCTATAGTGACCTTGTTCACGTTGTCATAATAGCATCTATCCCAACACTAATTACACTTTTACTTTTTTAGATTGAAAGGACATTTTGAGTTTGAAAAGAGTATACCCAACAAGACTATACATCTATTTTCAAATATATTTACAAATGGTGCAAAACATTGGTTGTTGGAACCTGAAATAATTTGACTATAAGTATACCTAAGACATGTAGCTAACATGATACATTAAAAGAATTATAGAAGAATATAACAATGCTTCAAATATCACTTAAACTGGCAGCCTCTTGCCTAACAAGACAATGAGCTAACCACTGGAGCCACTTATCACTGGCTAATGGTGCAAAACTTCCCTTTATACATAAATGAATATGCATATATGTTTTATATTACTTCTATGGCTTATATGTAAATTTTCAGTTATTCACTATATGCTTTTATGTTATTTTAATTTTCTATTATATCAACCATGCACTACAAAGATGCTAGATTTTTTATTGTTATTTTCTTAATATTTCAGGTGGAGGTACCAAAGATCCAAATGTTGATAAGGTTGTCTCTTCTTGCCCTTTAAATATATTTAAATCGAAAACCTGATCATTTTATTAGAGGAGATTAAAACAGTAGTAATGATAAAAACAATATATGACCAAGGTGCTTGTGGTTTGCTACTGAAGCATCGTTGGTTATAAAGTGTGTTATGCGCGTGTCTAGCCATGCAAACTATGATGGCCCAAAAGCAATGAGGTTGGTTATTTATAGAATAATTATTCACATATTTGCATAAACCTATATGTTAACACCAAAGAAATGATATACTGATTGAAAAAAAAAAGTATTGTAATGCAGACAAGCTTATAAAATTCTCAATCCTAGAGGTTCATTGAAAAACCAAAGAAGATCAAGCCATATACATGTGAAAAGTAACACACACATAACTTTTGAGTGTGTCTAATGTAAACATATGCAATATAATGATTAGCCACAATTTAGTAGCAACCCTAGAAACATTATCATAATTTTCAACCTTATGTATAATCAGAGTTCCTTTCAATTATTCTATTCAATTATTCTAGTAATAGATGTTGTAGTGCCCGACATTTGTACATGTGACTATAATACTTTATTAAATACTTACGCTTGAACTTGTTTTAAAGCATATATATATATATTTGTAGATGTGTCTAATGTTTTTATGTTAATAAGAAAACTTTTGATTGGGTGACATAAGTAAGTTTACTATTTATTTCTAATTTCTTTCTAATTATTATGTATATGCATATGCATATGTATATTATTGATGAATGAGGATGGACCACTCTAACGTTATTTGAGAATAATACTATGAATTTCTTTTTGGGGAAAAAGGTTAGGTAAATTTCCATTAAAATCAGCATATGTACAAATATGACCCCATCCAAAAACTGGGAAGAAAACTTCACCTGAAATAGGCACCACTACACAAGCTTGTTCAGAGACCCCCAAACCGCAAACCCTAGCCTAGCAAGGCATAACTGGGGCGAAAACCGTCACCCAAAATAGCCTAGACCAACAAACCTAGACACAGCATAGGTCAATCCCACAACCACGAAATAAAAACAAAAGAATCCCCTACACGTGATGCAAGAGAGCAGAACATGGACATCTGCAGTTCACTCTGAAGTGAACCTAGTCCAAAATTGCCCGTAGAGGCTTATAAGAAACAAAATTAGTCACCTATTGGAATTCAAGAAAATCCCGTTCCACTTGCTGGTGGTTGCTTTCAGGAATATCCTTCGTCTTACCCAAGTGATACTTAGTAGTTGTTAATTGAATATGCCATCTTAGATCAGTCCAAGAAGCATCCTTGTTAATGCCCATAAGCATATAAGGGCAGCGGCCAGCCAACAACCATCACCGAACCTCAACCTCATGCGCTTGATCGAAATGATGTTGTAGTTGCTACTCCTCAAACAATGCCCTATCGGCCGCCTCCTTCTTAGCAACTTCCCAGCACGGTAGCTTTGCCTCCTCCTACATGATCTTAGCCTAGCTCTTCCTATGGAGCTCCTCTTCCTTCTCTTGCCACCCTAGGCTTTCGTGGTGCTCCAACTACTGCCTAAGAAGCTCCAACTCCTCCTTATGGCACTGTCGCTCAGCCTAGGTCTTTGCATGAACATCCCTCATCTATTAGATGATCATTGCCTCCCAATGGCTCCTCTCTTCCTCCTTGACCCAAGCTACCATATCCTCCAGCATTTCACACAACCCGGGATCCTCTGCCCTCACCAGCAACTCCTCATGCTCAAAAAGAGGGGTCTCCCCCTGTTCTTGAAAGGGCATAGAAGATGATGTCCCTGCATCCCCCTGCACACCAGTTGCAGGTCATGCTTTGCGTTGGTAGAACTTGTGAATAATGGGCCGTAGCGGCATACCCCGCAGCCACACTGCCTGCCATAAGGCCAAGATAAGGCCAAAGTGCCATCCCCGATATTCCTGCCTTAAGGGCGTAAGGAAGAACTTCGGTAAGTTCACAAGCCGTAACTCTTTGATGTAACGGAAAAAGGCAAAATGAATGCCTTGCAATTTCCAGATGTTAGTCAACTGGACAAAGGACCTATCCACAAGCTCCGTAGCCTCCTGCCACATTGAAGGTAACGCAAACTTTGGCACCTAGCCACTCACGGTCCTGGGGCAAACCTCCTGGTTAAAGAAAATATATAGTAAAATTTGTATCAACAAAACTTATTACCTTTATATTTCATCATCCAAACTACAAAATGCAAGTTCAAATCCCTTATAAATCCATAATCCACTTCACTGCATTCCAATGTTTGCAGTCTGAATTACTGAGTAAATCTTTTTATGATACCAATAGCCTTGTTGGTATAGGATATGTCAGGCCTGGTGTAAACCATAGCATAAATATAGAATTCCCTCGTTGCCTATAGTTTGGCTTGCTATTACATACGTTATCACTGTCTTCTTGTATCATTGTCTTCTCTGTAAAATGATTTTTTATATTTAGTTATCATTCAAAAAATGATTAGGTTCATTGTTTATATTCATGTCAAATGTCTTCTACAGGATGGACCCATAAATCTCATGAATGCGTCAAAGGCAGCAGGAGTGCAGAGATTTATCTTGGTAACAGCTTAATGGCCCTGTTCAATTTTTTTTGTTGTGTTTGCATATTTTGTCATCATGCAAGATTATAAGGTAAGAAAAACCCTAGCAACTCAGGTCATATGTATACAGATAGAGTGCTTAGCTACATGTTAGAAAGGTCCCTCAGGTAAAAAGATAAAAGACAGATTGAACACTACACTTTTCTGCCGTCAATACCAAGTTTTCGTTGAGTTTACGTTAATCTGCAACTGTTGCATACATCGTATTAAAATTAATTTAAGTTTCTATAAATCTAGACCTTCTTCAGGTATGCCATCTAGCAGGAATTTATGATATATGTATGTATGTAACTCAGCTCCAGATGCTGTTTCAACTGCATATATCAGTGAATAAATGTATCTAGTCAAGGATCACCCATTCACATTCATTTTTTCTTTTCTGGTTCAACCATATAATTAAGGCCTACTTGTTAAGAAAATGTTTTGAACAATTCCCTCTCACTCATGCAGTTGCTTATTTGTTCTTCCTTTCATGGTTTTGTTGCTGCATGTACCTGCAGGTTTCCAGCATTGGTGCGGGTAATAGCATGCAAGCTATTGATAAAAAGGTGGAGGATAACCTTTTGATCATGCAATTCTTGTTTTCCTAAATTTTACAGAATCGTTTTTCTCCTATTGTTTACAAAAATATTAAAGTTATTAAGCCTGAATTTTGTTAGTCTGGAAGATAAGCAACAGTTATCATGAGAGACATTGATGCATGACCACTGATTGCTTCCAACTTATTTTTCTAAAGATTTGAACCCTTTTTCTTTCTCAAAAGTAAAAAGAATTATGAATCTTTTATTACTTTTAGAGGTATGGATATAGAACATAGTCAACAGACCTTTACTAAAACCAATCAATTCACAGTCATTGTCCACAGTATTACAACATTGACGTCTTTAAATTAAAGCAGCTTTTTATATGTTAAAAGCAGTGAAGATTTGCCAGATACACAGGGGCGGCATGGAGGGCTTGGGAGCACAATGGAGGAGGTCTCAATGTTGGAGGGGGCTGGAAGTGTGGTTGCGACTTCACTGTGGGTTGATGGCAAGTTGATCATGACTAGACTGCTTGTCGCGGTCTGTGAAGAAACTTGAAAAAACAAATGGCCTCAAGATCATTGCAGGTCGCAGGGTCTGCTTTTTGTCTTATCATGATCCGAGTGCAACTAAGAGTTGCTCATAATATGCAAGAAAGGGGTTCCCAATCGTAGTGCAAGTGAGCTACAACTACAGCCCAACATGGGCTGCAACCTGAGATTGATTAGGGCATGGTGTGAGTTGGCTGTGAGCTTAACTTGAGGCTTGACTTTGTCACGTCTTGGGTGCAGGTTGACCACCACCGCTTGTTCTTTTTTGTTTTTTGACTCTACTCTTGAGCACAACTGATTCTCAATTGTGGCGGGGTCACATCCCATCAATGATAAAGGACAAACACGCCAAAGACAAAAAAATGATTTCTTCACTTTTCAAAGATTCACGTCAATTAAGGGCAGAAACTATGTTACAATCTTGATATACTCTGTATCTATTACTTAACACATCAGTTTTAGAAGAAAACATACATCAACATGAATTTGAAGCCCGAAGAATATGTAAGGGCATGAAGCATGGGAAACATGGTTTAAATTTTTTAATCATAAAGTCAGTTTGCTTCTAGGCATGAATACAACAGGAAAACCCTTCAGATTTGCATGGAAATCAAGCATTCATAGCTTGAATTGGGCTCAACACAAAGTTGTGGAGCTTCATACATTAAATTGGGCAAGTTGGTATGAAACAAGAGAGTATGGTAAAGTTAATATAGATACTTTTGAGAGTGAATCCTTCAATTGTGGACCCAATTGAACATGGAATTGATGAATCCAAGCCAATTTTTCTTGAAACCCTTCAATGGCATTCAAACCATAACATAAACATCAATTCTTATGTTGAGCTTCAAATTGAACATGCACAAACATCCAATTCATGTGAAAAACATGCATTGGATGCTCTCCTATATTTTTGTTGATGACCCAAATTTTCTCAGAAAAAAAAAAGAAAAAAAAATCATGTGAGAAACATGTAAGAAACTTGATTGAGAGAACAATTATATGAGAATCGAGTGAAACATGTGAGAATATGTGAGACTTCATGTGTGAGAGAGAATCATGGAAGGGTTCACTTCTCAATTGGGACCACCATTCTTGTAAGAATCCAAGAATGAAAGAAAAGAAATGAAGCTAGGAAAGGTTTAGCACAAAGAGAACTTTTATACACACACACATAAATGAAGTAAAGATGTAACAATCCAACCTTCTTGGATTTTCATCTTCAAGTTTGTGGCAATGTTTGTGAGTCTACTTTGTTATGATGATATGTGTGGATAGTGTTGATTTGAGGTGGCCGGAAATGAACAACAACCAAGGGGAGATTATGGCTGGAATTGCAAATGAATAACAAAAAGAAGGTTGTGGCTGAAAGACAAGATCAACATCAACAAGAAGAAGATTGTGGCTGAAGCAACAAATAAACAACAAGAAAAGAATGCTATTGCAACAAGGGAAAATTGTGGCTACTATAGAAATCAATAAATAAAAAGGAAACTTGAGCTGAGCAGCAATCCAATATTGTAATTAATTGTTCTTGGTAAGCAAGAAATTTGAGCAAGTAGGTGAGATGAATCCTTCTCTTGCTATGTGTGGTGGGCAACCTTGGTTGATTATATCAATATCTCATTTCATCTCCTTTCTTTGGCTTAAATATCATTTTTTGTTTGAATCAACTTTGAAAAAACTTGTTGTTCAAATCTTGGATTGTTTTTTCTTAGAGAGTATTCGGGATTTTATAACTGGAAATTGCAAATATGTTACAAGATTACAAAAGGGGGGTCACCGGTGACGGCCGCCCCGAGGGGGGGGGGGCCCTAAATGTTCCCAACAGTTCACCTTGGCCGACCGGCTAGGGAGCACAAAGCGACAGTCAACAAGCCAAAGCGACAGACCATGAAAACCAAATAGCCAAAAATTACATCAACAGAAACCACAACATAAGAGGCCAAAGCCACCAATCAGGGGATAGCGGTAGTTGCAGCCAGGCTACAGGTGCATCGGCAGCCAATGACATGCGTAGTGTGGGCGTTTGAGGGCGTGGAGGATATCCAACATGTTACAGTGCAATTCGGAATCCAAAAAACTGGTGGCCTGTTGAATAGCTTGCATAGCCACTTCTCGTCGATTTTGCTCTTCAATCGATTCCCCCCCCCCCCCCTTGTTCGGGTGGAAATGCACGGATGTTCAACGGATGTGTTGTTGGAGCTCCCCCCATGAGCAGTCGCAGCTAATGCCTAGAATAATGTACGGACAACATCCATCCCGAAGCCATTGACACGTGCTTTGTTCGTGCGCCCAATCCAGCTACCTCTACCTCTGCCTTTCCTCATCTTGTTCCTGCTCTTGTTGTGCTCGCTTAGCCTCCTCACGTTCTCTGCAAATAGCCTCTTCCTGAACCAAAACTAGTAAACAGCGACAATGAGCGAGGAGCAGACGCAGGAGCAGACCATGCAGGAGCAAACGCAGACGCAGACGGAGCACAGACAAGCGCAGCCACAGGCGAAGACGCAACAGCAGACGTAGACGCAGGAGCAGACGCAGGAGCCAACACATGAGCCAACGGAGGAGCCAACGCACGAGCCAACGGAGGAGCCAACGCACGAGCAGCCGGAGCACCGACAGGCGTAGACGGGTGCCCAGCAAAAACCATCGACAGACGGAAGGCCACACCAGCCCCACGACCCCGCCGGGGGTTGCATTGCGGCCCACTCTCGGGCCGTAGACACTCTGCGCCTCCGGGTCACCCAACCCCCCCCCCCCTCGAGGGGGTCCGCACCTTACAACGAAGCCTTATAGGTCGTTTCGTGTCACGGGGTGCGCGGCCACGGCTGGACCTGGTCAAGCGTTGGGCCCGGGAATAGTGGCAGGTGGGAGAGGTCGGGGTGCATAGTCTGTCCTCCGACCTCATGTTGTTCATCCTTCCCTCCCGGCAAGCCAGGGACTTGGTCCTGCTGGGGGGCCCGTGGTTCTACGGTGTGAGGGGCTTGGCGTTGACCCCCTGGCGACCGGGGGCCCATCGGGAGACCGACCTATTTGCTAAAGCACCGGTCTGGGTACGGGTCTCCCGCCTCCCTTGGGAGCTGTGGAACCTCGAATTTCTGCGCCAAATCACAGATTTCTTCGGGGAGTTCATCGCTTTTGACCGGGTCACCATGTCCATGGAGTGCATGGGCTTCGCCCAGTTCTGCGTTTGGCAGCCGTTGACAAAAAAGGACCTCATCCGGGAGGTGATTCTAGAACTCCCTGGAGGGGAGGAGAAACTCGAGGTGGCATTTGAGAATCTAGAGACGGCGGACGGCCCCTAGCGCCGCCCGGCCACCCAAGGGCCCCTCCGGACCGGTTGCGTGCGGTGCGGCAAACCTGGGCACTAGGTGGTTGCTTATCGCATGCCAGGCCGGGCGCAGCCAAGACCCCAGCCCCGACAGCTTTTTGAAGGTGGTGAATGGGTCACCATGGGTCGCAAAGGCCGTTTACGCC
>MNCI01010074.1:230076-240592 GCA_015680685.1 Gnetum montanum | reverse complement strand
GGTGCTCGACGCGGACACGTGTCCGACATGCGGGGGTGCGGCAGAAACTGTCACCCACTTTGTCCGCGACTGCCCCCGCACGCGTGACGTGTGGCGCGCGGCCGCGGTGCCCCCCCGAGGCGTATGACAGGAGATTCATGGGCTGCCCTACTTCTCTGGACTGTGTGGAAGGCCCGAAACAATTTTATCTTCCGGCAACAGCGGCACCCCCCTCCGCAGCGGTTGGTCTGGCAGGTGTCCTTCGCGTGGAATGAGATAGAAAACGCCATGGGACAAACGCCCACGTACGAACCTGACTGCCTCCGCCCCCCAGAGTCCTCTCACCCCCCCGCAACCTCCACCTGGAACGAGGAGCAACGACAGAAGCTGGTGGAGGAGGCCAGGGAGGCGGAAAGGCGGGAGTGGGAGGCTAAATGGGCGGAGGCCCTAGCCCAGGCCCGCAACGAGTTAGAAGCCCAGTTCAAGGCCAGGGAGCAAGAACGGGCTAGACAACAGGACATCATGACAGATGCGGCCAAGGCCCGGCTTGTCGACGAAATCAGAGCCCAGGTGCGGGAGGAGCTTGCACAGGAGGCCGAATCTCGGAGATAGCGACAGCAGCAGGCGGAACAGGAGGAGCAGGCCCGACTTAGGGAGGAGGAAGAACAGAGACAGCGGCAGCTCGATCGCGCCCACGAACATAACGCCAGACAGTGGCTGCGGGGGGGACGTTGCCCATACCTCATGTTAGGTATTAGCAGCGAAAGTTCCTGGGGCAATCTTCGAAGACACATCCGCCGAACCTCGGCACAGTGCCACCCCCGACGCGGGCACTTCCACAGACGACAGAAACAGAAAGCAGGCTACCATGCAGGGTCTCCAGCAGGTGGCCAGTTTCATGGACACGGAGGAGCACCGAAATACCCTGGACCTCCTGCACGAGTTGATTCGGCCGGACTGTGCCTGCAGACGACTCCCTACCAACCCCTAAGGAGGTGGGGTGTCTTCGGCCGTCGGGGGGGGGGGTGCCCCCCCAAGTGTTTGTTCTTTGGGGGGGCACCCCGCCCCAAGTGTTTGTTTCTTCTGGGGGGTGCCCCCCCGAGGGTTTGTTCTTCGGGGGGGCGCCCCCCCCAGTCCCCAATTTCCAGTTTCGATTTTTGCTGTTCTTCTGGGGGGCGTCCCCCCCAGGACCCTCGCTTTGGGGTCGAGTTTTCTTTTCGTTGTCTTTACACGGCTCTCGGCCTCCAGCCGGACGGACGGGGCGAGTTGCCGTAATTGGTTGGGGGATCTCTCCCCTGGGAGGGGCCACCGTTGGTGACCCCTGTTGTAATTTTCTGTAACATATTTTGATCTTCCGTAATAGAATCCCGACTACTTTCTCAAAAAAAAAAGTCTTAACCACAAGAATTTACCAAAAAGAAAACAATGCATCAATCAAAATATAGACTATTGATACAATCGGCAATGAGGTGGAAAATGGAGAAAGAATGATGGAAAGAAGAGAATGGAATGGAGTCTCAAGAACAAGGTGGTGTACAGCCCCTTGTGTATTAATGGTTAATGTGACTTAGTAGATTTCGTTCCAAATCCAGCCTCAAACAATCCACATCCAGTGACTTCGCATGAATACATTTGGCCAATCCATCCACTTGAAGTAACAAGAATGCCTCCGCCAAAAAGTCACCACCATTCCGACAAAACGACAAAGGAGAAAGTAGGAAGAGAGAAGGGGCCTTAGTTAGAGGGAACATGTTTATAGTTCCATAACCAGTGCTTGTAACCCAGATGATTATTTCGTCTAAGGGGTGTGCTTTGAATTCTCACTTTTCACTTTTCAGTTTTTTTTTTTTTTTTGCATGAGAACCACACCATGCAAAGACTTATTATTTTTATTTTTATTGGTTCAGCTTCCCGATAATGGAGCAATCGTTAGAATGGTAAGAAAACTCAAGAAGAAAACATCCAAGCACCCAAGAGAATGGTCAGCACAAATGCATCAAGTTCCCTTGAAGTCACACCCTTTTCAGTCCTTGAGTCATTCCTTAGTCCGAGAAGTGCCCAGTCACCAGTTCGTTGATAGTTCTTATTATTGAAAGAAAGGGACTGTATAGTTCCAAGCCAAGAGAGACCATAGAAATTCATGGATGCATGGATGACGTGGACTCATTGCCTGTTATATTAAAAGAACCATACCTTAGTATCAACATTATAACTCAAAGGTAAAAACCAAACATTAGCAATCAATGGAATACAGTTCATACCACCATCAAGAGCACTTAGTAGGTGACGATCCTAACAAAATAAATAAACACACAAAGAAACGAAAGAGTATAAACAATGTTGCAAAAAAAAAAAAAAAATCAAGAAACGTTAAAGAAATTTGCAAAACAAAAATGTGTAAAACAAAAACTTAAAAAAGAACTGAGGGTCTCGATTGATCAGCATAGGTGGCCATCTCCCCCATGACTGAGTTGAAAGGAGAAGATCTGAAATAATGAGCAAGGTTGTCCTCTCTCAGAGATATTATATGCATCGGTTGTTCTAAGTTCATGGAAGGGTTTGGTTTGTTGCACATTGACCAGTAATATCTTATTAGGGCTTTTAGGTTTGTATATGGTCATGGCCCCTGAGGGAAAGGTTGTATGAATAATGTAAGGCCCTTTCCACAATGTTTGAAATTTTGTGCGTTGTGGCACATGTGTGGGATTCCAATAGAGGACCTTATCTCCTGGTTGATACTTAATCTTTTGAATTTTTAAGTCATGGCGTTGCTTGTTATGTGCCTTGTGCAACTCATTTGATGACAGGGTAACCAATCGGTTCTCGTCTAGCACGTTTAGAGTTGCCAATCTTTGTTTTTGTGCTAGCTCAAGGTCAAGGTGGAGGTCACATGCCATGGATAGTGTACGGAGCTCGGTTTGAATTGGAAGCTTTGGAAGTTTTCCGTATACTAACTCATAGGGAGAATAGCCTATAGGGAGTTTCCAAGTGGAGCGGTATGCCTGGAGGGCATCATTCAGTTTAGTGCTCCAATCACGCCTATATTTGCTAATTGTCCTTGTTAATATTCTAGTAATCTCCCGGTTCGTGACCTCGGCTTGGCCATTAGCTTGGGGGTGATAAGGTGTAGTCAATTTATGTTCAACGCCTAAGCGTTGCATCAATTTCCGAAAGGTTGCACCTGTGAAGTGTGTTCCATTATCCGAGATAAGTGCACGTGGCACACCAAACCTATTTACGACTTGTTGTTGCACAAATTGTGCAGCTGTAGATGATGTGCAGTCTGTAATAGCAGCTGCTTTAGCCCATTTCGTTAGATAGTCTACGACAACGATGATGTAAGCTTTTCCATTGGACATTGGTGTAATGGGCCCCATAAAGTCTATTCCCTAAATGTTGAAGGGTTCTAAAGGTTGAATCCATTGTTGTGGACCCTCTATTCTAGTAGTCATTCCTCCATCACGTTGATAGTGCTCGCAGGATTGGACAAATTGATGGGCGTCCCGAAATAATGTTAGCTAGTAATATCTTGCAAGCAGGATCTTAATAGCTGTTCATCTCCTTGCATAGTGACCCCCACAAGCGCCCTCATGAGCGTCTTGGAGAACTCTTAGTCAGTCCACATCGGGCACACACCATCGAACCAAGCCATCAGGACAAACTTTGTAAAGTTGTCCGTTGATCTCCATGAAGTACTTGGCTTTGTGAAGAAACTGTTGTTTTTTCCTAAAGTCCAGCTCCTGTGGTGTTTGTTGGGAAAGGAGATATGTGAGAATGCTACTATACCAATTCGGTTCCATGGGTTGGTTATTCACTACACCGGCAAAGAGGGCTTCATTAGGAAAATGATTGGATATGGCATATTCATCCTCTTTGCTGTCCCAATGCAACCGAGATAAATGATCTGCAACTACGTTCTTGGTGCCCTTTCAATCGATCATCGTTAGATCGAACTCCTATAGGATTACCAGCCATCGTATAATACAAGGGCTAACCATTGGCTTGTTCATGAGGATCCTGATTGCACTATGATCCGTATGGACGAACACTTTGTGACCTAACACATAGTGCCTAAACGTATCCAGTGCAAACACTACAACCATTAATTCTTTTTCTGTAGTTGTGTAGTTAAGTTGTGCACTGGCGATACTCCTACTTGCACAGTGAATGGAGTAAGGATGTTTCTGGTCATCTAACTGTGTAAGTACGGCTCCTAAGGCATAATTGGATGCGTCAGTCATTATATGGAACGGTTTGGACCTGTCAGGGGCTTGTAAAATGGGAGTTTCCACAAGTATCTGTTTCAGAGTTTGGAATGCTCGTTCACATTCCCTGGTCCACTCGAATGGTGCATCCTTCTTCATTAGTTCTTCCAACGGTTTGGCAATCTTGAAGAAGTTCTCAATGAATCTCCTATAGTAGCCAGTGTGTCCAAGGAATGACCGAATGTCTTTGACAGTTTCCGGTTGTCAGGTGATTCCTTTGATGACCCTAACTTTATCTAGGTCTACCTCTATTCTTGAATGTGAAATTTTATGCCCAAGTACTATGCCTTCTTGGACCATCAGATGGCTTTTTTGCCAATTGAGCCTTAAGTTGGTTTCTACGCATCTTTTCAGCACTTGCTCTAATCGGTCCAATGCTTGATCAAAGCTTGTTCCATAAGTGGAGAAGTCGTCCATAAAGACTTTCACTCTGTTTCCTATCTGCTGTTGGAATATGCTTAGAACTAGGCATTGAAACATGGCAAGAGCATTGCACAAGCCAAATGACATTTGTTTATATGCAAACGTTCCCCAAGGATTGGTGAACGTTGTCTTGGCTTGATCTTCTGGTGCTATCTATATTTGGTTGTATCCACTATAGTCGTCCAGAAAACTATAATAGCGATGCCTTGCTATGGTGTCTAAGACTTGGTCAATGAATGGCAACGGGAAGTGATCTTTGAATGTTGCCATATTCAGCAGCCTAAAATCTACACACCCTCCATTGGCCTCCCTTTTTAGGCACGATCACTAGAGGGCTAACCCATTCATTATCAACAATGGGATATATGAACCCAGCCTTTAGAAGCTGTTCTATTTCTTCTTTTACTATTTGCTTCCATTTTGGGTTCAATCACCTCTGCGGTTGTTTTCGAGGTTTCATGGAGGAGTTCGTGTAAATCCTATGCTGACATATCCTAGGATCTATTCCAGTTAACTCGGGGTATGACCAGGCAAAGGCTTTTGACCACTTGTTTATCACTTTCAGCAGTCTTTCTTTTTGTTTGGGAACAAGTCTTGCGTTGATGATCACCGGTTTTCCATTTTCGAGGGTTATATACTCCAGACCGGTGGGCAATGGTTTCAAATTGAGGGGCTCTTGTTTAAATCTCTTAGGAATTTCCAACTTCCCCCAATTGATGTTTTCAAGGTTAAAGCTTAGAAGTTGGCAACGAACTTGCTCCAGTGTGTCTATGCTTTCAATGTAAGCACTAGTTATTCCCTTAGTTAGTTCCATGCATGTTAGTGAGTTGCTCTCTTGATCAACCATCAGCCACTGGGTGTCTTCTTGTCGTGTGGTTGTTGCATACAGGCACTTTTGTATATTAATGTCTTGTGCACACCGATTGCATGCAGACAATGCTAAACTTTCCATAACCCATGATTTTTGCACGCAATGGCACCTCGTGTCACTGTATGCGATATATGGAACTTTTTTCTTCTCGATCTTTCCAAAAGTGTTCTTCTAGGATATTTTCAGGGAAAGATCGTGGATTCCTAGGCGTGCATCTATAGTACTTAGCCATGCTCTTTCCATTATTATTGGGATGTCCCCCTTACCGTTGTTTACTTGTATCACTAGGAAATTAGCTAGATACGACCACCCACATACAGTGGTAACGATGTCCTCCACCAGTCCCAAGGGGATAGTGATGGACTGGTCTGCCAGCTCTAGTTGAATGTTACTCTTCCTTAAGGGAGGCAGGTTCCAGGCTTTATACATCTCTTGTGATATTAGGTTGACTTCAGAACCTGAGTCTAGAAGAGCTTTACATGGTTCATTCCCAGCAACTTGGAGATAGATTAGAGGACTTCCAGGATCAGAGAATTTTCTGGGAAGGTGGCCCACCTTAATCCAGTCAGTAGCGACATGTGTTAACATAACTGTGTGCGTTAAGCTTAATTTTTGGGTTGAAGGAGGCCCCGAAGCCTTGGTAGGGAGGTGTTCAGATGTTCAACCGCTTGTGATGGTGAGGGCTTGGTTGGATTGTTGGTTCTGAAGAAAGATTTTTTCTGCATAAGGTTGTCAAAACCAACTGCCGGTTGAGGATTCACAGCCCTCGTGACATTGGGTTGCTACGATTGAGTGGGAGGTACCCCTTGCATTGTTGGAGCGGGTGGTAATGGAGCTATCAGTGTGAGAGTTGTGGATGGATTCAGAGGATGGTATGTTTGTGGGTTGTCTCTCCTAGGAGAAGGAGTCCTATAATACTCTCGAGCTTGTTAGTGACGTTGTGGTGTCACGTGACCAATAGAGTCACGTGGAGAGATTGGCTACTGCACGTAGTAGCCATATGGATTCAGTTTCCGGTAAGGGTATTGTTGCCTTGGCGGTGGCATCCCCCATGACTATGGGTATTGCCACTGTTGGTGTTGCTCAATAGGTTGTGGTGGAGTTCCACTTGGATAATACGTTAAAGGTTGGTGGAACTGCCTTGGGTTACCTTGGGGATAAGGTAACTGTCGGGGTGCTTGCCATTTGTTAAGTCGTGGGTTGAGTGCATACACCCCAGACTCTTTTAGATGTGAGATTACTGGGCAACATCCCTTAGGATGGTCGTATTGGCATATCTCACATCCACCATCATTGTCCGTATCAGAATCCACAACCTCTTCGGTGATGACTATTTTACCCTTACCTTTGTTACGTGCATGGTCCATGTCTCGCTTTTTCTTTTTGTCATAGTCACTACCTCGCTCCTTAGACTCCTCTACAATTTTGAGAACGGTTTCAAATCTACTATATAGGGAGTCCCACATTTGGTCTACCTTTGCCGACACTTCTGTTGTTAATTTTTGGAGCGGCAAGGTTTTCCTATTCACCATCTCTTCAAGTGGTGACTCTTCCTCCTCCTCACAGAATCTCACTCCCATTTTTCGGAGGGAAGAATCGCGGTTGTACTCTTCCGCACTTTCTCTCTTACGTAGCTCTCCTTCTTCCTTGGCTACTTGCTCCAGCAATCTATGAACCTGATGGGACCTAAGCTCTGATAATCTCCCTTGGGCATACATTCCAAGGGTTCTCCTTGTTTCATGCCTAAGTCCATCTACGAGATGGCGTAGTTGATCCTGCTGCGAAAAACCATGGCCCGGGCAACGATGTAATAGTGCATAATAATGGCCCATGGCAGCATCCAAGGGTTCATGACTTCCCTGCTTCCATCCTTGGATTTGCTTTCGCAGGTTGGACACCCTTTGATACTTATCATTAAACAGTTCTAGCATCGTACTCCACCTTCGAATGGATTCTGGTTCTAAGGACCGGTACCAGCTTTCCGCTTCTTTTACTAGTGTCCTTGGGAACAACTTTAGCTTTTGCCATTCGTTCTCGATATTCTGCAAGGCACATGCATCGTGAAATGCTTGTAAGTGGTTCTGAGGATCAGCGTTGTATCCCCCCTCAAATCATGGGATGTTATTCATGTCTAACCTCTTGATCCTACTATCTTTTTGGTGTCTTGTCCGTGATGTCTAACATGCTTCGGGTTGCAAGTAGGGGTTCTTCGTGGTCATTTCGTTCATAGCGTCTGTGATGTCTACGCGGTTCCCTACTCTCCCTTCTTCCATGCCGTGATTCTCTAGAGTGCCCTCGTCCTCGCTCTCGACTCTCTCATCGAGGTTTCTCACTCTGTTTACCTTTATCCTCATGGTTAGGTTCCTTATGACTGCGTCCTAATACTGAAGGAGAGGGCGAATGTGACGATGAAGGTGAAAAAGGAGAGCCATCGCCATGACGATGCTTCTTACCTTCTCTTCGGTGGTCTCGGCCCCGATCGTGATGACGATCAGACTGCCCGCCCTTATCATGTGTTTGTGTTCCCTCATTGAACACTTGGTGTTTGTGGGGATCAGAACTAGGATTATGAATCGTGGAGTGGAGGTTTTGATACACCACCTCCTGACTATCGTTAGGAGGGGGAACATCATTTGGTGGGGAACCTGTTGAAATAGGTTCACCACCCTCAATTTCGCTTAAGACAGGTTGAGCGTTATGGGGTCCTTTGCCCTTCAGTGATGTATAGTATCTCTCCTGTTGCAAGTCCCTTTGACGTTGCGCTTCTGTGGGATGGTAGTCCCTTGTGTCATGGTTGCATGCAACGTACTCTGCGTACAACTGTGACATGCCTATTCGTGCAAGAGCACGAAGGAGCATGTTGGGGACTGCTCGGTCTGGAGGCAACACTATGTTGCCCTCCAAGTCTCTCCAACGTAGTTGTTCATCTTGATGGAGAATAAAGGTAAAGTCGGGTACATATTCATCGTGATGAATATATACCATACGGAATTGTTGAGGAACTGGTGGATCTTGGTTACGTGTGTTGTGCCACCGACTGTCTCTTGTGTTGGTCCTAGGCGGTGAAGTGCTTTTGTGTGAAGAAGAAGACATTTTAGTCTTGTTCGGTGTGCTATTTACCGTTATCTTATTTTTCTTTTGATCAACCCTAAGGGTTCGTTCTAGCGTCCCGACGATATGAATGATCTCCTATGTTCTACGTAGCGCACAAACAACTAAGTGCCCGGCAACGGCGCCAATGATGAGTGACGAGGTACCCCTACACTCAACCATACGAATACGAGCGTCTCACATGCGATCCGGTCGAACTCCAAGGACTAAGTGCTTACACACCTTAATAGAACACTTAAGGCTAATCGATTGTTGTCTTCCCAAACTTACTTGTATTGTCACGGTTGTATGATTAAGTAAGCTTGAGGTATGTGATTTTTATATCTTTTATCTTTTTAATGTCTTATGCTAATAGGGGAAGGTGAAGAGAACTAAGTGACTAACTTTCATTAACTATTCACTAACTAAGTTCTAATTGTCCTAACACCAGTATTCGTTCCCACTTGCAGCACACCCTGAACTAGTGCAACGTTGCTGGCATTACCAAACGCTACTCGTTATTGGGTTACCAAGCGTTACACACGTGCTCGAAGCGGTTGTACTGAGTGCACTTAACTAGGAGAGTTAAGGGTTGAGAGAGATTAATTATCTAGGAAAGCAATTAAACATTTAACAATAATTAATTCCTATTTAGCTTAGTCCACATGCTGCAAGGTTTATCAGAAAGTTCGTCTTTATTGCCGTACACAAATGTGTGCTCAGGTACAATTTGCTTGAATAAAGATCCGTTCACTTTAAGATTCCTACTATGGGCACATGGAATTATTCTAACTCTGGAATGGTAAAACTGCTATAGTTTGGCTAAGGGTCTAAGTCTTAAGTGCCTAAAACAAGGAAAGCCGCCTCTTATTTATAGACATTGCGGTGGACTGCGATATCGCATACACGATATCGCAAGGGCGGATGCGATATCGCGGATGTGATATCGCGGCTCATCAAATTTGGCCTCCCATTCACGCCGCTCATCAACATGCGTAGTGGCTACAGCCTCCGTTGCCACGTGGCGCAACTCCTTGTCTCATATAGCCTTGTGATCTGACGTCCCTCGCGGTGAATCATCTGGCACTGCCATGGGGTTGGAGGCACTCAGCCCCCGGTGGTCACCCCTCTTTCGGGAGTAGGTCACCTCAAGCCCAACTCCTAACGAGCCAAGCAAATCTGAAAGGTAGGGTCTGGGCAATGATGACCCCTAGGGGTGGGAAACTGGTCCCGACCCTGCTTGAGGCCACACCCCTATCAGCCCCCGACACAGGGCTTAAATAAGCCCAGAGTAGCACCCCCTCTTCTGCTATTGTAAAACAACCAGAAAAAGGCGAGGCAAATTAACCCTAGTCCCTAGTTTTAGGCACTTGAGAAAGGCAAAGTGGATACCTTGGAGCTTGGACCCATTTCCAGATTGTATGAAGAACCGGTCCACCAGATCAGCAGCCCGAGCCCAAACAGGTGGCAAGGTGGATTTGGGGACTTGTCTACCCTACGTGCTTGGCATCAGCCCCATGAAAAACAGGTCAACATCCTGTAGCCCACAAGTGGTGGGTAGGATGACTTCGCCTTCCTCCTAGGCCCCCAGACATCTGGCAATTGTGAATTCTGTGATAATAATTTTGGTACCCCAAAAAAAGGTGCAGTCCTCTCACCAGTTGGAGTAGAAAGTGTTGTCCGGGAGGGTCGGGTTGCCCACTAGCCATGGTAGGACATTACTCTAGCCACAATGCTCCACCATTCCCCATAACTCTGCGTTGTCTTGGAATGCTGCACAATCAGGCTCATAGGTCGGTGTAACCCCCATTGCCACATCAATTTCTCTCCATGCAGCCGCGACCTATGAAACCACCTGCATTGGGGGGGGGGGGGGGGGGGGGCGGCG
>MNCI01010074.1:208744-220534 GCA_015680685.1 Gnetum montanum | reverse complement strand
GGGGCGCACTTCTGACCCCCTAGGGGTGAGTTGGCAACCGACGGCAGGCGCAGTGCCGGCGTTTCAGCTCATGGAGCAGATCCAAAGTGTTGCGGTGATCCTCGGTGTCCATGAAATTTGCCGCCTACTAGATACCCTGCATAGCAGACTTTTCTCTAACATTAGTAGAGTTCTTTATCTTAATATTTTTTCCAGTAAGATGTTTGCTTTATTGAAATTTCTTATTTTAAACTTATTTCTTTTCTTAATCTGCAGACATTTGAAATATTAAAATCAGTTCTGGAAGCTAAAGAGGTTGCTGAAGAAGCATTGAAAACAAGTGGACTAAGTTACACAATAATTCGTCCTGGAGGCTTGTTGAATACGGTCAGTATTTTCCTTTCTACCTAGCTTATTACCAATAGACATTTTGAGTTATCCGCTTTGCTTTTTGGAGGATCTGTTATACTTTTTCTTTTTTCAGATTACTTAAAAGGTAATCTATTATCCTTTTGTCAATTATGAATTCTTCTTTTCTTCACTACCATGTCTTCATCATCATCCTACACTTATCCCAACTACATGGAGTCTGCTTTATGAATTTTTTTCCACTATTGATTTCTATTAAAAGCAAAATAAGTATTATCTCCTAAATCTTGCACATCCTTTTATTATGCTTACAAACATAGTTTGTTTAGGTCTACATCTTTGTTGTTGTTCCTCAACTTTAATAAAACATCTTCCAACAAATGCATTCTTTGGTCTTCTCAGTACATGACTAAGCCATCAAAAATGACTTTATTTAATCTTCTCATCTATTGGTGTTAGTGTGTTACCTCCAAACTTTCCCTAAAGAGAGTTGATGCAATCTTTTCTGGTGACACCCAACATCCACCTAAGCATTCACATCTTTGCTATGTACATGTTGAGCCTGATGTTTTTGGTAAGTCACTATTTTACATCATAAAAGATCATAGGTTTGATAGCAGTTCTTCTCTACCATGCATGACTTGTAATCTTGGTATATAGGAAAAACTGGACCCTATTTTAAAATATTTAAATGGGTAAAGGTGAAAGAACAAATATTCCAATATAGCAACCTTATTATCGCCAGTACTGTTGGTGGGAGTCTTTCCCAGTTTTGGGAGGGGAAAATGTTCCCTCCAATACTTACCGAGTAAAGAATCATTACTTCAATGTTAAGGATTATAGTCTCATACCAAACTAATCCTGTTGTAAAATATCATATTAACAGAATTACATAAGAAGGTACATTCCTAAACAAATAGATGACTGTATGGAGAGGAGCCACAACTCTCCAATTGATATAAAATTTTTCTGCAGCACAGCAAATAATCATGAACCCAACCAAGGAAGAATCAATCATAGTTAGTTGCAAGAACATAGCAAATGTGTACCAAATAACTACATACCTACTTGATACAGAATTGAGTTATGAGTATAGAATTTAGCTACTAGTATGAAACAGGAAGATAATTCAGAACAACAGAGATGAGCATCAGAGATCAACTGGGTAGTAGAAGGCTAAGAGACCTCAAGGATGGGACCAAGCAAGTTGATACACTAAGTTAGAATAGACAACCAGGGGCCACTATGGTTGGTGGCCATGGGCTGTGAATTTTGCCAAACTGGACTCTACCACAAGTTATGTGGCAACAACAAGAGAAGCATTGTACTCCGCATGGGCGGCCATGGAAGCCATGGGCTATTAAAGCCATTATTGGTGTTTGTAATTGTGTGCCTAATTAGGTATCATAAACCAGAATATGAATATTGTACAATAAAAAGTTCTAAACCAAATATCATTTAGATTTATTGTTCATTGTTGGTCAAATCAACAACTAACTAAAGATCCAAATCTTCACTGTACATAGAACTCTGGCATTCAAGCTCCCACTCATGCTTATTAACATAAAAAATTTTCCAACTCATGAAAAGAATCCTGCTTATGATTAGTTTGCAAAATGTTTTCGCTAATTGTTTTTTTTAAAATAATGTTTGGGACCATATTACTAAAAAATAAAGTTGTGCAAGAAGATTTACATCAAAGGAAAGGAGGTGTATTCTCCCCTCCAGCAAAAAAGAAAGAAAACCGAGTGACATTAAGACATGAAAAGCCCAAGGTGGAGTCCTAGTCTTCACCACAAATTCACTTAGAGCCCCATCCCTCAAAACAGAGCCAAATTCCTCCCCCCCCCCCCCCCCCCCCCCCCCCCCCCCCCCCCCCCCTTTGTCATTGAAGCTCCTCCGCCTCAAGCTCCTCCTCCTCCCTTTGTTCTTGCTTAGCCCGCTCTAACTTCGCTTTTTGTTGTTCCAGTTACAGCAATTCCAAACGTATTTTCTCTTGTAGGGAGTCTTTAAGAGCCACCCTGCTTGCTACCCTCCTTTAGCTCCCACCTCCTTCTCAATTTTTCTCCTACTTTGTGAATTGCTGCCCAACAATCCTCATATTGCGGCCAATCTCCCTCTCCCTCGCCTCCCACTTGGCCTTCCACACATAGTGCTCTTTCTACCTAGCCCACACCATAGCCTCCTCAACAACCCTAGCTTTAGTAGCCTTTGCTTCCTCCAAAAGAGCTTTTGTGCAAGCTTCGGCCACCGCCTTTTCCATTTCCAAGATCCTGATCTTTGCATTGGCCTCTGCCACAACCTCCCGAACAACCACCCCAACCCTGTTAACTGACATGGCCTCCAACATCTTCGGGCTAGCAAGCTTTTGCAGAGATTAAGAAGGTTGACCAATTTCATCGCCATTAGGCTCAGGCCTACCCTCCAGCACCGATCTACGACTATAAACCATCCACAACTCAGGCTGCACCAGCCTATGCATTGTTGACATCGTCACCCTTCAAAATGCAAGAATGAGCCCTGAATGGTGACCTCGGCATTGCTGTTGGAGCACCTCAAAGAAGAATCGGTGCAAGTTGACCCTGCGACCAAGTTGAAGACATTTCAAGAAGGATAAGTGAATCCTCTGCAACTTCTAGAGATTCCCAGATTGTACAAAAAACCGGTCCACTAACTCTGCTACAAGTTGCCAAAGCTGGGGCAAGGCAAACTTGGGGACTTGCCCACTTGTGGTTTTTGTGACAACCCAAGAATAGAAAACCTGGGCATCTTACAAGCCACGAGCCTAGGGTAGGATGATGTCACCTATCATTGACTTACCAAGAGAAACTGAAATCGCCACCACTGTTAGAGGGATGTGGACCCCCCAAAAATTCGTGGCATCTGCCCACCAGTTCCGGTAGAAAGAGTTAGTTGCTAGATCTGGGTCCCCCTTCAACATCCCCAAAACCTTTGCCCAACCCCCCATTGAACCAATGCCCAAAGCTCCTCATTGTTCTAATAGGTCATGCAATATGGTTCAAAAATCAATGTCTACCCCATCGACATTGTTGCTTCTCTCCACAGTTGTACCCCTTGCTGCACCACTTGAGCTGGTGAAGGAAGCCTAGTTGACTGAAAAATCAAATTATTTTGGGCACACCACAAACTTCACAATATAGTCATCGCAACAGAATCCCTGCTTAAATGCATGTGGCCCTGGGGTGGAGGTAGTAGCAACTACCACATGGCAATCACAAAGGGACATCGGGAAATGACATGTTCAATCATTTTCGGTTCTTGAGAACCAAGTGGGTAGCCATCATGAATATTGAGGCCACACGCTTGGAGAGCCATTTGTACCAGCAACGTCTTATGATTAATTAGCCAAAGAAAAACCTTTAGCTGATCTGGGAGCCTCCCCTTCCATAAGGCATGCCATCCCATCACCATCGAGTACTTGTTAGTAATGATCTCTTATGGCAACCTCCCCATCATTCTAGCCACCTACATAATAGTTACATGCTTACAAATGGTCCTCCAAATAAGGGAGTTGCAGCACCTTGTTTCCCATTGATTGTACTTGCCCCTGAATTTGGAGCCATTTTGCTGCATCATCGACCTGCAAGATACGGTTTGCTAGTATTTGGTATCCCATCATGATTAGATCATGAAATCGTAGAGTCCCCAGTCCCCCTAGCCACTTGTGGCCTAGCAGTGGTATCCTATCCCACCAAATGCATCTTGGTCCCTCCTTTCCCTCCAGACCAAATGAAGTTCTGGATAAGCTGGTCCACCTTGTTAACAACTACAACAAAAGGGGAAGCAAGCATAGCCATAAATCTAGCCATAGTTGATAGAATAGAGGTAGCAAGAATAATCCTTCCCTTCTAGGTTAGGAAACACATGGTTCAATGCTCAATCCTCTGCTGTAACCTATGAATGAGATCTGACCACGTACCAAGTCAATTCCAAGCATACGTTGGCAGCCCTAGCTGGGAATCCTGGTTTGTATTGGTTAACATCCCAAGTGCCTACAAGATTCTTCCCCTAATTAAGTTAGATGTATTAGATAGATGTACAACACACTTTTCTCTATTCACCTCCAACCCGATCTCATGCACCATTCTGTTAAATGCCTTGTTAATTGCTTGTGCATGTAGCACCAACACGTGTGAAGAAAGCATAGTATCATTAGCATAATGTTTTGCTAGGCACTCAATCCTTGCAATGTTAAACCGCAGACACCCTCAGCAGAGTAGTAACCTTGCAAGGTGTCCATCGCAATAATAAATAAATACAAAGAAAAGGGGCCCCCTTGCCTTAACCCTCATTTAGGGGATGAAACCCCCACAAACACCTCCCCCCACCCCCTCCCCCCGGATGCTTGAATTTGGATACAGAGGTTAACAAATTTGGGGTTAAAACCTTTCCTCAACATGATATCTGCAAGGGCATCCCAACTGACAATGTCATAAGCTTTCTTTATGTCTAACTTAATGCACATACCAAGGTATCTAGTAGTCTGAATTAAGTGGATGACCTCCTAAAGTAGAATAATCTGATCATGCAATTGTCTCCCCTTACCAAACCCCACTTGATTGCACCCAACAAGTTGTGGCATCAACCTTCTAATAAGCATCTCTATGAAAAGACAAATCAACACGTTGCACACCCTAATGGGCCAAAACTAAGAAGGGATTGACGGATCAACCACCTTGGGAATTAGGACAATTCTAGAACAGTTGATTTCTTGGTGGACCTGCTACCTCTGCAACATCAAATTAAAGGCCTCCAGAACGTTTGCCCCCATAATATCAACAAATGCTCAAAAAATTTTGATGGGCCACCCATCTGGCCCAGGGGCACGATCCAACCTAATGGAGGTCATCGCCTCATCCAGCTCAGTCCTAGAGAAAGCCTCCAAGAACTTAAGGTTATCTGTAACATCAAGAACCAATATGACTGGGATAGATAGTGACATTGTATCCATTTTGGCCGAAATCTTAGACCAATATTCTTGCATCACGAGCTTAACATCTTGGGGTTCAGTGACGGTTGTCCCATTATGCACCAACTTAATAGTTTTGGTCTTGTTGTGAGATTTAGTCGCCGTGAAGAAAAACTTAGTGTGTCTATCTCCCTCTTGCAACCACTTAACTTGGGCACGTTGCTTCTCCTACATTTTTTCTTCAATGGTTAGGTCTTGTAATTCCTTTAAAACCATGTGCTCCTCCTCAACCACGTCAACTCCCACCTCTTGGCAAACCTGAAGAGTGGCTAGGTGCTCCAGCAAACTAACATGCCCATGTCTAAAATGATACATGTCGGTGGCATTGACCGACTGGATAGCTTGCTTGAAACAAGATAGCCCATGCTTCAAGAACTCCCTCAAGTCCACTTGGGAATGATAATCCACCCAAATCTGGGCCACCAACGGCCTAAGCCATGGTTTAAGCAACCAAGCCCATTCATGGAAGCAGGACTTTCGAGGAGACCTCTTGCCAACCTAATAGCAAAGCAACTGATGGTCCAACGCCAACCTCTCCTTCCCAGAGACCTGGACATCGAAAGCTAACAAGATACTGGAGCTGATCCAAACACAATCAATTCTTGACAAATCCAAATCCGTACCCCTACAATGGTTGCTCCAAGTAAACTTGTACCTCTATTGGGCACAAGCTGTCTGCCACCTCGGCTAGCACAGATAATGGGCCTCCATAGCTTGAAACTTAGTTTCCTATAAACAGACAATGTCACATTCTTCTTGTCTCACTATGTCTTTACGGGTAGCTCTTTTGTACGGGGTACCCTACCCCCTGCAATTCCACGATAAGATCCTCATTGCTTACTAGCCAGCTGCTTCTTATACACCTCCCTCAAGGTTTGTTGTACTCCCAAATCAATCTCTGCTCTTGTCTTCTTGCAACGGGCAACCTGCGAGAGTGGCCTTCCTATCCTCCTAGGATCAGGGAAAACCAGGAAACTCCCCTTTCCCCTATGCACCCACAACACCCCCCCTCTCTTCAATGCCTTTGATGCCTCCAAAATATCTATCATTTTGGGGAATGATGATCCCCTAACAATCCCCACCCAGTTTCCAAGTGGGGGGAGATCTCCCCCAATACTTCACTTGGGCAACCCTAGAACCCCTTCATCAAGGCCTAATATGACTTGATTAGCCACCAGCCCCTCCAAATCCAAAGCAGATGCCTTGACAACACCAGCATCCAAAGCGGCCACCACCGTATCAAAAGACGTCACCACCGCCCGCCTCAATCGTCCACGCTGGCCCACCATCGTCCATTCCTCCCCAACCTTTTTGTGTGCTGCCTTAGTTTGAAGGCGGCATGCCGCCACCCGGTGCCCACTCTTTCCATAACTGTGTAGTGGGCCACCAACACCTTCGCCTTCTTAGCTAGCCCTTCATGGGGTAAATTTTCAATACTTGACGTGGAGTGTTTCCTCTCTCGTTAGAAGGTCCAGTACCAATTATTGTACCCAGTCCTTAGATCCCAATGCACGCCAGACATAGAATCAAGTATAGCTCTTTTGTTCCATGGACTTTATAAATTGGTCAAATTTGATGCTCTCCAAAAAATGCAGCAAGGGTTTTCAAAAAATCTGGGGTCCATAATTCCCAGGGAGTGTCAGAAACCTGAATCCAAACAGGAGCATAGGCAAAAAGGTTGGCATCTCGGTGGGCTCCTGGCTGCCAAGGCATTAGAGCTAGCCCACGAGCCCCATAAAACCAAGGGGCCCCAAAGAACACCTTGTCACAGTTAGCATCCGAGCTAAACATGAAAAGTAGCAACCCATCCGTCAAGCTATAAATCTGCAAATCCTTGAATCCCTAGTTTGACACAACCCATTTTCGAATAAGGTCCAGCTGCAACCACACTCCCATAGACATGAACCTCCCAATGAGGCTAAGCTCCAAGGTCCGCACCCTCTCACTAGGCAAGTGACTAACACGTAAGTGCATGACCCCCTCCTTATGAGAGCAAGCCTCAATCACCCTGTCACTTGGATGCCAACCAGCCTCGTCGAAGCCATCCGCACCCAAATCCCAAAGAAGCTAGACCCAAATGCCTCTCCCAAAGGACTCTTTGAGTGAGAGAGCCAAGAGAACCCTCCCACACCCTCAACAAGCCCACCCCTGCTCAACCTATGGCAACCACCTTGGTCGCCCTCCCCATGATCCCTGCCGCAATCTACATGTAGCCACACTCTACCACCTCCAGTACCTCCTCCCATTTCTCTTTACCTAAATTCCAAAAAAAGTATCGTGTTAAATTTCACTTTAAATCCAATGCTTTTGTATTTTTTTTCTTGTATTCATCACTTACTATCTATGTTTCACAAGTCTTTGGGACACACGGATTTTGGGATGCAAGGATGAATCCCTAAATGTGTTTGGAGACATGTATTTTTGGGGACAGGCCATGGACATGAAACTTCAAAGTAATATCTAAATAGTGGAGAAAGACATAATGAGGTGTTAACTTAATAGTATGTCTTGACATGGAAACCCTAGGTCACAGGGTTGATTCCAATGGGCAACATTGAGTCATGGATTTTAAAAAATTCCATAAAAGGAATTATGAATTTGCTCTATTGAATAGATCTAAGAGGGTCTTAGTAGATGTTGGGTGACTGACGTGGAGGTTCAATTCCTCATAGGGGACCTATTGCTCTTTGTCTTTGAGAATGTGAAGGATCAAGACAAAATCCTATAGGGGGGCCCATGGTTTTTTGGTGTTTAGGGGCTGGCCCTGACCCATTGCTGTTCGGGAGCCCATAGAGATCCATACCTATTTGCAAGAGCCTCAATTTGGATTAGGGTTTCTGGCATCCCCTAGGAAATTTGGACAAAGAAGTTCCTTGGAACCTTAGTAAGTTTTTTTGGAGAGTTCATCACATTTGATAAATTTACCTCTTCAAAGAAGTGCATGGATTGTGCTAGGTTTTGCATTTGGTGGTCACTGATCTCCATAGACCTCATGCACAAGGTCCACATTGTCCTACCCTCCTAGGAGGAGGTTCTGTTTGTTGACTATGAGAATGTCCTAGCAAAGCATGTGTCATGCACCTCTGGCCCATGTGTCAACTGTGAAGTCTATGGGATTGCCAAGGATTATCAGGTTCACATTTTTGTCACCATGCAGAAATAGAAGGCCTTAGAGATAGAGTGGTAGGTTGTGGGGAAGAAGGGCAAGGTGACCCCTACTAGGTTGGTTGAAGCTGCCATTCCTTCCCCCCCATCCCCCTCCCCCACTAGAGGACTGAAGAGGCCAAACAATCAAAAAAGGTTTTCTCTACATAGGCGGGGGGAACAAATTCTCTTCCCTCAACAACCTTGATGAACACTAGATGATGGCGGGGGTGGGATCGCCCTAGTTGGCTAGTCATGGAGCTGGTCCACTAAAAGCAAATGAAGAGGTCTAACGGGAGGGTAACTACCATCACACCTCTCCAATAGCAATAGGAACTTCCTCCCCTTGGGGGTTGGGTCTTTATTCTCAGGGGCTCCTCCACTTCTCCTATGGATTCAGTCAAGAGACAAATTCTCTAAGAGGATAGTGAGGGTTTCAAAGTTCTTCATGAAGTAAAAAAGTCTAGAAGACCAACTCTGCAAGAGGTGCATATCAAGAAAATGGAACAAGAACTTGATTTGGGTGTTCAAGGGACCCTCAAGATGGGCCTATAAGAAACAGGCTACTAGTAGACCATGAAGATCCTCTTATGGAATTGCAGGGGGCAAGGTACCCCCTATAAAAGAAATACCCTTAAGGATTTGGTGCAAATGGGAGGTTGTGAGATTGTTTGCCTCCAAGAGACTAAGCTTCAGGTGATGCAAAGAGATCTTCTGCATTAGCAGGGCTGGACCTCTCTCTTTGTTGACTGCCATGGATGGGTTGGGGGGGGCTTGCCACCCTTTCCAGAATCCCAATGAAACTCTTGTGTAGTTCCAGTTGGAGTATCATCACCTTTCTACAGACTCTAGAACTCTGGCTCAAATTTCTATGGGCCCTAGGACTGGACTGATCACCTTCAGGAACTGCATCAAATCACAACAAAGTTTCCTAATCACAACGCTTGGGTCCTGGTGGGTGATTTTAACTAGAGGTTATGTGAGTGGGAGAAGACTATTGGGCATTGTGTTCAGCCTCCAAGGAGCCAAGAATTCCTGTAGTTCATTCATAATTTTGGTTTAGTGGATGTTGACATCAAGGAATGTCAATTAACCTGGAGCAATAGAAGGAAAGGATCAGACCAGGTTCTTTATAGGATTGTGTTAGCTCTGCCCTTTTCCTCAGAAGATGTATTTTTTTTCATAGGTCATGAGCAGCAGGCTTCAGATCATAGGGCTCTATTATGTTCCTTCCAAAGTATGACGTGTACTATTTATATTGTTGGATTTTTTATAAGAAAATTCCTATCTTGATATATAGATTCATCCTTGCAAAACTACTCCTGTCCATGTTAGCTCTGTTAAAGTGAATATTCAAGTTGACGAAAGCATAATTCTATTAATGATTAATGAAGTTTGTGAAAATTAATATTTATGTGTTTTACTTTTGATTTTATATTGGCTGATATAATCGTTGATTACGAATGGTTTTCAGCCTCCAACAGGAAAAGGTATTTTGATGGAGGACCCAAACATAGTAGGAGTGATCTCACGAAGCGATGTTGCTTCTTTGGTAATTTGAAAGCTTTGGTCATAATTTTTTTCTTATTTAGTTTCAAAACAGTACTCATTTTCATGGTCTCTTGTCCTTCATGGTTTAGATTTTATATAAAATCTTATTCATAAGTGCAATTCCCAGCTTTTGTACCTTGACACGTTGTATCCTATATTATGTTGTCGCATGTATTAAATAATTAGCCTTGAAGTTGTTTTGCAGCCTGTATATTCTGACCGTATGCCTAAATTGGGCATTGCTGCGTGTATAAATTTTGTATCAAAAAATGGAAATAGTTGAACCGGTTTAATGCAAACCATTCAATACAAAAGGCTTGTGTGGATTTGTGGGCCTTAATATAGGTTTTGGCCCTAGCCAAAGGCCAACAATATCTTTGAATATGTGCTTGACAAGATACTGTGAAAATTTTAAATTAGACCGTCTACAGAAATCACTATTTATTTGTAATTTTTCTAATTATTTAATGTGTGTGTATATAGATCTATATGTATCTATGTGTTGGTGTTGGGACAAGCATAGGAGAAGGATGATATATATGTTGTTCAATGAGAGGGGCAAAGTTTAACACCATCTTCAAATATACTTTAGGATTAATGCAAACATGATCTATAGCTAATTAAGGAAAGATTGATCGACAAAGTGGATTTTTGCAACTCTCTCTTTCAGCACAGCGTGGTGCGATGGGCAAAGTGAACAAGGCAAGCAAAGCAGACAAGACGTGCGGAGCAAACAAGGTAAGCAGAGCATCTAAGGAGCGCAGCATAGGTGAGGAGCATAGCATGGAGCTAGTGTGCGGAATAGACAAGGTGAACGGAGGACATGGCCGTGCTCTAAGAACCCATGAGCTATCGACAAATTTCGGGGAGATGAAGCATGCAGAGATCAGAGGAGACTGGGTTTGGGGGGGGGGGTGGACTCCGAACTAGCTAGTGGGACGATCGAAGAACACTCCCACACTGACGGTATCATGCACCTCCGTGTTAGCGGGCCACTGGCGAAGGGGGTTAGGACCATGCAACGTAGTCTAATAGGGTGTTTCATGTCCTCTGGCACTCGCCCTAGGATGGATTTGATTCAACGGTGGGTGAAGGACAGCTGGGGGGTTGGAGTGGTAGATGTTCGGAGCTTGTCGGAGGACCTGCTCCTTTTCATCTTTCCCACTCTGCAGGATCGTGACTTGGTCCTTCAAGGGGGGCTATGGTTTTATGGCGCTAGGGGGTTAGCTCTAACCCCCTGGCGATCGGGGGCGCACTGAGAACCTAATATGTTTGCCTATGCCTCGGTCTAGGTATGGGTATCTGGGATTCCATGGGAAATGTAGAATCTTGGATTTCTTAAGTGCCTGGTAGGTTTCTTCGGGAAGTTCATTACCTTTCACAAGGTCACGCAGACGATGGAGCGGATGGGGTTCGCCCATTTTTGCGTCTAGAGAAATCTTTCCTCGAAGGACCTCATCAAGGAGATTGTGCTGGAGCTCTCGAGTGGGGTGGAATAACTTCAGGTAGAATTCAAGAATCTAGAGGGTGGGCCATTTGGGGAGAAGGTTCCTCGTGTCTGTGAGGGACTGTGAGGGAAGGGGTAAAGGCTGCTCCTACTATGGGAAGCCTGGCCACTGTGAATTAGATTGTCAGTTTCGGGCAGACGGAACAAAGTTGATGCGGGATCAAACCCATAAGTTAGTTGAGGGTGGGGATTGGGTGACAGTTGGGTGTAAGGGGCAACCGAGACCATCACAACCACCACCCCCACCCTC
>MNCI01010074.1:175681-192724 GCA_015680685.1 Gnetum montanum | reverse complement strand
AAAGGAAAAGCCAGCATATGACTGCATGTGGATGCAAAGCTGGATAAACCCCTGGTCAAAACCTTTCCGTTGCATTATGGTAGCCAAGGCTTCCCAGCTAAGTGTGTCATATGCCTTGGTAATATCGAGCTTGAGACAAAGCCCAAGGAAACCCGTAATTCGAAGCGAGTGGAACACCTCCTGCATGAGGAGAACCTGGTCCTGCAGGGTTCAGCCTTGCACAAACCCTGCTTGATTAACTCCCACTAGCTTGGGCATGAGAGGCGCCCGCCTATGCACCATCAATTTGGAGAAAACCTAAATCAAAACGTTGCAGACCTTGATAGGATAGAAGTGTTCTAGGCGGTGTGCCTCTGTTTGCTTCGGGATGCACACAATTCGAGAGCAGTTGATCTCCCTTCGAACCTACCTCTTAGCCAACATAAGGTTGAAGGCGTCCAGGATATTAGGTCCCACAATATCCGAGAAGGTCCGAAAGAACTTGAGACTCCAGCCGTCCGAACCAGGCGCCTTCCCTCCTAGCATGTCGTTGATGGTGGTGACAAGTTCCTGCCAGGAGAACGGGGTCAACAACCGCATGTTGTCTTCCTCATTCAGCACCTATGCAATTGAGACTGAAATGGGGTTGGTGGGTCGCTTGGCCCAAATCTTCTTCCAATATTGGTGGGTTGGTTGTTGATGTTGTGGCCGGTTGTGGGGGGGNGTCTTTTTGGAGGGGCGGCTGGTCTGGCGGGGGTGCAGACAACGTTTATGGCCCATCATGACCTAGTCCCCACCCTCAAACATCTGTTTTGCTTGGTCTCGCGGCCGCACTGGCCGTGTCCTCTGGAACCAACAGTGCTCCTCCTGGTGACCGGGTTTCCCATAGCAAGCACATCCGTCTCCTGTGCCCTCTCGAGCCTTCGGTCTACGTTCAAGGCCTGGCTCAACCTCCAAGTTCTCAAACTCGACCCAGAGGTGTTCCTCCCTGCCTGGGAGCTCCAGAACGATTTCCCAAATGAGGTCCTCATCCAACAACCTTCGCCACACGCAGAAATGGGTGAAGCCCATCCACACCATTGATTGGGTGACGCTATCGAAGGTAATGAACTTGCCAAAGAACCCTACCACCTTCTCTAGGAATTCCAGGTTCCACATCTCCCATGGGATCCCAGAAATCCGCATCCACATCGAGGCCCTGGTGAACAAGTCTGTCCCACGGTGCGCCCCCGGGCGCCACGGAGCTAGAGCAAGCCCCCGAGCCCCGTAAAACCACAGTCCCCCCAACATCACTGAGTCCCTAGCCTGCTGGGACGGAAAGATTAACAAAAGCAAGGCCTCGAACAAACTCCGGACTTCCACTTGGCCAACCTTCTAATGCTCTTGCACCCACTTGTGGATTAACTCCATCCGCGGGCGAGCACTCCTAGAAACGAACAGCTAATGAGGCTCCGTTGCATGGTGCGGACCCCTTCTGTTGGGGGCTTGCTAACCCGGAGGCACAAGGTGTGGTTGGCCCTGGAGTGTTCCTCGATACCCCCCATCCGGCGCTTGCACCCCTTCCCCCCCGTGGGCCTATGTGGCCCAAACCGAGTTCTCCCCATTGCCTTTGCCCTCCCCCGCGTTCGTCGGGTCTCCTCTCCTGTGCCCATCGACTGTTGCTGCGCTCCAATGCTTGCCCACTGTGTTTGCTGTTGCTGCGCTCCAGTGCCCGCCTGCCGTTCCGCCTGCTACTAATACGGTTCCATCTCAAGGAAGGTTCACATGCCAATTATTGGTCAATTCATGCAGATATCAAAGCATCACTTTCTTGTGACTTTCTTCTCTACAAATTTCGGCAAAGGTTTCTCAAATTGATGGGAGTGGCTTCATCTCCAAGATTCCCCCTCTAACTTCATCGAGTTCCTTATTCAGTCCTTGTAAAAAATCAAAGACACAATCCTCTTCCAACATCTTATTGTAGAGAACACCATCATCAAGACACTTCCAATTGATGGTATAATACAAATCCATCTCTTGTTTTGTTAAGGTATTAGAATACTCTGTGACAATCTTGGTTCCTTGGCATGTGTTGTGAATGAGTGACCATATCTTGAAACATCGAGACATGTTTTTGAGATCAAAATACATCTCTTGAACTACTCTCCAAATTTCTTGTGTAGTTTTAAAGAAGAGATACATTCAACCAATTGCAAGTTCCATGGAATTGATCAACCAAGCCATGACAATTGAATTTTCAGCCTCCCATATACTTGCATTTGGATTACTAGAAGATGGAGAAAGAGTTTCACTAGTTAAATACCCCATCTTGCCTTTTCCACAAATGACAAGGAGCACGAATTGAGACCACTCTCGGAAGTTTGATCCATTTAACTTGTGTTGTATGATCTACAACATGTGATTCACATCTGTTGCTATCAAAGATCCAACCGCTCCAGAGGTTCGCATTGATACATGTGATGAATCCATCATAGAGAATTGCACTACACTAGACATGGTGGCAATGGAGAAAGAAAAACGAAATTTTGAGATTTAGGGCCAGTAGGAGTCGCACGACTCTAATACCATGAAAACAGAGGTATCTAAACTTGTATTCCTCTGAATTGTTTTATTTACTCTCAGGAAAATACATTATATTGCCACCCAAGGCTTAGTACTTGACTACAAATTAGGAAACAAACTAAAAAAAATAGAAAATCACCTAAACTAGGAAATAGGAAATTACAAACAGAAACAATCAAGAAACAAATTAGCTAAAAATAAGAAGTTGACCAAAAACAAATCCCTAACATTCGGGATTTCTAACTTTCTAACACAAACAATACCTATTATGTATATACAACACAACCTAGACCTATTGCATACAAAAAGTGTTATTCATCCTACAAATCATTGCTCAAATCTATCATAATTATAAAATGATATATATATATCCACAAATAAGCACCAAATCCTACAAATCATAAGCACATGGTCATCAACAACATTCAAGTCTATCACAATCATGAACTCATAAATAGATCCACAAATCAACATCAAATCCTACAAATCATGAGTACATGGTCATCAACAATACACTAATCCATCAAAAGCTTGAAACTGAATATAGATCTATAGAACAACACCAAATCTTTCAAATCATGAACACAGTAATCAATAACACTCAAATTCATCATAATCATAAAATCATAGATAGATCCACAAATGAATGTCCAACCATACACACCATCGCAATAAAGCACACTCACAAACACTATTACAAACATCAAGAAAAAATCTATGAAAAAATGGTTCATTATAGATATCATCCTTGTTGTTGAGATTTTCAAATAATTTCTTATAATGTCTTATTTCTATGTTTGTTTTTTAGATAAAATATTATTGATTGATACATTGCCTTGGCTTTCAACAATAACATATTATCGTCTAACAATATTGCATATGGGACTTGAGTTTTAGCCTTCAACGTGTCCAATAAGAATTGTTTTCAAGCTTTTCTATTCCTTGTAAGATTTCTTGACCAAAACCTAGACCCCAAATTACCCATCCATAGAGTATTCTAGGATGCATAATTACTTGAAATTGATACTTTTAAATTTTCAAAATCCAAATGTTGCAATTTGTACAACTATTTTCTTTGCATAGAAAACCTGTCAACCATGTGTAAATGATACACAATGCTTCCACTTATAATTTTGATAGTATTCTTGTCCCCAATATCTATATGTATCCATGACATCAATTTTTCTATGATTTAATGAGAAATTATAATTAATCTTATTGGTTCCACAAATTAAAACTTGTGTTCTATTAACATTCATCTTTGTTCCTGCATGTTCACAAGAATTTTCTGGTTAGTACAATGCAGTTTGTAATCCTTCATTTGAATTTGGAACTAGTGTTACATCATTTGCAATGATTAAAAGTCGTATTTGTGATTGATCCTCTATAATAGCATATTTTTTAGGTAGTTGTTTAATCTACTCTTCTAGTGCATCAATAACAATTTCAAACAATGATTATCAATAATCCATGATTTTGTAAGATAATAATGTATTCTTTATTCATGAAACTGAAACTAAAACTGAATTTTTAATTACATTCATTGAAACCCTCTAAGATCTATCAGCCAAAGCAGTTTCAGAATTCTTTTTATGGAATTTTGAGTGGTTTCAGAATTCCTTCTATGGATTTTTTTTCTTTTTCTTTTTAATCCATAACTCAGCATTGTTCACTAGAATCAAACTTGTGACTTGGGATTTCTATGCCAAGCCTCATATTTATTTAGAGTTGTAGATTATTTGTGATTCTTGAGTATGGTTATTTCTATTCTTGATATGTGCATTGTGAAGTACTTCTGCTTAGATAGTTATCAAATGGGTTTGTTAAGTAATGGGTTTGTGTTGGCTATATGGCTTGAGGTTACATAAATTTATGGTTTTGTTTTCACGAACTCCCCTTACATTGTTACATTTATTATAAGTAGATTTATTTATTTTTAATGTTTTTATTTTTATTTTTCTGGTGTGGTAAGTGTACTTCTGCATGTCTGTATGAAATCAATGATGAAAATATGAATAGTTTTCAAGTTTTTTCGTTCATAAAGTTGTTGAGACATTTTCCTTTGCTGTAATTAAAATATATATATGAAAAAGGCGGCTTTCCCTACTTTTAAATCGTTGGTATGATGGATGGCTTTAGGTGTAGTTGGCGGCAAGATGGTAGGTCTTTAGAAGTCATTTTCCAATCAGCTTTTCGTCCTGCATGTCATGCCCTAAATCAGTCACCTAAAAGGATATTGCAATATTATTCAGGGCATCGCCTTCACTTACATGTTTTGTAAACTGATTCTTCTGCTCATTTTCACTAGAGGACTTGTTCCTTTTGTCATGCATGCACCCTTCACTTTCACGATGTCTTGATTTTCCTATCTTGTCAGGAATGTCAACGTTCCATTCTCCACTGTCCAACTTTGGGAAATGCTCCTGCATCATATAGATCCTCCTCGACTTTTCCAGTTAGTCCATAAACTGACCACTTGCTTTTTATTATTTCGAATTTGAATAAAGATATGTTGCCATCGTTGTATTAGATTTAGCAGCGATGTCTTTGCATTAAATCCCAAGTACGTCAAAAGTCATATGCACCTTGTTGGCATTGATATAAATATTTGTTGTAAAATACAGCAAAAGGTTTGTAATGATTTATTTTTGTTACATTTAGTGATGCTTAGCCACTTTGTTGAACCTATTTTTATTTTTCATGAAATGAATGTAGTCTCAGATTTTTTTTTTTAAAATCTACAGATATAATAAAATCTTCAGTTTCATAGAAATGTTTATTTTATCTTTGTTAACTTAGCAATTAATTTGTTTTCCTAAATTATTAAATTTAAAAATATTTTATATTTATTTAATCGTAAAATCATTTGGACGTTGGAACCAATCTGTATCAATTGAAAACGTGTTATTTCAAAGTAAAGGTTTTGATTGGGAAATGACAGACTTTGTAAGGTTGTCCATGATTGTATGAACACCCATTACTTTTTGGTGAAACATTTAGAACATTGTCGTTGTCTGATTTTAAGCTGCTGTGTTCATAACAAAAAGTTTTATTTTCATAGAAAAAAAGAATATTTGTAATTGTCAGCTATATTTTTTCAGCAGTGATTCTTTTTTGGAAAACAAAAAAAGTAAGATAGCATTGAACAAACCTTGAAATATAGTTGGTTAATGGAGTAACAGATGTATATCTAAGAGATTTTTCTTTTTCTTTTTTTCTTTTTTTTTTATGTATTTTATACAGCGCTTTCCAGAAAGCCCTTCTAATGAGACAGCAAAAGCGTGAAGTACCAATACGTTTTGAGGCTGCACAGAACATGCCTAATGAATTCTTTGTCAATTTTTTGCATGTTGGATTTTTAGATAATTTCGGCAGACTTACGGTAAACCGACTTGAAAACCGATAGCTATATGAAAATTCTAAATTTAAACGCACCAAGTATTCTCACAACCATGAATATCAACAACATTCGATCTGTTCAATTTACCCATCGTCAGTCACAGAATATGTGCGTTTATGAACGCATCAAGTTAAAGCAGAGGGGATTCTATTGCTATTGTAGTGTGGCCAAATTAGAATCTTTTTAAAGAGATTGCAGAGTTGTACTAATATTCAGGCTACTTCTATGATGAGAATGATCGTTTTCTAATTTAATAAAAAGTTAACTATTTGAAGATTGTTTCGTATAGTGCGCTCGTCTATTCGTATATTCTGATTTATTCTCAAGCTTAAGTTGGATTGTAAATCAATTCAATAAACATATGCCCAAGTATTATTTCTATATTGTGATGTCCAATGGCTGTTCATGATAGTTTATAGCTGCTTTAGCAAGATAAATTTTTTCCGTAGGAAGCACAGACGGGGATGTTGGAGCAGAATAGTATTTTTTCAGCCCAAGGGATAAACATGCAAGTTAATATTATCAATGAGATAGTGTTTTTTCAGCCCAAGGGATAAACATGCAAGTTAATATTATCAATGAGATAGTGTTTTTTCAGCCCAAGGGATAAACATGCAAGTTAATATTATCAATGAGACATTTTCTTAATGTATAATCTTTTGCCTAAAAAGACAAGGAGCTAACCGCTTAACCACCCATCATTGTGTTATTTGAAATCTCTTGCACACAATACTAATAAATTTTTGATAAAATAAAGAATATTTGCAGATATTGGAAAGATACAAAGTCACCTTGGGGAAAATCTTCAAGGTGAAAAACCTAAGCAAAAATTGCTACTAGCAACAACATAGCTTCAAGATTGAAGTATAAAGAGAATTAATGAATACAATGGAAGAGGGTTGCAACTTGTGTATTACAAGTGATGCATTAGGCACATTTATTTAGGATCCTTTTATATTGTTTTCAAGTTTTAAAAATAAACAATAAAACAAAAGATATACAGAAATATTTGTGGTATGAGAATGAGAACTGAAAAAAGGAAATATGAATTGGATGGGTAAAAAATAAAGTAATGGTGCATAACTGTGGTAGGGAAAATTGTGGATGGTGGAGAGAATCAAGGTAGATTTGCCTTCAACCACCTTACAATTCTTCCTCTTGAAAGTAAAGTTGTCTTGATAACTAGTCCAAACCATTTTAAGAAATTAAGTTAAAAGAAAAACTTTTCAATAGGTGTTGACTTGGTGAGTATGTTTGTAGGATTTTCTTTAGTAAATATCTTTTTTAGAAGAATAATTTGCTTTCAAATTTCTTTTCATATATAGTGATACTAAATTTCAATGTGCTTCATTTGGGCATGAAAAGTTGGGTTTGTAGATATGTTTATGGTACTTTGATTGTTACAACCAATATTTATAGGATTCTGAGTAATGCTAAGTTCAACTATTAGCCTTTGAAGCCATATAACCTCTTTGCATGCCAAGTTAGATGTACCATATTCAACTTTAGCTTCAATGGTAGACTAAGCAACACAAGATTGTTTTTGAATTTTTCAAGAAACAACATCACCAAAAAGATTAAACACATATCCACTAGTAGATTTTCAGTTATCAAGGTTACCATCCTAATTTGCATCAATGAAGCCATGAAGTTCAATGGAATCATTCATGTAACAAATCTCATAATCTACAATACCACGAAGATATTAGAAGACTCACTTCATCGCAATCCAGTGTTGTTTCCTTGAATTAAACATATTTTTACTAAGTTTTCCAACAATATAAGCAATATTAGGTCTAGTAAAGACCATTGCATACAATAAACTACTAATAGCACTAGCATATCAAATTTTAATCATAAATCTTTATTTTTTTTATTTTTAGGCATTGTTCATTTGAGAGTTTCATACTAGTGTCATAGGGAGTAGCCACAAGCTTGCAATCTTGCATAGTAAACTTTTTAAAAACATTTTCAACATATGCAAACTATCCAAGCCAAAGCTTTTCATCAATCCTGTCTTTTTTAATTTTCATGTGCAAAAATTTTTTGTGCAACACCAAGATTCTTCCTCTTAAATTAAGAAGACATATGAAGGTTTTCCTTTGAAATATCATGTATGTCATTGCCTACTATTAACATGTCATCAACATATAGTAGCAAGATCATCAATTTTTCACTTGTATTTTTTACATACAATAATCTTCTACATTTCTAATGAAGCCAAGATTTATCATGTGATCATTAAACTTTTTATTCCACATCCTTGGTGCTTGTTTGAACTCATATAATGATCTTAGTAATTGACACACCATATGCTATTTTCTTTGTATTTCATACCCTTTAGGTTAAAGCATATAAATTTCTTCCTCAAGATCACCATTGAGGAATGCTATTTTCACATTCATTTGTTCAAGTTCAAGATCATGAATAGTTGTAATTAACAATAATGATTGTATGGATGTTAATTTAACTACTAAAGAAAAGATTTTATCATAATCAATTTCTTTTTCTAAGAATATCCTTGAGCTACAAGCTTTGTCTTGTATTTTTTTCAAGTTTTATTCTATACATCCATTTATTTTCAATGGGTTTCCTATCCACTAGAAGCTTAACCAATTCTCACATTTTACGCTTATGAATTGTTGACATTTCAACATCCATTACTTGTTTTCATTCTATGTTCTGCATAGACGAATATGTCTCATCATATGTTGATGGCTCATCATTTTCAATAAATAATATGCATTCCTCTAAATGTAATTGTAATATTCTTATATGTATTGAACATCTTAATGGCTTATCTTCACTAAAACTATTTTCTCTCTTTTCATGTTATTTTTCCTCATCTACCATGTTATCACCATTTTATTCCCTAGAGGTAATATTCCTAGCTAAGGATGGCCCTCAGAAATTTTATTATTAATTTCAATAAGTACATACACAAGAGTTACATCATTCGAAGGAGTTTTAACATTTGAAGATTCCTCCTTCATAGATCTACATTTTTCTCTAAAGATGACATCTCGACTATAAATAACCCTTTTAGTTTCTGGGTTATACAACTTGTAAGTGTTAACATCATATCTATAGCCAAGAAAAATACATTTAACAAACTTAAAAGTCTAATTTGGACCTATCAGATTTTGAAACATGTATACAGGCTTCACAACCAAAAGTTTTCAAATAATTTAAATTAATGGATCTACCACTCCAAACTTCCTCTAGAATTTTTCCATCAATTGCTTAGGAAAGAGATCTATTGATAAGATAACATGTAGTCATTACTGCTTCACCCCAGTAATGTTTGTCAAGATCAAATTTATTAATTATACATCTGGCATGTTCCATCAATGTTCAATTGAAGTACTCTCATACTCCATTTTGTTCAAGAGTTCTTGGGATTGTTTTTTCACCTTTGAATACGTTGTTCTTTACCAAAAAATACATTAAATTCATTGGAGTAAAATTCACCAGCATTGTCAATTTTGAGGATTTTGACTTCCTTCCTTAAATAATTCTCAATAAGAGCTTTGAATTCTTTAAATTTCCTAAATACCTCAAATTTATGTCTTAATAAATGAATAGAGCTCTTTCTAGAATAATCATCAATAAAAGAAACATAATACATAGCACCTCCAAGAGAACTTGTTTTAATATCTTTAACTAGTTCACATACATCACTATGTATTTGTTCTAATATCTGAAGAGAGTTAGGATTACTTTTCTTGAAACTATGATGCCTCTATTTAACATGTAGAGAATGGCAATGGAAATCTAAGGAATCTTTTGAAAACTTAAATTTACCTTGCTTGTAAAGTTCTTTAAGTTTTTTTTTTTTTTACCAAGATGATCCATTATTTATTTTACAAATCAATACTTGAATTCAAATGAACAACAATAAAGACACTTAGTTTTTATTTAATGTCTTGACTTCTAATTTCAACAACTTTGCCATAATTCCATTATGGTTCCATTTGAAATTAGAAAGAAAAGATTTCACATCCTTGATTGATCCCATTTATTATAGAAACATGGACAATTCTTTGAAATTTCCTTGTTATTCAAAGCTTGTTGATGTGTTTGAAGTGCATCATTAATTAAGTTTAGTGGGCTCTAATTTGCAATTATACAACCAAAAAAATCTTAATACTAAAATAAACTATAAAAAGATGTTTCTTTTCTTTATGTATGATGCATTTGATGAATCAATTGAATGCATTTTAAGTTATTTCTATTGTATTTTACACATGCACACATCTTCATTATTGAATTTGCATTTTAAAGGCTAGCATGATATCAAAGCATGTTAATTGTAATTGAAGGTTGCAGTGCCTCAAAAGATATGGTTAGATAACATGCATAAGAAGATTATTGTAAACAAAATATGCAAGCGGAAGTCATTGTCCACTTGCAATACTAAGCAAGGAATTGCTAGATGACATAATACTAGATTTGCTAACTGGAACAATGTATAATGGTAACACATTAATGCACACACCAATATGCAAAGGCATGAATACATTAGTGTGCAAAGGCGACATGCAAAGATAGGTCATTATGTGACATAGTAAGCCATTTTTGTCAACTTATGCTCATAAATTGTTGTGTAGGATAGTTTGTCATCCTTATCGCATCAAGATCACAAATCACTATGTGAGGTAGAGAAATTCTTAGCAACAATCATCATCATATTTTCATCATGATTTTTATCTCAATAATTTATCTTTTGATGGGCACTAAGAATGTTAAAAGAGAGGCTATTACCCATAACTATCCATGAGGGACTTTATTTAGGTCACTTAAGATAACTCAATGATAGTAGTAAGGTTACACCAAGACTCCATTTTGTTGGGATAACGCTAGGATGATCATCATCATCCTCCTCCTCCTAGCCTTCATCATCATGCTCCTAGCCTCGTCCCAACAGAACAGGGTCAACTATAGAAGAATGTTGATGATAATGTTGGAAAAAATTTTGTGCTCAACAAGATAAACCCTTTAAAAATTGATCAGTTCATAATTATAAATGAAAAAAAATATATTAGAAAGCATATAGACAACTTTCAACTTCATTGAAAAGGGAAAACCAAAATTTGTCATCTATTTTACATGGTTTTTATCTAAAAGTGCTCATGTCCCTACATTTTGCATGCTATTTGGAAAAATAGATGTGATTTTTTTCATAATCATGTAGCTATCCATGATAATTTCACCATGCTCCAAAAACTCAACATTATTCAACTTGTTATTTTTTAAGTCAAGTCTCAAGTTAGTAACAGCTATTGGAGGTTCATAATCTTATTCAACTAATGGAACTTTGGACCAAGAGTGTTGTTAGGAACTTTGTTTTGCTTATGCTTAAGCTTTGGGGCTACTCTCTATTGTTTCTCCTATATCTTTGTTTTACTCTTTCTAGTTGTTAACAAGGAAACCTTTAGTAAAAAGTGAAAAACTCACAAAGGCACTTTTGATTCTTTTAAGGATTAGTTGTCAAGATAAGAACCCACAAAGACATCTCCAAAACTATTTGGAGCTTTTTCTTTATTGATGGGATACGTTGATGTGTTGTGTTGGCTATATATCTTATAGTGTACTTATAATTATTCTTGCATAACCTAATAAGAAACCACTATAGTTGAGTCTTGTGGTTGATGTTAGGGTGTACCTTTCTAATGATAATTTAGATTCCAAGAAAAGGGTGCATCTTCATTTTTCTTTCATTTTACAAACCTACGAAACAAGAATTTCATATTGCCGGAGCATATGTGTATTTCTCCAACACCCTCTAGTATAAGAAACAACTATGGTTAAATCTTATGGTTCATGTTAGCGCGAACAAGTATGGTTAATCTTATGGTTCATGTTAGTGCGTGCCTTTCGAAAGATGATCGATATTTCACGGGAAATGTGCATCTCCATTTATCTCCTTTCTTACAAGCCTACAAAACAGTCCGTTCAGTTATATCCCTATGGTGGGCACTCGTGAGAGAAAATTATGGTACCCTCCCAACAACCTATCAAATCACTGACGATATTATGTAGAAATTGACGACTGCAATTCTGCCACTAGTTATGACAACAAGAAACAAGGACGGAGATCGCTTTGCTATCAACCTTTTGTATTTTTCTCGCCCTCTCGAACACTATATCTTACGTGGTTGAATATTAGCTTTTGTCGATTATATCCATACCTTATCATTTTATCATCAAAAAATCCACGGTTCAAATGGGATACAGGTAATATGTCCACGTCACAATTACACGACATAATTTATGACATGTGGACGTCGATTCACGTTTAAAAGCGCGGGAGTCCATACCCGGCCCACTAAAAACATTAGGAGGAAAGATACTTTCAGCTTAACACTAACTTACCCTTGCTAAAATTTTTGAACTGAAATTTTAAAAAATGTTCACTGTGCTAAGGACATTATATATATTACGTATAGACATTACAGGGAAAGATCCGCAGCGCTAAAATTGTTTGAGTGAAGTCAAATTTTTTAGCGAAAGGAAGAAGGTAAGAACATTATGGTGAAAGATCCGCTGTGCTAGGATTTTTTTAAGGGAATTCAAAATTTTGAATAGAAAGAAGAAGTATCTTCGTTCCCACAAAATTAAGATTACTGAACCTCAAAACACCAGAAAAAGTATGATATATATTACCACTAAAATGTGTACGGTACATCATTTGCGATTACATTTTTGGTGTGTGTTTTTTTCGTCCTGGGCAGTAGCCGGTTGGCAGCATGCGGACAAAAAAATGGAGGAGATAAGTCACAGTGTAAACGCAGCCGTGCGATTCACATCTAAGGGCGCAAGTGCACCGGCAACTAACTTCCGTTGTCCTTCTCAACAACAATCGTGTCCAGTGTCCACGGTCCCTGTATATTCCAATCAGACCGTGCTTGGCTTTTTGCCCATGTCAGAGGAAGATTATTTTGCTCATTCCACGCTCACTATTTTTTGGAAGGGACCGCTGCCGATATTTCGCTGGTTGTAATTTTACACCAGAATCGAAGCTCCTGCAGTCCTCCAAGGCCAAACAATCATTAATGCGTCAAGTATGAACTATTAGCGTGGAATGGAAGCCAACGCAGTGTGTATTGATATAAATCCTGCAAGGGCAAGATGAGAGGTTCTCAGTTCCTACTACGAAACCGCTGAATTGAAGAACAAATTCTCTCTCTCTCTCTCTCTGTCTGAAGAAGACGAAACCACTGAATTGAAGAACAAATACTGTCTCTCCGAAGAAGACGACATGGGGAAGGCAACGGCAGAGAACATGACGAATGAACACATGAAGTCCAAGTTAGGAGGAGTGCAGGTGACGATCGACGAAGAGGCCTGGTTATCGGAGATCAAAGATTGCCTTCTGCAGAGTCCTCCGTCTCTGTCTACGGTGGACGAGGATGTGGAGGAGCTATCGAGGGCCGTCGTCTGTAGCATTCCAGCAGAAGTCGTGGCCCTCAAACCCGACGCTTATATCCCAAACTGGGTCTCCATCGGCCCTTACCACCACGCCAAGTCCGAGGTCTACAACGCCCAACGCTTCAAGATCGCCGCTGCACGCAAATTCCAGGCCATGCTCGCCGCAGGCATCAGCGACACGACCAATTCTTCCTTTGAAAACGCGGTGGTGGCCAAATTTCGGTACCCGCAAATGGAATGGAACATCCGCAGATGCTACGACAAATACATCCACTACTCAAGCGAGACGCTGGCGTGGCTCGTATCCCTGGACGCCATTTTCGTGCTGGAGTGCCTGCACATGTTCGAGGCCAAGGTCAAAGCCAAAGCCAAAGCAGCTGCTCCAGGCGGCGACGGCGACGGCCTGAAAGTGAAGATCGTGCTGCAGTCGCCGGGGGCCGTGGCAATGCATGCGGCAGCCATTAAAGATCTGGCCAAAATGGAGAACCAGATCCCACGCTTCGTGCTGGAGAAGCTGCTGGAGTTGCAGCTGGGCTGCGGCAGAGACGACGCCCGCAGAAGGCTGGCGCAGCTGATGGCCATGGCCTTCACGGAGATGTCCCCGTTCCCTAGCGTAAACTTCAACGACGAGTCTGTGCTGAAAAACATTTCCAAAGGGGCTCATCTGCTTGAAGCACTCTACTACACGCTGGTGCCACCACCTGCAACCACGACGAACGAACCAGAAGCCAAACAACATTCTCAGCAAGAAGAAGAACAAGAACAAAAACCCATCAGCGAAGAACAAGTGACCTCCGTTCTGGGCAGCTTCAAAACCGCAGCAGCTGCGTTCAATCTGAAGCAGGTCCGGGACCTGGCGACGAGCCTGCTGCAAACTCTGGGCAGCCTGCCGTTCCTGCGCAATCTGAAGAAGCCGCTCACGGCCATGCTGGACCTGTACGGCAAGCTCGCGCACAGAGCGAAAAACAAGGACAAAGACGAAGACGCACAAGACGACAAAGTCGTGGCTCCAAGCCGCGACGAGCTGAAAGTGCCGTCGGCGTCGGACCTGCAGACGGCGGGTCTGCGGTTCGAACCCGCGGAGTGCGGCGACGTGTGGAGCATCCGTTTCGATGCGAGCAGACGCGTGCTGCGGCTGCCGCGGATGCGGCTCGATCCGGCGACCGACACGGTGATGCGCAACGTGGTGGCGGCCGAGTTCCTGCTGACGTCAGCTTCGGGCGACGGTGGGTCCATGCCGTTCACGCGGTGCGTTGACTTTCTGAACGCCATCATCGACAGCGCCGACGACGTCAAGGTGTTGGTGCAGGCCAAGGTTCTACGGAACGAGCTGCCCAGCGACACCGACGCTGCCAACGTCTGGAACGGACTCGGCGGCTGCATCAACCCCGTTAACCACGTGGCGTCGCTGGAGGCCGTCATCCGGCAGCTCAACGCTCTGTACAACGCCACGTGGCGCGTCAGGATGATGCGAGCCGTGGAGCATTACGTGTTCCGTTCGTGGCAGATACTGTCTCTGCTTGCGGCTCTCCTGCTCTTGTTGTTCACCGCCTTCCAGGCCTTCTGCTCCGTCTACGATTGTCAAAGCTGGTTCAATTCCGCCGCCCTGACTAAACCTTAATTACTACAGATTACTCTACTCATTTAGTTGCCGCTCGGCTTGTCTGTTTGTGCCAGCGTCGAATTCTAGTCATTGTACGTTAATACCGGGCATCTTAGCGTTTCGTATTAACGCAGCGGAAGACCGTATTCCAATACGGTTAAGGCTGCTTGTACTGAAAGCTCGTCAAGTTCGTAAATTAAGGAGAAGGATATGTAAAATACTTGTTTTCAACTAAAAATTCGCACGAATTTGCCGTTCTTACATAAGAAATGATAGAAAATGAAACGGAAATTGAGCCTAAAATACCAAGATGTTAAATTTTAAGGGTATTATAGGTGAAAAACTGCCTCTATGGACATTAGCTTTCCGATCTTGCAAACCAACAATTACCAAGATGTTGAACAAAAGGATACTGCAGCTAAACTACTGCCTCTCCAATCAACTTTAGCTACCCAATTTTCTATACCAATGATGGTCCCTTGTGCAACATCGTTTCCACCTTGTTGAAAAAAACGTAAGTCTTGCTCAAGATGTTAAAAATTACTTCATACACAAAATTCATTTTAAGACAAAAGGCTATGAGCATCTCAAACAAACACAATGTTGTTAATAATAAAGTACACAAGCAAGTGTGCTAAGGAAGAGGCATGGAAATTTAAACCGATATTATGAGGCTTAGGAATTTAAAATAGGATCATGGAAAAACTAGCTATGAAGGGCAAAACACTTCCATGGCAACACATCTTCTCTTAATCTTTTCCTAGATGCAAATGGATTCTCTATTCCACTTGTGCCTTCTTAAATCTCAACACTCAAATTTATATTCTTCTTCAAGCAAACAAAAAGGTACTTCTTTCTAAAATCATCATCCATCATTCTTGTAGTTAGCATTAAAAAAATGCTAATTAACTAAAATAATAAAGCTTCAATGAATCTTTTAGTTTAGAGTAATCCAATTTCTCTCCAATATCATATGTTTAATCATCATCATCATACTAGCCCTACCCCAATAAAATGGGGTTAGGAATTATGTTATGTTTAATAATGTTTTGAAAATTCGTAGCATGTACATTTCTACGTAATAGATACTTATAGGGTCTATAAATGCAATAAAATTTCATTTAGTTTCAATTTTATATCTATTGCTTAACTCAACATTTTAAAGGCTTGGGCTAATGAGGTTCTACTTTTGTCCTCGATAATATCCAAATCTGGAGCCTAATGAAGTCAAAAATTGAATTGTCAAATGTTGCACTAGCACATCTATGTATGTGCATATGTGCCAACTCATTGCTACTTGCATTGATGCAGATACACCAACATAGTCAGCCTGGTTGTTTATAAATATGCATAACTTGATGGTGCATTTTCATTAGTTTTAGTCTAGAGTAGTAGAATTCTTGCAATATGTTTTTGAAATTTGCAGCAACAAACAAGCGCCTATAGTGTGTCTTGAGTCAATTGAGGAAGTTTTTATTTGAGTATTTAAACCTAGATGTACCCATGTTGAACAATAAAGATTAAGATTGTTTCCTAACAAAGTGCATAATTTTTACTTGAATTAGATTTACATTTTATGCATTTCATTTCTATACAATTAATTAGTAACTTCTTATAATGTATTCACTTACATTTTTCATTGCATTAGTATAAGTGGAATGAGTATAGTGAGACCTTGAGCAATAAATATATTTGACTTGGTTGTCCAATGGTCTGTTAACTTGATATGCCTAGTAGTGAACTAGTTAGTTTGCCCATAAGTAATGTGTGAAACTAGGAGCATGACAATAGGTTGACAAAGCGAATGCTCATCACTATAGGATTTTATACCATTTGCACTATTAGTTAGGTTAGTTTAGAATTATTTTCTATTTTTTAGTAAATTCCATTTTTAATTAACTTGGTAAAGGGCTTGTTTCTCAGGCCATAAGAACTAGGTTCAAGCTTGAGTGCTGATGAGACGCGATAGGCACAAGCCGCGATATTGCATCCCCTGCGATATCGCGTACACGATATTGCGTCGTTCCCTGCGATATCGCGGTCCTCCGCCAAATCTATAAATAAGAGG
>MNCI01010074.1:106144-169656 GCA_015680685.1 Gnetum montanum | reverse complement strand
GATTTAGTGCTGTAGTTAGAGATAGTTTTAGTCTCTCAACCCTTCACCCTTTAGCATAGGAGATAAACTAGAAAAGACCAAAAAAATCATATACCTCGGACTTATTTAACCATACACCGTGACAACAACAAGTAAGTCTGGGAAGACAACGATTAATTAACCCCAAGTGTTCCTTGTAGCGTTTAGGCATTTAGTCTGCGGAGTTCGACCGGATCGCGCGTGCTACGCTCGTTTTGTATGGTTGAGTGTAGGGGTACCTCGCCACTCATCAAGTGCAATCACTCAAAAGAGGTTAGACTTTCACTTCTTCACCAAACCTCCTAAGATCCTACCTTGGTGGGATGAGCATCAAGCCCCATGATGATAATCCTTTTATGGGCCAAATAACATTATTGATCATATGCCTTAATCACATTTAACCATATCTTATACACCCACTACAGACATGATCAAGAAGATAACAACCTACAATCTACGTACACTACTCTAGAAATTTAGCCTATCTCATCCATCAATTATGATAGGATCTATATATATGCTCATAGACTCATATGGTTGGGCATTCTTATTGTTTACCACTCATCATTTAGCACCATTACTAGGGATGATTTTAGGTATTTAGAGTAGTTATTGTCATACATAATTGTTATAGAAACTAATGATAATTTATCTTCTTACTAGGATTAAGATATGGTTAAGGGGCACACAATAACTAATTTTGAAAATGACTACCTCTCAAAGATATAACTTCCAATTAGAAGCAATGAAAGAACTTAAAGTCATAAGCATGAACATGTGCAACTATCATAGTAAATATGAATCATAGTTTTTTACGATGATTTATCTTATTTTGATCATACACTCTTATTATAATAAGATAAACAACTTAGATGCAAGGATCCCTATGTTAATGTTTGATGAGTCACGATTTGGTTGTGTCGACGAGGCCTTCTCAACGCATGCAATGATGCGTCGACAAGGCCCTGTCAACATAGGGTCCACTTTTTGGCTATAAATACACACTCACAAGCTGCATTTATACCAATGAGTTTTTAGTAGTAGTGGAGCTCTTGCAGTTTGTTTATTTGAAAGTTAGAATATTTCTCTCAAGTGCCTACAGTAGGAGTCATTGAGTGTGCAGATCTTTATTCAAGCATTGTTGTACTTGAGCACGATAGTGTGTGCGGCAATAAAGATGAGATTTCTAATAATCCTTGTAGCAGTCTGGATAGATTAAATATTTCATTTATGCATTTAATGTTTTCAATCAGTTATTCAATATTTTCCAGTAATTAAGCTATTAAGATAATTAAGTAAAATAAGCTAGATAGATTAAATACATAAGTACAATTACTTCGAGTGTAACATGTATTCACTTAGTAATCCTAACAGTCTTATCGCTTGGTACGCCTAGTAGCGTAGTGCTTGGTAACCCAGTAGTGGATACGTGGGTTCAGGACATGTACAGAAAGTGGGAACTAATGCTTATGTTAGGATTAGTTAGAGACTAGTTAGTTAGTTAATTTAGATTAGTTATTAAATTACTCTCTCTCTCTCTCTCTTTAAGCACTCAAAACATAAAATGACAAAAATCATATGCCTCGATTTCACTTAACCATACCTTTGTACTTCACAAGTGTAATCATGAACACAATGAACTACCTTAGGGCAAGGTTCACTTCCTAAAGACTAGTGCACCAAAAACTATAAAGTCCACAGAATTTGACTCGATCACGTGTGAACACTTTGTGATTTGTATGGTTGGGGATAGGGGTACCTCACCACTCATCATTAGTGTCGTTACCATGGACTTTGTTTGTTGACATGTGCACTATATAGGATTAGTGAATATTATTTATATCGTTGGATGAACTCAAGGTCAACATCACTTTCACACAACAAATACCTACTAAGCACATTGATAATTTTATTTGTTTTTCAAAATGTCTTCTTCTTCTCATAGGCATGAAGATGTCAAATTGTTAGTCCCACAGGAGTGTAAAGTGGTATATACTCATATAGATGAGTGATGAGTGGCTAGGTATCCCTACGCCCAACCATACGAATACGAGCATTCACGCACGATCTGGTCAAATTCCGCGGACAGGCTAGTTGTGGTATCTATATCGTTACACGTTGATCGCAGTTCGCTGTCTTCCCACCTAGACTAGTATTGGCTTTGTCACATATGATTTAGTCCAGAGTGAGGCATATGATGTGATCCTAAGTTAATGCTACTCCTAGAGACGATGGAGGATAATCTTGATTAAACTAATGAGCAATAGGAAATGAGTCTAAGCTAGCCTAAGTGTGATGAACATCCGTTCCTTAAACATCTGTACACATCTTGGACTTCGTGCATGACTACTACTCGGATTACCAAGCGCAGATCCTAGGTACGCTGCTGGGTTACCAAGTAGTCACACTTAAATGCTCGTGATTAAGTCGTACTCATTTGGCATTTAACAACAGGAATAGTAAATGATGATAAATAAATATTAACTAAGAAAGTAATCAATATTAACTAAGAAAGCTATAAATAACAATAACAATTAACAATTAAACTAGACAATTAAAACTAAGTGAATGCTACAATGATGAAGTAATCTCGATCTTTATTTTCGGTCATGTGCGCGTCCAAGTACGTCACACTTGAATAAAGGTGTCGTACAATTACAAACATCACACTGCAGGCATGCACTAGGAAAATAATCTAACTTCTATGGAAACAAACTGAAAGAGTCTAGCTACAAATGACAAAAGGATTCCTAAATGAGGCGGAGGGCCCTCTTATTTATAGCCTGGGGTAGGCGGCTGCGTAAACGGTGCCCCGTCGACGTAGCAACACGTAAACGCGGCCGCGGCGTCGATGGGGCCACGTATACGGGGCCGCGTATATGTGGCCCAGTCGATGCATCGATTGATTAACACTTCATCATACCCCCCCTTACTGAATAACAACTTGTCCTCGAGTCAAAGAAAGTGAGGAAAAAGATCAATTGAATACACAGTGGATAGGTATGGGATTATTGACTAACTAGAAATTTATTCATGTCATAGTGGAGAATTAAACAAAATTTAGACACAACACACAAGAAAACCCTATGATTACAAAATTAGTGGAACTCATGTAGTTCCTGGTGGCGGTGGCCTCCTCCATAGGTGTCTTTCCCTTTTCTTGTGTTCCAAGTCTTGGGATTTGATGGCATTGAAGTATGGCCTGGAGTTTCTCCTCTTTGGTCCGAGGGTCTTATGCCATCCATGCTAATGTTTCGATGTTTGACAGAGTCGGCACCTTTCACGGATAGGGTAGTTGCGGGAACATTTGGTTGGCTTTAACACACCACGCCACGAACACCCGTTGTTCCTCCTCATAGGCTCTGGATTTGTCTTTGTATTCATGAAGATCTATTAGTTGTTGAGCCAAGTTGATTGCAACATATTTTTGTTCTTGGTAGCTTACTTTTACCACCACAAGTTCAGAATTTGCAACGTTTAGTTTTTCTGTTAGCTTCTTGCATTCTGCAAATTCTTCTTCATATTTAATATGGGTGGAAGCTACTTGCTATTCGAGCTCTATTCTCGGGCGCCTTGCTGTTAAAATGACAAGGTTGGCATATCTGAGGTTTGCCAACTCCATGTACTCTATCAATTCTTGGATCTGCAGGTCCCGGTTCTTAACTTCCGCTTGGTGGGTGAAGGCGTAGGTGTCCAATATGGCCCTCCAATCAGTTTTTTGGGCATTGATAGTGTTGATTTGAGCCTTGGCCATATGGATCTCCTTCTCCAGGATTTGTTTGTACATCCCCACCTGATCCCGGAAGTGCTCCTTCAGCTTCTCATGTCGTTTAGCCTCATTCTGCCACGTGCCTATCTTAATTGCTAATTTTTGGTGAATAGCGCGTACCTCCTCCATTGAGAGGGTTTGGTTTTCTTTGGCTAAATGGCTTACATCTCAGTTGACACGAATGAATTGTTCTCGTAGATGATGAAAGTGTTCATCAAGAACATTCTTTTGCTGCTCTACTGTGGTCAACCGAAGGTTATCTGCAACCAACTACTTGTTCTCCTCTTCTAAGGCCTTGAGTGCCTTGGCGTGCATGTGAGTTTGCACTTGTGCCATAGAGGTAGCCCATTCAGCCCTCTCTTTTTCCTTCACCACCCTTTTATTCTCTATCAATAGTTTATTAAGTTGCTCGGTTCTGAAAGTGTCCAGCTGGTTCTGAGCAACCTTTGGCCTTGTATTCGGAAGGTTTAATACTTATGAAATGGCTTGGACAGAGAAATCAATAGTCATACCACAAATGTTAACCATGGTGCCTTCTTTATTATTGTGCCAAAATTGGTATGTTTCCCCTAAGTACCAGGCACCGCTTTCAGAGAGGGTATCTCCTGCTTCTGCCTGCCCAAACCATACAGTAGGAGGATCTTCTTGATGAACGCTGAATGATTATTCCTCCTATTCTGCGTGTTGTCTGATAGGGTCTTGTCTTCCACCTCTCTGAGATTGTTCGATCACATCTTGAGCAGGACCTTCTTGTTGTTCACATTTCGGGGCCATTTGCAATCACACGGGACCAATCGTTAGTAAGGTTGTTACCAAAGTTAGGCTATACCTTACTGCTTGCCTTAATAGATTTAATTTATTTCCATGTGATGTTAATTATTGGACGAACATGTCCCTGAAAGATTATAGTATTGAGTCCCCGAAAGATTTTAGAACTAATTACCCTTAAAGATGTCCTTTGGGAAATGATGAATTTCAAAAAAAAAATCAAAACAAAGTTATGTGCTATTCGGTGAGTGCCCCTCCCCCATGACTAAGCTAAACACTCTGGGTTCAAGTAGGTTCAGATGGAATGAAAATCGAAGTACCAACGAGTGAGATATAGGTATAAAAGCAAGGGTCTCACAATCGCAAGTCATAAGAGAAAGAAAAAATTTGAAAAAATCCCCCACGTGAATAGTGGAAAATGATCGTAAGTGTTGCGGGGAGGTCACGTATATATATTTTCATCAAAGTTAGGGCACTTAGAGAATGTACCAAATTTTTAATATTTCTTTTGAAATTAAACGATGTAAACTAAGGACATCTGGACAATTGTTATAGGGTTCTAGGGTAATTCAATTGGTTCTGAAGGCACGAAAATTATGATGGTGTGGAATTTATCAATAAGGACCTTGGATGGTAGAGAAAAAGGCTATGTGATGATTCATAGGAACATTGAATCAGAGGGATAGTAATAAGGGAACAAATATCAATTGAAAAATTAAGCTGAGGATAAGAAATTGTGTGTGTGAGCTATGCTCTCAGTGAAGATTACAACAAAAATTACACAAGTGGGTCCTCCCCAAAGCAGGTTCCAACCTATAATGCCCTTGTGTAACCACACTTAAAGTGTCCATAGGCATTAGAAGGATTAAATGTAATCTCTACCAACTCCACAAAACACACACATGTAAATACCACCATGATGAGGTATGAATGCAATGCTATAGAAGACACGAGTCACAAATACATGAATAGTAAGATGGAATGAATCAGAGAAGGGATTGCAGAGATTGGGATGTGAGGTAACTGACTTAGGGCACAACGAATCCTACATGTAAAGCATGATTAACGTGTCATTAACCCATCGTTCCAAGATTAGAAGCAAGTCCATTCCTCAAATCAGTGACACCGCATTGTTTCATCCCATGATGAGTGACTATGAGAGTACCAAAACAACTAGGCATACGATCACTTGGTGTTTTGTTCAAGGAAGGAGTGACTTTTGTTTTGTGGCACTTTATTTTTCTTCTTCTTCTTTTTCGTTTTCATCACTGAATCCAGAGAAATCACCAACCTTCAGGCATGGGTGCATGTCTTTCTAGTGGAACCCCCTAGAACAACATTTGATTTTTGAGTGCCCTTTTGATTACTCTTACTTCCATTTTTCATTAGATCTACAAGGATCTTAGTACAACCACGTTGCATGATAACTCCCACAGACGTCACCAAAGAGAATCTGCAAGTCCCCTTGATGTCATACCCTAATCATTCCCTCTTGGTCCATCCTTCTTCATTCTAGGTACAATGAACACAAAATTAATTTTTAAGTTTCAAGAATGTCAAAAATATCACTGTACCCCCAAACAAAACCTCTTATTTGTAGAATGGATGAGCGGGTGTAATGGGCTCATTGTCCAAATAATTGATCACCGAGACTTAATAGCATAGAACAACACCTCAACCAACGAGCCACATGAGTGTTTTATTCATGGACGAGATTACTCATAAAAAGATAAAAAGACAAAAAGATAAAAAAATAAATTAAAAGGATGAAAAACTAGAAAACAAAAAGTTGAAAAATTAAAGAAACAAAAAAACATTTATTAATTCTGTGTTGTTAGAATAGAGGGTGCCCCTCATAACTAAACGATTGAGCATGGCTAGAATTAATAAATGGAAGATGGGGATCCTTGCATGTTGAAAATATTGGGACCTAGTCATACTTACCCCATTGGGGTTCACAGACTTGATTAGAGTTGACATAGTGGGGCAAGTTATAAGATGTGGTTACTATGGTACTTACGACCGTAAGATGGTATGCAAGGATCAACATGTCTCCCCATGTGGCAATATTCATTGGGGCCCATGGTTGTTGGAGTGTTAATTGGTGGCCTTGATAAGGTAGCATGAGACGTTAGGTTCGAAGAGGAAGATGCACCACAGTGTTGGATTTGTGCTAAATTGGTGGATGCAGTGGTTTCTGAACTCTGGTGTCCCTTTCGACAGTCACGTCTAAAGAAGGGATGCCTTTGATGTTGTGAAGGACCTCCACTACTGTTGATAGTAGCAGCACAAGTAACGTTTGCAGGTTGGTGATGTGGTGCAAAATCTTTTGGCATAGCTAGCGGTGATGTAGAAGGGGGTGAAGTACGAGAATATTGAGGTTGAGGAGAAGTGTGAGGCACATGAGGTGGTGATCTTGTTGGAGAGGACATGGGTGGATAGTACTCGGGAGAATGATAACGATGAGGTGAGGTAGAGGATGCTGATCTTGTTGGAGAAACAGGGTGTTGAACATAATAAGCATTTGGCTTTGGGACATACAAAGGGTATGGTCCAGTTGGCAGTGGCCTCCCCAACAACTAAGGTTTTTGCCACTGTGGTTGGACATAGTATTTTTGTATGAACTCTAGATGTAAAATTCCTCCCCAACGCTCATGTAAATGTGACAAGATTGGACATTGACCTTTGGGGTGATCGTACAAGAAAATATTACATTGATATGTATGATTGGCAGTTGAGTTCTTATCCTTATTATCTTCTACCCTTTGTTTCAATTGTCGTGTGGTGTCCTGTCCTGTTTCTTGATTTGGCATAGTTTTCCCTCTAATAATGTTGGCATATTCTCCACATGTTTCATGTACCCAATCCGTCATCTTATTGATCTTTGCCTCAATTTCATCTAGTGATTGTATGATTGGCAAAGATGATTCCACCTCCTTGAAGTGAGTTGATTTCTCCTCCTCATGATCGTGGACCCTTGTTAAGATTTTGGTCTTGTTGAGAACTTTCAACATTCTCCCATTTGGCTATTTCTCCTTCTTCTTTTTCTATCCACTTGATAAGCTCTTGGAATTGATGGGTTCGTAGCTCATATAGTTGACCTTGGGTGTACATCCCTAGGATCTCCCTTGTTTCATTATGGAGCCCATCTATGATATGGTACATTAGCCTCTCCTCAGAGAACCCATGGCCTAGGCAGTTGTTTAATAGTGCATAATATCTTTCTAAGGCCATGTCCAAGGGTTCATGTTGTGCTTGTTTCCATTCTTGGATTTATTTGCTCAAGGCTGACACTCTCGCATAGGTTTGATATCTTTGATTGAAAATTTCTACCATTGTTGGCCAACGTCAAATTGATTTCGGTTTTAATGACCTATACCATACTTTTGCTTGGCCAACGAGTGTCAGAGGAAAGAGCTTAAGTTTTTGCCACCCATTATCAATATTGTTCCATGTACAGGCATCGTGGAAGGCTTGTAAATGTTGTTGCAAATTTGAATCATAGCCTCCTAAAAACTTGGGAAAGTTGTTTAAATTAAGCACGGGCAAATGACTTTCCTTTCGATGCTTGCGGGCTATTCGAATAGCCTCCTGTATTTATATTAAGCTTTTAGTGGCCAGTAGGGGTTCATCTTCATCGGGTAAGTTATGCTTTCATGTGTTGGGATGATGTTGTCTTCATTTATGTTTATAAGAAACCCCCACCTCGGGTTGCGTACTCCAATCTTCATTGTTATAATATTCGTTGGTTCTCCAATGAATTGCCTCACTAGATGTGGCATTATTATAGTCTTGTAGGAGAGACATGGTTGTAAGGTTGTGTGTGATTTAATTAAATTAAATTAAATTTATTTTCTAAAGGATATATCGTTAATACTCGTTACAGAAATCTTGTATGATATAACTAATCTAGATAACTAGCACCATCCCCGGCAATGGCGCCAATGATGAGCAGCTAGGTATCCCTACGCCCAACCATACGAATATGAGCATTCACACATGATCCTGTCGAACTCTGCGGACAGGCTAGTTATGGTATCTAGATCATTACATGTTGATCGCAGTTCGTTGTCTTCTCACCTAGACTAGTATTAGCTTTGTCACGTATGGTTTAGTCCAGAGTGAGGTGTATGATGTGATCCTAAGTTAATGCTACTCCTAGAGACGATGGAGGATAATCTTGATTAAACTAATAAGCAATAAGAAATGAGTCTAAGCTCTTGTAGTCTAAGCCCTATGATGTCACACTTACAAGAGTCTAGGGTGTACGCATTGAATCCTCAACTAGCATGTAGGTAAGCACCTAGGTGATTGTCTTATCCTCAAGGCAATCCAAGGCAGTTCCACCAGCAACAATAAGCATACTACCCAAGTGGAGCTCCACCACAACCATATGAGAAATACCAATAGTAGCATCAACCACAATCATGGGAAATGCCACCACCAAAGCAAAAATACCCTTATAGGCAACCAACCATATAGGTACTACGTTTAACAACCCATTTCTCCAAGAAGTTCTACAAGTCATGCCTCATTTCAACATCACTATTACCCTCCAGAGTACCATCGAACACATTCATGATCTACTTGAGGAGAAAACCCATATTCATACCACCCTCTACATCCATATGCACACATCCCTCTACCCTCAACCTAGTTATCTCCTACTCCATCCATGAAGGATGAGATTCCTCCACAGCCGCAACAATGAAATGCTACAAGGGCTATACGTTCACAACTAGCTTTCTAGTTCAGTGGTTTGGACAATCGATCTAGAAAAAGACCCTTCTTTTGATCCAACAATCCTCTCCAACCATCACAACCTAGTATCGTTGATCGCCCTGCATCTCTAGTACCCTCATCCTCTACATTAAATACCTTCAAGTGCCATTAAGATCAAATTCCACCTCAAATCCACATTGTGATGCTAACTCATGTTGTTTTTGATTGGATAAAGGTTGGCACCCTTCCTATGAAAAGATCTGACCTAGGAAGTCCACTCATTTACTTGAAAATCACTAGACATGAGCCATGCAAGGCTCTTCTTGATTTTGGTTCCTATGTCAATCTCATCTCCAATGACATGTACAAGGCCTAGAACCTACCACCTCTTAAGAAGAGCAACATTCATCTAGAATTGGTAGACCAATCAATCATTGTTCTTTTGGGATTAGTGGAGGAAATTGTAACCACCATTAATGGATGGTCTTATCTTGTTGATTTTCTAGTGATCAAGGTTGAAAAATACAAAGGTGACTTCCCCATCATTATGGGAAGGACTTGGTTAAGCATAGTAGATGTGCGTATGCGCATAAGGGACCTCTCCTTGGGAATCTCCAAGGAAAATGAATTTGGAAAGTTAGAGAAGAAGCGTATTCCATGCATCATGTACAACAATAATGAGTGCAATTGCAATCAAAAGATTTGGTCCATCAAAAGTACATACACCAAAGCATGTAATCAATGTGCATAAGAAACAGATATTCAAAGGTGTCTGTACACAGCAACCATAAAACAGGAGGGCACCCAATGGTTGACAACTGATTCTGACAACAACANTGAAAAAAAAGCTGTTAAAGATGGTTAACAAATGGTTGACAACCTTTTCTTGGTCATATCTTGCGGTAATTGGAATTGATCCAAGGATATGCCAGCATCACATTTATATAGACGTAGCCATGAAGCTAAGAAGGTAACCATAGAGGTGGTGAAATCCCAAATTGAAGTAGATCGTCAAGGAGGAAATAGAACAACTCCTCAAGGGAGGGTTCATCTATCCCATCATAGATAGAGAGTGGGTCAGCCCACTCATAATTGTGTCAAAGAAAGGTGGCAAGTGGTAGGTCTGCATTGAATTTAGGCTGTTGAACATGGCAACATTTACGGATCATTTTCCATTGCCATTTGTGGATTAAGTGTTGGACACTATTCCTGGGCATTGTTATTATAGCTTTTGGATGGTTATAGTGGCTATAACCAAATTCAAATTGTACCAGAAGATTAGTCCAAGACAACATTCATAAGTCCTTGGGGGACTTTTACCTATTGTAAGATACTGTTTGGTCTATGTAATGCCCTTGCGACATTTCAATGCTTGGTCCTTAGTATTTTCTAATAGAAAATTGGTAGTGGGATAGAAGTCTTCATGGATGACTTCTGTACCTATGGGGCTACATTTGAGTAAGCCCTGGATCACCTTGAGCAAGTTTTAAGAAGAGGTGTCCAAAAAAACCTCAAGTTTAGATAGTAGAAAAGCCATCTAATGAGTGGCGAGGTACCCCTACACTCAACCATACGAATATGAGTGTTACACACATGATCCAGTCGAACTCTGCAGACTAAGTGCTTACACACCTTATGTAACACTTAAGTTTAATCAATCGTTGTCCTCCCAAACTCACTTGTATTTGTGACGGTTGTATGGTTAAGTGAGTTTGAGGTATGTGATTTTTATATCTTTTCTCTTTTATCGCCTATGCTAATGAGGGAAAGGGTAAAGAGACTAAGTGACTAACTTTCATTAACTAAGTTCTAATGCCCTAGCATCAATATCCATCCCACTTGTCGTTTCACACCCTGAACCAATGCAACACTACTGGGATTACCAAATGCTATTCGTTACTGGGATTACCAAGCGTAGCACACGTGCTCAAAGCGGTCGTACTGAATGCACTTAACTAGGAGTTAAGGGTTGAGAGAGATTTAATTAACTAATAAAGAATTTAACATTTCACATTAATTAAGTCCTATTTAGCTTAGTCCATGCACTACAAGGTTTATCAGAAAGTTCGTCTTTATTTCTGTAAAAAATGTGTGCTCAGGTACAAATTTGCTCGAATAAAAATCCGTTCACTTTGAGACTCCTACTGCAGGCAGATGGAAATTATTCTATCTCTAGAATGGTAAAATGACAAGAGTTTGGGTAAGGGACTCAGAACTAGATGGATAGAAAAGGGAGAGCCACCTCTTATTTATAGAACTAGCGATGGGCTATGATATCATGTACGCGATATCGTAGGGAAAGATGCGATATTGCGTATGCAATATCATGGCCTATGCAATATCGTGTCCCATCATACCCCCATGACTAAATAAAAACTCATCCTTGAGTTCCTTACAAAATATTGGGAAGGTATGGGATTATTGACTTGAATGGAACTAATGGTGAATGGGATGACATGTGAATGGATCATCATTACAATACATGAAAAAATCTAGTGTTCATGACAACAAGAGTGAACACTATACATAATTGACATCTAGCCTTATTTGGTAGCTGGGATAGAAGAGAGAAGAGAGAGAGAAAAGAAAAAGTTTACTACTGACAACGCCAAGATCGCGCCTTTCGTTGTCTATCTGTAAGCGCGCCATTGATCTTATTCCTTGTATAGCTATTTCAGCATTGATCCATTCCAAGTGTTTCCTCCAGATCCAATCTATTGTTATATGATTACCATTTACACACAACACAGTCCTATATTAGTAAGGGTAAATGAATCATGATGCAATTGATACCTTGCTTCGGTGTAAGGTCCATTTGGTTGAGTTGTGATATGGTTGATACGGATCTGGAGATATAATACTGGTGACTACTTGAGGTGNAATCCCACATTCAAAGAGTTCGTAGGCTCTTGAAATGTCATTTGGAAGCAAGATTTAAACTCTTAACCACATGAGTTTACCAAAAAGAAAATAATACATCCACCAAAATATGGACTACTGATACAACCGACAATGAGGTGGTTAATGGAGAGAAAGATGGAGAGAAGAGAATGGAATGGAATCCCAAGAACAAGGTGGTGTATAGCCCCTTGTGTATTAATGGTTAATGTGACTTAGTAGATCCCATTCCAAATTCAACCTTAAACAAACCACATTTAGTGACTTCGCATTAATACATTTGGCCAATCCATCCACTTGAAGCAACAAGAATGTCTTCACCAAAGATCCACCACCATTTTGATGAAATGAAAGAGAAGAAACTAGGAAGCGAGAAGGACCTTAGTTAGAGGAAAAATGTTTATTTTAGTTCCATAACCAGTGCTTGTATCCCAAATGATTATCTTGTCTAAGGGGTGTGCTTTGAATTCTTACTGTTTTTTTTGTGTTTATGTGTGAGAACCACACCATGCAAAGACTTTGTTATTTTTATTTTGATTGGCTCAGCTTCTCGAAAATGAAGCAACGTCGGAATAGTAAGAAAACTCAAGAAGAAAACATCCAAGCACCCAAGAGAATGGCTAGCACAAGTGCATCAAATTCCCTTGAAGTCACACCCTTTCAATCCTTGAGTCCTTCCTTAGTTTGAGAAATTCCCAGTCACCGATTCGTTGATAGTTCTTATTATTAAGAAAGGGACTGTATAGTTCCAAGCCAAGAGAGACCATAGAATTTTATGGATGCATGGATGATGTGGACTCATGGCTTGTTATATCAAAAGAACCATACCTTAGTATCAACATCGTAACTTAAAGGTAAAAACCAAACATTAGCAATCAATGAAATACAGTTCATACCATCTTCGAAGCACTTATTTNTAGCAATCAATGGAATACAGTTCATACCATCTTCGAAGCACTTATTTAGTGACGAATCAAACACACAAAGAAATGAAAAAGTATAAACGATGTTGTAAAACAAAAATAAGAAAAGTTAAAGAAATTTGTAAAACAAAAATGTGTAGAACAAAAATGTGCAAAATAAAAATTTAAAAAGAACTGAGGGCCTCAAATGATCAGCATAGGTGGCCATCTCCCCCATGACTGAATTGGAAGGGAGAGATCCGATATAGTGAGCAAGATCATCCTCTCTTAAATGTGCTATGTGCATAGACCATTCTAGGTTCATGATAAGGGTTCGTCGGTTGCACATAGACTAGTGTTCTTCTATCAGAGTACTCATTTGGATTTTCTAAGAGTTTCCAACTTCCCTCGATTGGTGGTTTCAGATTAAGGGTTGGAAGTTGACGACACTCTTACTCCAGTGTATCTATGCTTTCTTCATGGGCGCAAGTTGGTCCCCCAGTTAGTTCCATGCATATTGGTGGGTTGCTCTCTTGATTAGCTATCAACCACTGGGTATTCTCTTGTTGTGTGGTTGCTACATACAAACACTTTTGTATGTTAACTTCCTGGGCACACCGGTTGCATGCAGGAGATGTTGAGTGCTCTTGTATGCTATCACCCTCTGTATCACTGTATGTGATGCATGGAACCTTCTTCTTCTCGATCTTTCCATAAGTCTTTTCCTTAGATATTTCCAAGGAAAGATTACGGATTCCTAGGCATGTGTTCACGATACTTAGCCATGTCCTTCCCATGATTATTGGGAAGTCCCCCTTGTCATTGTTGACTTGTATCACTAGGAAATTAGCTGGGTATGACCAACCACACACAGTGGTAACAATGTCCTCCACTAATCCCAAGGGAATAGTGATGGACTAGTCAGCCAGCTCTAAGCGAATATTGCTCTTCTTTAATGGAGGCAGGTTCCAGGCTTTATACATTTCCTACGATAGCAAGTTGACTCTGGAACCTGAGTCTAGAAGAGCCTTACGTGGTTCATTCCTAGCGACTTGGAGGTAGATTAAGGGACTTCCAGGATCAAAGAATTTCCTGAGAAGGTGGCCCACCTTTATCCATTCAATGATGGTATGTGTTAACATAACCGTATGTGTTGAGCTCTGTTGTTGGTTTGAGGGGAGCTCCGAAGCCTTATTTGATGGAGGAGCATTTAGAGGCTCAATCGCTTGCAGTTGTGAGAGCTTGTTTGGGCTTCTAGTTCTAAAGAAAGATATTCTCTTTGTATGGTTGTTAGAACCAGAAGCAGGTTGAAGGTTTATAGCTCTCATAGTAGTGCGTTGCTACGGTTAAGTGGGGAGTTCCCCTTGCATCGCTGGAGCGGGTGGTAGTGGAGCTATCGGTGTAAGAGTGGCAGACAGATTCGGAGGATGGTATGCATGTGGTGTGTCTCTTCTAGGAGAAAGAGTCCTATAATACTCCTAAGCTTGGTAGTGACGTGGTGGTGTCACACAACGAACAGATTCATGTGGAGAGATTGGCTGCTGCACGTAGTAGCCATATGGATTCGATTGCTGATAAGGGTATTGTTGCCTTGGCGGTGACATCTCCCATGACTGTGGGTATTTCCACTACTGGTGTTGCTCCATAGGTTGTGGTGGAGTTCCACTTGGATAATACATTAACGGTTGGTGGAACTGCCTTAGGTTACCTTGGGGATAAGGTAACCAATGGGGTGCTTACCATTTGTTAAGTCTTGGGTTGAGTGCATACACCCCAGACTCTTGCAAATGTGAGATTATTAGGCAACATCCCTTAGGATGGTCATATTGGCAGATCTCACATCCACCTTCATTGTCTATATCCAAATCTGCAATGTCTTCAGTGATAGCTAATTTACCCTTACCTTTGTTATGTGCATGGTCCAAATCCCTCTTCCTTTTCTTATCATGGTCATTACTTTGCTCCTTAGACTCCTCTACGATTTTCAAAACAGTTTCAAATCTACTATCTAAGGAATCCCACATTTGATCCACCTTAGCTGACACTTCTGTTGTTAATTTTTGAAGTAGCAAGGTTTTCCTACTCACCAACTCTTCGAGTGGTGACTCATCCTCCTCCTTACAGAATCTTACTCCCCTCTTTTGGAGGGAAGGATCACAGTTATATTCTTCTGTGCTTTCTCTCTTACGTAGCTCTCCTTCTTCCTTAGCTACTTACTCCAACAATCTATGAACCTCATGGGACCTAAGTTCAAATAATCTTTCTTGGGCATATGTCCCAAGGGTTCTCCTGGTTTTATGTCTTAGCCCATCTATGAGATGGCGTAGTTGATCCCATTGTGCGTAACCATGGCTCGGGCAACAATGTAGCAATGCATAATATTGGCCCATGGCAGCATCCAAGGATTCATTAGTTCCTTGCTTCCATCCTTAAATCTATTTTCGTAAGTTGGACACTCGGGAGTACGTCTGATATTTATCATTAAATAGTTCTAGCATTGTACTCCACCTCCTAATGGTTTCCAGTTCTAAGGACCAGTACTAGCTTTTCGCTTCCTTTATGAGTGTCCTTGGGAACAACTTTAACTTTTTCCACTCATTTCCAATGTTCTGTAAGGTGCAGGCATCGTGAAATGCCTATAAGTAATTCTATGGATCAACGTTGTATCCCCTCTCAAATCATGGGATATTATTCATGTCTAGTCTCTTGATTCGGCTAGTGGAAGGAGAGGGTGAATGATGCGATGAAGGGGAAGAGGAAGGAGAACCATTGCCATGATGATGTTTCCTACCTTTCCTTTAGTGATCCAAACCTTGATCGTGATGACGATCAGAATGCTCGCCCTTATCTTGTGTTTGTGTTCCCTAATTGAACACTTGGTGTTCATGGGCATCAAAACCAGGGTTTTGTATTGTGGAGCGAAGGTTTTGATACACCACCTCCTCACTATCATTAGGAGGGGGAATATCATTTTGTGGAGAACCTATTGAAAAAGGTTCACCACGCTTAATTTCTCTTATGACGGGCAAAGCATTATGGGGTTCTTTGCCCTTCAACGATGTGTAGTAACTCTCCTACCACACATCCCATTGACGTTGCGCTACTGTGGGATGGTAATCCCTTGTATCATAATCGCATGCAACGTATTCAGCATATAGCTACATCATGTTTATCTGTGCAAGAGCAAGAAGGAGCATGTTAGGGATTGCACGATCTGGGGGTAACACTATGTTACCTTGTAGGTCTCTCAAACGCAGTTGTTCATCTTGGTGGAGGATAAAGGTAAAATCGGGTACATACTCATCGTGATGAGTATATACTACCTGATACTGTTGAGGAACTGGCAATTCTTGGTTATGTATGTTGTGCCGCTGACTGTCTCTTGTGTTATCCCTAGGCGGTGAAGTGCTTTTATGTGGAGAAGAAGACATTGTTATCTTGTCGGTGTGATATTGACCGTTGTTTAAATTTTCTTTTGATTAACCCTAAGGCTTCTTTTAACCTTCCCAACGATGTGGATGATTTTCTATGTTCTACTTAGTGCACAAACAACTTAGTTCCTGGCAACGGTGCCAATGATGAGTGGCAAGGTACCCCTACACTCAACCATACAAATATGAGCATTACACATGTGATCTGGTCGAACTCCGCAGACTAAGTGCTTACATGCCTTATGAAACACTTAAGGTTAATCAATTGTTGTCCTCCCAAACTCACTTGTATTTTTCACGGTTGTATGGTTACGTGAGTTTGAGGTATGTGATTTTTATATCTTTTCTCTTTTATCGCCTATGCTAATGAGGAAAAGGGTAAAGAGACTAAGTGACTAACTTTCATTAACTAAGTTCTAATTCCCTAGCATCAGTATCCATCCCACTTGCTATTTCACACCCTAAACCAATGCAACGCTACTGGGATTACCGAACGCTATTCGTTATTGGGATTACCAAGTGTAATGCACATGCTCGAAGCAATCGTACTGAATGCACTTAACTAGGAGTTAAGGGTTGAGAGAGATTTAATTAACTAATAAAGCATTTAAAATTTCATATTAATTAAGTCCTATTTAGCTTAGTCCATGCATTGCAAGGTTTATTAGAAAATTCGTTTTTATTTTCGTACAAAAATGTGTGCTCAGGTACAAATTTGCTCGAATAAAGATCTATTCACTTTGAGACTACTATTGCAAGAAAATGGAAATTATTCTATCTCTGGAATGGTAAAATGACAAGAGTTTGGATAAGGGACTAAGAACTAGATGGATAAACAAGGGAGAGCCACCTCTTATTTATAGAACTGGCGACGGCCTGCGATATCGCGTACGTGATATCGCAGGGAAAGATGCAATATCATGGCCTATGCGATATCGCGTCCCATCACCATCTAATGGTCTAGGAAGGCATAGTATTGGGGCACTGAATTTCAGAAGAAGGGATTGAGGTAGACCTAGAGAAGATAAAGGTCATCCCAGGAATAACTCACCAACCAGAGACTATTAAAGATGTTCGATCATTCCTTGGACATATTGGCTACTACTGGTGATTCATAGAGAATATCTCCAAGATCACCAAGTCATTGGTCAAACTTACGAAGAAATATGCTTCATTCATCTAGACCAAGGAATGCGAACATGCATTCCAACAATTGGATGAGAAACTCATCAAAGCACCAATTCTACAGGTACTAAACTAGTTCAGACCATTTCACATAAGGACAGATGCATCTAATTATGCTTTGGGAGCAGTGCTTACGTAGTTGGATGATAAAAAATATCCATATTACCACCACTATGCAAGTGAAAGCATTGTGGTAGCATAGTTAAATTACACCACCACAGAGAAAGAACTAATGGTAGTGGTGTACACTCTCAAAAAGTTCAACCACTATGTGCTTAGCTACAAAGTATTTGTACACACAAAGCACAATGCCATCTGCTTCCTAATGAACAAGCCAATAGTATGCCCCTATATCATATGGTGGCTTATGATCTTGCAGGAATTTGATCTCACGATGATAGATTGAAAAGGGACCAAGAATTTGGTCATTGACCACCTCTCTTGATTAAGATGGGATAACAAAGAGGAGGAGATCCTGCTCTCTAATCAATTTCTAGATGAACTTATCTTTATAAGAATAATCAATGACCAAGTACCTGCAGAACCAACATGGTACAATGGCATCCTCACCTATCTTTTCACTTAAGAGATGTTGCAAGATATTGACTTCAAAAAGAAGCAATAGTTTCTTCATCAAGATAAATAATTCATGGAAATTAATGGATACCTTTATAAGGTGTGCATCGATGGCATGGTTCATTGGTCTATCCCTAATGCAAATCAACTATGTATTCTTTAGAATGCTCATGAAGGCCCCTATGGAGGCCACTATGCAAGAAGGTGCACAACCATAAAAATCCTAATGGTAGGATACTATTGGCCTACAATCTTTAGGGATGTCCACCAATTTGTTGGATCTTGTGAACACTATCAACGGATGATTGCACGAATGGAGGATCCTCAATGGTGGATTCAACCACTGGAGCCTTTTGACATATGGGGCATTGACTTCATGGGTCCCATCACACCCATGTCCAATGGAAAGGCATACATTATTGTAGCAATTAACTACTACATGAAATGGGTAGAAGCAACAACTGTTATTGATTGAAATGGGTAGAAGCAACAACCTACTAGATTTATACAACAAAATGTTGTAAATAGGTTTGGAGTGCCATGTGCACTAATTTATAATAATGGAACTTATTTCATAGGTGCCACCTTTAGAAAGTTGATGCAATGCTTGGGGGTTGCACATAAATTAACAACACCTTGTTATCCCCAAGCCAACAGTCAAGCAGAGGTAGCCAACGGAGAGATCACAAAATCCTAACAAGGACCATTAACAAATATAGAAAAGATTAGAGTACAAAACTCAATGATGCCCTCTGGGCCTACCATTCAACATGGAAAATTTCTATTGGCTATTCTCCCTATGAGTTAGTGTATGGAAAACTTCCAATGCTTCCAATTCAATCTAAGCTTCATGCACTCTCAACAACCTATGATATGAATCTTAACTTAAGCCTAACATAGAAAGAAATACTAATCAACCTAAATGTGCTAGATGAAAATCGATTAGTGGCCCTATCTTTGAATAAGGTGCATAAGGCATTCAACAAGGAACTTCATGACCTTAGAATATGAAAAGTAAAACTTCAACTAGGAGATAAGGTTCTCTATTAAAATCCCACACATATACCCTAGAAAACAAAGTTCCAAATGTTGTGGGAGGGACCTTATATAATTGATCAAACCTTTTCCTCTAGGGCCATGTGAATTTACAAACCTGAGTTCCTAAATAAAATGTAGTTGATCAGCATCCAACAAGTAAAACCTTTCCTAGAATTGAGACAAGCCAGTGTAACTACCACCTCAACGGATGGACAACTGTGTTCAATTTTTGAAATCTCCTCCTTCCAAATTAGTCATGAGGGAGATGGAAATCTATGGTAATAATCCATATGGCTTCTTAGTTTTTCTATTTTTTTCCACATTTTTGCTTTTACTAGTTATTTATTTTACAAATTTTTGATTTTCAAAATTTTCTCCCTTTTCACCATTGTTAGTATATTTGAACCTTTGTTGATTATTTTACATTTTCTTATATCTTTTACTTTATTTTTTTTTGTTTGGAGAGTGACTTCCCATTATTTTTGCTAATAAAAGTGCTTTATTACCACAGGACACGGTGACCCTATTGTTGTTTACTAATGATGGTATGTGTTAATGTTGTGATTGTCAATGTCTAGTTTCTATTTTTGAACTCTGATGTCTGATGACTATGACATGGTTTATTTTTTATAAGATAGGAAATGCCTCCACATCATTCGCACATCCAACAAACACTATGGTTTTCCTTTTTCTGGGAGTTTAAGGTCCCTTCCATTAAAAGAAACTTTTCATCAATTGGTGACCATGGTAGTTCTGGAATTGGGAAGGGTCCAAAGGTTTGTATAGGATGTGACTTCAAGGGGACTCAATACTCTTTGTACTCCTCTACTTACTTGAGTGCTTGGGTGTTTTTCATGAACTACTTACCATTCCATTCCAACCACTACTAGGAAGTCAAATAAAATCTTTGCATGGTGTGGTTCCCATATAAGAAAAAAAAAGGAGATGGGAATTCAAAGCACATCCCTTAGACAAATAAATGGGCTACAAGTACTAGTTATGGGACTAGAAAGACATGTTACCCATGCCTGAAGGTCCCCTCTAACTAAGGCTCTCTCTCTCTCTCTCTCTCTCACTTCCTACTTCTCTTTTCTTGTCTTTATAGAATGATGGTTGTTTTGTGAAAACACTTTTGTGTCTTGAGTGGGTCGATTAGTCTTTGGGTGGCCATGTGAAGTCACTGAAAGAGGCTAGTTTTGGTTTGTACTAAGGATGGATCTTCTTAGGTTATTTTAAACATATACTCCACAAGAGACTTCTTACGACCTCAATTCGGGATTCCATTCCACCTTCTCAGTCATCCATCTATGCTGCCATAAGTCACCTCATTATCAATTTCTATGTTATGTTTGATGTCTTGGTTTGATGTGTTGGAACTCTTGGATAGATTCTTTTTGGTTAGTTCTTAACTTTTCATGACCATTAATTAACTATGGAGCCCACGAAGTTCTTGATTAAGGTTATGCAACAGAAAATAAGGCATGAGCTTACTATGGGGAGGACCCACTTACATATATTTTGGTGTGGTTAGTTAAGTCCCTTACCTTAGACATTGCTATAATCCTATCTTTCGCATATTCCATTGTGCAAACCACTGTGTGCTACTTGAACTCTCATTTTCCACCCTCTTTCTTCATTTTCTTAATTTTCTCAATTTTTGGGACTTCAACACCCTCTTCTCATGTTTTCATCATGTTCATGGCTATTTGGGCTTCCATTTAATCCTAGTTTTGTTCAAAATCTCTTTGTAATTTTCAAGTTTTGACCAAGTTAACAAACCTCAATTGTGATCAATAGTTGCATCGACGAGGTCTTGTTGATGCAACTGATCATGTCGATGAGGCCCTGCTGATGCATCGTAAAAACTCTATATATACCATCACAAAATTTGAAATTTTTATCATTTTCTTCATAATGCTAGGGGACTTTTTGCAATTTTTTAGAGGCCAAAACCTTCTAGAGCCCATAACTTCGCAACCGTTTGCCCAAATCACTCTGTTCTTTGATCCTGCAACTACTAGAGGTAAACTCTTTATCAAGAGAAGCCTAAAGTGGAATTTTTTTGAAAAATTCCAAAAGAAGAAGTGCCAATAGAGTAATCATAGTGAGGGAAAGCACCAAGACCCGTGCCAAGACTTGAAGTCACTTTAACCCAAGCTTGCCTTGACATCATCAAGCACCAAGAGATCCAATGCTTAGTTCTCTAAGAACTGAACTTTGAGCCATTTCTAGATAAAGCTCCAATAGAAGTCAAAACAAAATTGCAAACCTTTCCCATGTGGTCAATCATCATCTCTAGTGGGTAGTCATACATGGGAGAGACATATCTCTTTTAGAACAACAGAAGGTCAGGGTCCACAATCAAAATCAAGGATATTCAAGTATGCTACTTGACCGAGGCTATTACACAAGTAGTAGGGTTACCTAATATTAGAACACAACTAGTAGATCTATCAACACAAGGTGACCATGAGGCCAAAAATAAGTGGACTCATCAATGTTACAAGGTCAATCATAAGGAGTTCAACGCACTTACACCGACAAAGTGCATCTACTTCAAGATAGCAACCTATCACCTCAATCCGATGGTGAGGCCTAGTAAGGTGACCACCTTGTTTGCCCAAGCATGTACCACTCTAAGAAAGATATTTCCTATAAACCTTCCACAATTGATCTATTTAGAGATTGAAAAATTCTTCAAGGAAAATGAATGTGGAAGGAAAACCCTACCTTTTCTGTGCCTCATCTAGAAAATCTAGAAAAGGGTAGGAATCATCTTCTACACCAACAACAAAATTAGACATGCTCCTTTAGCTTCATGGCTTGAACTCATAAAATACAAGATGCATGTCACAACTAAGGGAGAGGAGCAGTTGCCACCTCCACCACCTACTTAAGAAACAACACTGGAGGCTTGCACTGTCATTGAATACTTATGCAAAATCTGAGAGCAGATCTTGCATGAGCAAGAGTAGTGTGCAAGGATGAGTAATGTGGACCCATTTGTGTATTGACTAGTAATGAGTCACCTTAATGAGGTGGCTTAGATAATCAACTAGATGAAAAGGGATGGGCCAATATTCTCTGCCCAACGAATGTAGTTGCTCGTGATGTTTGATCCCAATGCTTGAGAGGTGATAATGTCATTATTGCAATATCATTTATTCTCAGAAATCTCTGGGAATGCCACTTCCTTCTCGATGCATTTGGAGGAAGGTGAAGGGACCACTATACTGGTGATGCAACACCAAGGGCAAAAGACCATAGTTGAAATAGTTGCTGACCACATTATTGAAGTGCTTAATAAACCTGCAACATCTGTACCAGATGTATTTGCACTTTAAGATGTGCAGATGTTCACAAGCATGGTTAGCAGAAGATTGAGTGCAACCCAGCATGAAGAATTACTAGATCAATTAGTAGGGACTAGGCAACCAATTTTGAATATCTTTGATTTTCTAGATAACATCACCACAACCTAGTTGAAGCTGTTGGAAGCAAGGGAAAAATGCATCATCTTAAAGGGGAAACTTGAAATGGCTCAAGCATAGAATCAACGCTTGACCATGGTGGTTGCTAAATTATATGTTCATATTGTTGATCCTACACTCCTTAGCCCACCAATAACCATAGATGAAGCTTTTCAACAACTTCAACAAAGACTAAAACAAGCTAAGGAGGAAACTATGATAGCCATCTTCAACCAATCTATGGAAGAAGCAAAGACCTATTCGGTTCAAAAGGACTTGGTATAGATGCACTAGGAAAACAAAGCACTGACCACAGAAAATCATTGTCTGTGCAATGTTCATGCCCAAAAGGAACAAATGCAGGAATTCATTCATCAACAGTAGGAGCAACTAGCTAGGGTGAATATTAAATTGAGAAAGTTATAGAAAATCAAAATCTATCTATGGAGGAAATTCGTTCCTTATGCCAAAAGTCTGCCATTGGGATCATCACTTCAAAAAATGAAGCTTTGAGGTTTGAAAGAGTTAAAAATCACTATAGAGACTAGGTTGGCTTGTAAAAGGAAGTAAATGAGAAGCACATCCAAATGGTAAAGGTAAAAGTAAACAAAGCCCTCCAGCAACTTCAACAAGGAAGAGAAGTATGGCAATCCATCATTGATGGGATTAATGCCTACAATAGAGTGGAGATCTACCTAAGGGAGTTGTAGATTGATGAGATGACAGAATACATGGAGTTGGCCAATCTTTTCTATGCGAACTTGGCAATGCTAGCTGCTAGATGACCATGGTCAGAATTGGAAAAATAAGTGGCCAACTTGTACTTGCTATACAAGGTAGAGTTCAAGCACCACAAAGACACCAAGAAAAAGCTTGAGACTACAAATGCTAAACTCAAAGTTCTCAAGACACAATTCACAGATCAATGATCAACTGCTAAGAAATTGAATGATTACCAAGAGTTGAAAGATGTAGTTAGAGCATTCAACATTGAACACAAATAATTTGCTACCTTTTTTATCAATGTAAAGGAGATCTTTCTAGCAATCCCATGTCCCTGGGATGTGCTTGTTCCAACCCACATTGGTAAAGCTACATGGATGGTGCATGATCCTAGAAGTAAGGAGGAGAAAATGAAAGCATTACTGAATGCTTTCTGTCTTCCATAGGAAGTTGCAATAGTAGCAGGACAACCATAGCCACCTCAACCACTACACATGCCTAAAATTGGTGAAGGTCCCTCAGAACCTCAAGAGCCACCACCTACTGGGACTATTTGACCTTCTCCACCAACTTCACGTCATCAGAGGACATGTTGTCCAAGTTTGAAGAGTCATGTCATGGTGTTCAATTTTGTGTCGTGAACACCATAATTTTTATAATGTGTTGATTTGTACACCAAGCTCTCAGTTTTGTCAAGTCAGTTTGTTTTGTTTTTTTATGTTAAGAGTTAGTCAATAATCCCATACTTTCCCAATTTTAAAAAGGAGCTCGAGAATGAGTTTTCATTTAGTCGTGGGGGTATGATGAACTAAAATTTGGTTACATTAATGAGGCCTTGTTAACGTGGCCTTGTCGACTAGGCCTCATTGATGAGGCCCCATTGACGCATGCATTGATGCATCAATGAGGCCCCGTCGATGCAGGGTTTGCTTTTCAGCTATAAATACATGCCTACCAACCGCATTTATAGCAATGAGATTTTAGTAGTAGTGGAGCTCCTACAATTTGTTTATTTAAAAGTTAGAATATTTCTCTCGAGTGCCCATAGCAAGAGTCATTGAGTGTGTAGATCTTTATTCAAGCATTGTTGTACCTAAGCATGATAGTGTGTGCGGAAATAAAAACAAGCTTTCTGATAAACCTTACAACATTCTAGATAGATTAAATATTTCATTTATGAATTTAATGTTTTCAATCAGTTATTCAATATTTTTCAGTAATTAAGCTAATTATGATAATTAAGTGAGGTAAGCTAGATAGATTAAATACATAAGTATGACCACTTTGAGCATAACATGTATTTTCTTGGTAATCCCAGTAGTGTTATCACTTAATACGCCCAGTAGTGTAGCACTTGGTAACCCAGCAGTGGATACGTGGGTTTAGGATGTGTACAGAAAGTGGGAACAAATACTTATGTTAGGATTAGTTAGAGACTAGTTAGTTAATTTAGATTAGTCATTAAATTACTCTATCTCTCTCTCTCTTCAAGCACGCAAAAACATAAAACGTAAAATGACAAAAATCATATGCCTCAATTTCACTTAACCATACCTTTGCACTTCACAAGTGTAATTGAGAAGACAACAAACAACCTTAGGGTAAGGTTCACTTCTTAGAAGACTAGTGCACCAAAAACTATAAAGTCCACGAAATTTGACCATATCATATGTGAACACTTTGTGATTCATATGGTTGGGCATAGGGGTACCTCACTACTCATTAATGTTGTTATGCATCCTAATAAATTAATTCCTTCTATTCTTTAAGCTATGCTTATGAGAATTAAGATGGACCATATAGGAGGAGGCTACCATATCGAGAAGAAAGTTTTCAAGCACTATATGTCTAATTTTTCATAGCGTAGTATAACAAAAGGATGGAGTTGTGAAAGGGCAAACATAATGTGTCATCTAAGGTAAAAAGGATACTGGCTATGTGGCCCTACTGTTAGTTGATAGAAATTTTCCTATCATTTGATAGAAATTTTCAAAATCATCAAATAACAGAAAATTTGAAATTGATGTTTAGGTGGAAAAAGTTAAAATATCATAAGGTCGAAAAATTTGACAATTAGTTCAAACTGACATTTTGACGACAACTAAGTTAAGAACTATGTAATTAAACATGCTCATTCTGGAGTAGTACTGGGATGGGTGACACCTCAAGAAGTTTCATTTTTCATACCAAAGGTTCTAAACCTCAGAAGCCATAAATTTTGACTTTGAAAATATTTCTTAGTGAACAAAGAGATGTTTCCTATAGATTTCAACCTTCCATACACAATGGTGAAATTAGATCTACCCCATGAAGTTCTAATAATTAGTTTTTAGTCCTTTCCTAACACTGTGCCTCAAGACCTTCAAACTCTCCATTTCTAATGTAACTTGGACATACGATGTCCATTTCTAACATATGAATAGTTATTTCCATAATTTTTCACCCTTTTGAATTCAATGGTGAGGTCACATTTATCATCCAAGTACATGATAATTCAATGATATCATAAACTATGCCTTAAAAGGCCACAACTTAAACTAATTAATCATGCCTAACAATTTAATTGTTGGGACTAACAAATTTAACCTTTTCGACCTTAAGATTAAGTGCTTAACCTTTGTAGATAGTCTTAGATCACTAACCCTTGGTGTATCATTAGTTACACTACTAGAGTCAATGTTCTAAAGGGGTAGAAAAAAAGGTCACTAAAGAGTCTAGGTAATGTAGCCAATTCTTACCACCAAGATTAGTTGGAGAATTAGTTGGTGAACTAGAATGGTTAAGAAGATGCATATCAATTTGTCCTACAACCAGATCATACTACAAAAAATGAAGAGTCATAATCGTATTCCAACAAGGTGTATGATAGCCATAAAGAATAATGGTCAGAAGAATCCAAGAATGAGAATGAAAGTGACAACATATAATGTGCTAGCAAGATCTCTAGCTAATGAGAGACAACATTTGCAATGTCCACCATGGGCCTTAGATTAGCATAAGTACATATACCCATGCATCTTAGCAGAGTTACACAATTTGGATGCTAATGTTTTATGCCTACAAGAAGTCTTACCATGGAAATTCCTATACCAATTCCAATCGAACTTGGAAAAGATGAGATATAGATTTATTTACAAGAAAAAAGGTTCTTTTGAAAGTTCTTCTTTCAAACCATACAAATTAGCCTATTGCAGAAATCACAACATAAATGCTTATGTAACCTTTAATAAAGAAGCCAAGTTTAAATTGGTACAAATATTTGAATGGAGCTTAGAAAATATGATTTTTGAAATTCCAAAACTTCAAATGATGGAAAAGAAAGAACAATCAAAATTTCAAAGAAGTCACATAGCCTTGGCATTGATACTAAAAGCCCATTTATTAGGAAGATGTATATGCGTAGTTAACACACATTTAATTGCCAAATTGACATGTCCAAATGTTAGACTGTGTCAAGGGGCATACTTGATTAATCAAATATAGGAAGGTTTGAAGAATATGTTATTTCTAAGCCATACTAATCCAATGCCAATTGTCTTTTGTAGAAACTTCAATGTGAAAGTTGGAAGTAGTATTTATCAATTCTTAAAATATGGATGTATAAAAGAATCCTTAGAAGATTAACCCAATTTGAAGAAGATGTTCCTATCAATTCAACATGTAATCCCATTGGCTAGTGCATTTTTTATTTACTTCAAATCTTCAACTAATTAATTAGATTCCAAAATTCATGAACTATTGATGTTAATGGATAGTATTCATGAAGAACCATAGTTGATGAGTCACATTTTCTTGGGTCTCGTCGACACGGCAATGCATTGACATGGCCTCATTGACATAATGTCTATTTTTGCTTATAAATACATACTCATCCACTATGTTTATGACATCTTTTGTCATAGTTGTAGCGGAGCTCTTGCAGTTTTATCATTTGAAAGTTAGAATATTTTTCTAAGTGCCCACAGTAGGAGTTAAAGAATGTATGGATCTTTATTCAAGCACTATTGTGCCTTAGCATGGTAGTGTGCATAGAAATAGAGACAATCTTTCTAATAAACTTTGCAGTACTTTGAAATAGATTAATTGTTTATTTATGCATTTAATGTTTTATGAAATTTTCTTTAATGCTTTAAGTAATTAAGCTAACTTAAGCTAGATTAAATAGCAATTAATTAAGCACATAAGTACGACCAGTTCGAGCATACGCTTAGTGCTTTGTAATCTTAGTAACACTTAATGTTTGGTAATGTATAAGCGTTAAATGTGTTTAGGATGTGTACAATAAGTGGAAATGGATGCTTATGTTAGGATTAGTTTGGTGTAGCTAGTTAGACTAAATTAGCAATTTAATTATTTTATTTTATTCATTATTCTTTATCCTTATGTGACTTAAAACATAAAACATAAAAATGATATGCCTTGGTTGCACTTAAAAATACCTTTGCATTTTACAAGTCTATTTGGGAAGACAACAATTACAACAATTAGTTTCACTTCCTAGGGACCAGTGTACATAGAAGGCTATAAGTCCATGAAATTAGAATAGACTACGTGTGAATGCTTAGTGATTCATATGGTTGGGCGTAGAGTCTACTCACTGCTCATCAACAATTTAGTAATTACTCTACCATGATTAATGAAGATGGGTTAACAACATTCTTCATTAAGACCTTGGATTATGTCTAGTATGATGTTCAATTCATTTAAGTTATCAAGTTACTAGAGTTAATTTCTAAAGAAGAAGTTGAAAAGAAGCAAGATCAAGCCCTTTCATTTTGAACAAGACCATCTAATCATATATCACTTATCGTAGAACTACAACTACTTCCATTAATTTCTAAGGTTGATCAAGATAAGGAAGTATCTTAACCTTACTTTTATTTATGATTTTCATAATTTTATTTATTATTTAATTTATATTTTTAATTATATAAGTAAAATGTCCAAGGTAATGGAAATTTTGAAGAAGGATTTTCCCTACCTTCACGTAGATAACCAAATACGAGTTACACTCTATGTGACCCTGGTTAGGATCGGTGATTGGTGGTTGGTAAATCTTTAATTCACCTCTTGTCATTATCTTAGAAAATGAGGTAAGTTAATAAAGTAATATTTAAATTCCCATATATACTTCTCACATATGTCTTGTTTACAAAATAAGCAAGAAATGACTTCAAGCCCAAAGAAGAAATCAAATTATTAGAGCATACGATCATAAAAAGAACATTGGAGCTAGAAAAAGATAGTAAAAGTGGACTCGTTTGAGAAAAAATGAAAGCTAAGGGGGGTAGATTGCAATGTTCCCATTTCCAGATGATGCCTCTTCATAACATGTGTTATCATTAGAAGACCCAAAATTGAAGTTCTAATTAAGACCTAAAAGGGCATATTGTAATAACGAACATGTCTCTTGAGGTGACCTTTGGGGGTTTAACCTAAGGTATTTATACCCAAGCATTAGAGGTCATATTAGCATGGAGTTGTGAAGCCGATAAAGGTGAGTAATAAGAGCTAGGTAAAGTGGAACAGAAAGAGGAGTGGCCATCCCTTTTAGCTGGTTGTAGGCCCAACAGTGGTGGCAGTGCTAGATTGCCTCTAAGGGATAGATGTCAAAGGAAGAAAACCCCAAGAAACACTCCTAGAGTATGATCCAAATATACTATTATGCATCAATAAAGCATTTTTTTCTTTTCATTCTAAATTTTCCTTGTTATTTTCTTTATGCTTGATGTTGAATGCTACATATATTTCACGTTTGTTGTGACATCCAAGAACAAGATGTTATAACATTGGTATAAAAATTGAGCACTTATGCTCTTAATCCAAAATTTGTTACGAACTAGATATTAAAAAGGTTACCTTATCCACATGGAAATTATTGTTAAATATTGTTATAGTTAGCAGCCTCAACATATATATTATTTGTTCAAGAGATGTATACCTGTAATGGTTTACATAATGATATCATTAAATAATATGTTATCTTATGTAGAGATTTGACTATTTAGGATAAATTGTCTTATAGTCCTCAAAATAATAAAAGAAGCTCTGCCTGTATATTTAGATAGAGTGATGAGAGACATGGCTAACATATAATATAAACTAGTAGTTTGCAGTTGCATTTATACTTGAGTGTTTTAACCCATAATTCTTATAGTGTTATTTAGTATTTAGTGTATTATGTTTCTTTGTAATTTTTTTTATCTTTCTTATTATCCCTACAAATAGCACTAGTTATACTCAAATAATAGGCCATGAAGGAGTTGCTGCTACTTAAACATTCTAAAGATGGTTAATAACTGGTAGAGGAGGATGAGAAAAAAGTATCTAAACTAATCACAAAAAAAAAAAAAAAAAACAAAACAAAATAAAAACAAAAACAAAATATTATTTTAGAAAAGAAATATTAAACTAAATCTTATAGATCAACTTGTCATAGTGTCACTAGGATAAGTTGATGATGTGTAACCACAATTAGTGGGTGGTTTTATCCTATAGATTTCTTGGTAATCCATCTAGGAAGTACTAAAGAAAAGTTTTCAATTATCATGAGAAAAGCCTAGCTAAGTAGACTAGATTTAAAATTGGGCATAAGAGACATTTCCTTGGAAATTATCAAGGAAAATAAATATGAAGTAGCATTGCATATAGTGATTTAAGATGCAAAGACATAGAAAATCTAAAATATTTAAGCTACCACCATTCCAATATGTAATAAATGTATAAAATAAAAGTATTAGCCACTAAATGTACAATGTCTATATGTAATAGCCACTAAATACGTAGGCACCCAGTGGTTGATCAAAGATAATAAAGAAAATTAAACATATGCATGGAACTTTCACTACAAGAAAAGATATCATTAGAGGCATTTTTAAAAACACCACTATAGATTGAAAAACATCTTTAAAATGCATTAGATTCATTTCTATAAAACACCTTTGATATGGGCACATTTAACGGTTAATAAAAAAGTGTTCCATTAATTTTGTACTTCTATAAAAAAACGTTTAGAGAATTTGTTCAAGAATTTCATGAAAACACCCTTACATCTTTCTTAGGAAGGGATAATCCATCATCCAAAGAAAAAGAGAAAGCCTATCCTAAGGATAGAAACAAACTTTTGAAGCACTTTCTCAAATTCTTCTATGATCTATAAAGTTGTTTTTTAAACATACATTTACAAAGTTTTTCTACCATATTTAGAGGTATTTTTTGAAAACGCTTCTAAAACATTTGAGAGACTTTTCTCGAAAATACTTCTTCAGAACTTTTGGCTTAACACACTAGAGGCATTTTTCAAAAATATCACTAATATTTTATTAGAGGCATTTAATACGCTTAGCTTCTTTGCCTCTTAGAGCCATTTTTTACAAATGCGTCTAAAGTGTTTGGAAGATGCATTTAATTAAAAATGCCTCTAATACTATATTTGTTAAATAAATTACTTCAATAATGTGTGAAACCTACAAATATATGAATTTTTTTGTTTTAATTAATTCAAGCAAAAGCACATTGCATTATAAAAAGACAAAAGGCACAAAAACCATGATATTACAACTATAACTATTCTAAGTGGGGGACAAACATTAAGATACAATGACCAAAGTACTCTAACCTAGTCCATCATGAAACAATCATACATAAATGTAATATGTAGAATAATAATGAAGGAATTTAGGAATTAATAATGGAATTCAAATGTGGAATCTCCACAGACATGGTTACATGTCTCAACTTAGCCCTCTTGTTTTCTTCTAAAGTTATTATGCTTGGTCTCAAAAACCACTCTACCCTTACTCTTGGCTTCTTTAATTAGACTACTCAACAATCTGGTTATAGGCATAGCCCCACATCTTACCAAGCATTAAATTAATTAAATCATTTCAACTTTCTAAGAAATTCAAAACCCTAGCCAAAATTCTAAAATAGATTGATGAGTTGTGGATTGACTGTGTCGATGATGCCTTGTTGACTGGGCCCTGTTGATTGGGTTATGTTGACTAGGCCCCTTTGATGCATTATTTGATGCATTGACATGGCCTCGTTGATGTAGGGCCTATTCTTTCCTATAAATATGTGACAATCCACTATGTTTAGGGGCATCGTGGTCATAGTTGTAGTGAAGCTTTTGTAGTTTTTACATTTGAGCACTATTATACCTGAGCATGATAGTGTGTGCGACAATAAAGATGAGCTTCTTGACAAACCTTGTAGCATTCTAGATAGCTTAAATATTTTATTCATGCATTTAATGCTTTTAGTTATTTATTCAATGTTCTTTATTAATTAAGTGAGATAAGCTAAATAGCAATTAAGTAAACATATAATTACAATGATGAGTCGTCATTTGGGCGACCACGATATCGTGGCTGTGATATCGCAGCCCAATTGCGATATCGCATACACGATATCGCATCTTGTCTCCTCATCTATAAATAAGAGGTAGACAAAGGAAGTAAGTCAATTTTAGAGTTAAGTTTGATTTTAGTTTTTGCTTTTTCTTCTCAATCCTTTTCCTCCCAATGTATGCTCGCAGTGTGGTGATTGTAATTGTACGACATCCTTTATTCGAGTGTGACGTACTTGGACACGCACATGACCAGAAATGAAGATCAAGATTACTTCATCATTGTAGCATTCACTTAGCTTAATTATTTAATTAATTGTTATTTATTGCTTTCCTAGTTAATCTCTTCTCACCCATAAACTCATGTTAAAACGCGGAATGAGTATGACTTGATTACGAGCATTTAAGTGTGGCTACTTGGTAACCCAGTAGCGTACATAGGATCTGTGCTTGGTAATCCTAGTGGTAGTCATGCACGAAGTCCAAGATGTGTATGGATAATCAAGGAACGGATGCTCATCGCACTTAGGCTAGCTTAGATTCTCTCTCACCCTTCTCTCTTAGCTTCGTTAATATTATCTTCCATTGCCTTCAGGAGTAGCATTAGATTAGAAAACACATCATACACCTCACTTTGGACTAAACCATACGTGACAAAGCTAATACTAGTCCAGGTGGGAAGACAGCGAACTGCGACCTAAGGCTAATTGTCTAGATGCCACAACTAGTCCTTCTACGGAGTTCGACTGGATCGCACGTGTAACGCTCGTATTCGTATGGTTGAGTGTAGGGGTACCTCGCCACTCATCATACAACCACTTCAAGCATGTGTATGACATTTGGTAATCCCAATAGCGCTTAATTCTTGGTAACCCAACAACGTTATATGTGTTCAGGATGTGTACGACAAGTGGGACTAGATACTTATGTTAGGACTAGTTGAATAATAGTTTGCCAATTAGATTGAAGTTGACATTAAATTATTTTATTCTCTATCCTATTTATTTCAAGCACTCAAATCATAAAATATAAAATGATAAAAATCATGAGCCTCAATTACACTTAAACCATACACTTGAGCTTCACAAGTGTAGTTGGGAAGACAACGAACATCCTCAATGTCCAATTTACTTCCTAGAGAACTAGTGGATCGAGAAACTATAGAGTCCATAGAAGTCGATTGGATCGCATGTGAATGTTTTGTGATTTGTATGGTTGAGCGTAGGGGTATCTCAATCGCTCATCATTGGTGCCATTGTCGAGGACTCTTTTTGTTTGAAACGTGCACTATCTAGGATTAGTAAATGTCATTAACATCATTGGACAAACCCTAAGGTAACATCATTATCACATGTAATATAATCACATAAGTACATTGATATTTTATTTGTTTTGCAAAATTTCTTCTTCTCACAAGCGTGATGATGCTAAATTTCTAGTCTCTCAAGAATTCAAGGTGGTATATACTCATTTAGATGATTATGTGCTTGATTTCACCTTCATCCTTCATCAAGATGAATAACTACGATGGCGTGACATGGAACACAACATTGTAATGCCTTCCAATCAATCTATGCCCATGATGTTTCTTTAAACTCTTAAGAAGTTAGTCATCTAAGATTTTCAAGAGGAGTACATTGTACATGATTACGACTACTAGGACTATCATCCCACTGAAACACAATGCTGGAGAGATTGACACTAGAAGAAGCATCATGAGTTTGTAAAGGGAAACGGTTCATCAATCCCTTGTTCATGCTAAACCAAGATGAAAATGAGGACCCTTCCTATAGGGGCTCTCAACATGAAAATTCTCCATCACTTGTTATTGATGATGAGGGTGTGGCTCTAAATCTGTCATCCACTATCAACAATCTAAGTTCAAGTAAAGATGGGAGTCAAGGTAAGGACTTGGATAAGCATCAAGATGATAAGAAAACTAACAAACATGGCCGTGACAACTGAAGGGAAGTCAGTAGATATGATGATGGAGGTGGTCCTCCCCCCTCTTCACCCTCTTCATCTACATCTTCTTCTTCCTCTTTTGGTTTTAAAAAATGCCACAGAAGGAACAACTATGATGGAGGTTAACAACGAGACAATAATACTGATTGCCAAGCCCACAATGAATGAAGGGGTAATATAGGACATCATTGGCAATAATGAAATGATGAGGATGATGAGTCTTTACTAGCAACCTGAAGCATGTTAAATATTGTAGAGGCTATAAAAATTCCAACCAAGCATGTGAGAGATAGTTAAATCAAGTACCTAGACATGAACAATATTCCAAGATTTAAGAGGGGATATAACTTTGATCTGCAAAATCATCTAAAAGCCTTTCATGATGCCTGCATCTTACAAAACATAGAAAATGACCTATAAAAATTGAAACTATTTCCTAGGATACTCATCAAAGAGGCAGAAAGCTGGTATTAGTCCTTGCAACCAGAATCCATTTGTAGATGGAGTACCATGCTAGAACTATTTAATGACAAAAACTAGATGTACTTTAGAGTGTCTAATCTGAGAAGGCAAATCCAAGGTTGGAAATAGGGAACACATGAACCCTTGGATGCCATCATGGGCAGATATTATTTTCTCTTACATTAATGCCCTAGCCATGATTATTCTCATAAAAAACAACTTTTCCACATCATAGATGGGCTCAGAGTAGAAACTAGAAGAACTCTTGGGGTTTATGCCCAAGGAAGATTGTCCAAAATAAGAGCTCATTAGATCCAAAGGTTGATAGAATAGGTAACAAAAGAAGAAGGTGGGTTGTGAAAGAGGAAAAATGCAAAAGAATATAATAGGGACCCTTCCATCAAAAAAAGGAAGGTCTAATTCTGTGATGAGGAGCAGTCACCACTTGATAAGGTGGCAAATAGGAAAACCTTGCCCATCTAAAAATATATTTTTGATATTTTGGCAAAGGTTGATAAACTATGTGACTCTTTGGATGAAAAATTCCAAATTGCTATGAAAATTGTTGAAGAATCCAAAGAGCATAATAGTGATCATGACCATAGGAGGTGGAAAGAAGCTGAACGTGCCTACTAAAGAGATAAGGGCAAAGTTTCTATAGTAGAAGAAGTTATGGAGATAGACTCCGATGATGATGTTGGATGTGAAATTTGTCAATATGAACATCTTAAGGGATGTTTCCTTGTGGTGTCACACTTACAAGAGTTTAAGGTGTATGCACTAAATCCTCAACTAGTAAGGAGGCAAGCATCTTGACGATTGCCTTATCCTCAATGCAACTTAAAGTAGTTCCACTAGCAACAACAAGCTTACCATCCACAACCATATGAGCAATACTAGTAGTGGCAGCAACCATAATCGTATGAGCAATACAGTAGTGGCAGTAACCATAGTCATGGGGGATACCACCACTGAGACAATAGTACCCTTACAAGCAACTAGATCCATACAGGTATTATGTTTAGCAACTCATTTCTCCACATGGCTCTACCAACCCTACCTCATTCTAGCATCACTATTATCCTCCAAAGTACCATTGAACTCATTTACCATCTACTTGAGGTGAGCCCCCATATTCATACCATCTTATGCATCTATCTACACACATCCCTTCACTCTACCTCCTACTTTGTTTATGAAGGGAAAAATTCCCTCATAGCTGCAGCAAAAAAATGGTATGAGGGCTATAAATTTGCAACTAGGCTTTCAGCTAAGAGGTTTGAATAATAGATCTAAGAAATGATCATTTTTTGACCCAAAAATCCTTCAAAACCCTCACCACCTAATGTGCCTAGTTACCCTATATCTCTAGCACTTCCATCCTCTACACCAAACACATTCAAGGGTCCTTTAAACCAAACGCCATCTTAGATTTGCATTGTGATGCTAGCTCATGTTGTTTCCAATTAGATTAAGGCTTGAAACCTTTCTACGAAAAGATGTAACCCAAGAAGTCCACTCATTTACTTGCAAATCATTGGACATGAGTCATGCAAGGCTCTTCTTGATTTTGGTTCTGATGTCAATCTCATCTCCCATGACATGTACAAGGCTTGGAACCTACCACCTCTCAAGAATAGCAATATCCATTTGGAATTAGCAAACCAATTAATCATTGTCCCTTTGGGATTTGTGGAGGACATTGTAACTACAGTTTGTGGGTGATCCTATCTTGCCAATTTTCTAATGAGCAAGGTAGAAAACTACAAAGGTGACTTCCCCATCATTATGGGACATGCATGTTTAAGCATTGTTGATGTAAGAATGGGCATCATGAACCTCTCCTTGGAAATATTCAAGGATAAAAAATTTGATTAACTCAAGAAGAAGCAAGTTCCATGCATCGTGTACAACAACAACAAGTGTAATTGCATGCAAAAAATATGATCCATTAAAAGTACATTCATTAAAGCATGCAATCAATATGCACATGAAACCAATATCCAAAGGTGTCTATACACAAAAACCACAAAATAGGAGGGTACCTAGTAGTTGATAATCAACTTTGATAGTAGCACACTATGCATGGAACCTATTGAGAACTCGACATGTGCTTATGTCAAGGGCATCGATGAACTTGAGCAGCTTCATCACCAATTCTCTGATGATGAAATTGATAATACTTGTTGGGGAGAGTTGGCAATCCTTGATCATTTCAAGTTGGAGCCCCTAGAGTTAAAAGCTCTACTAGTTGGTATGAACTATGCATTTTTAAAACGTGGCAAGAAAATTATAATCAATGCAAATCTTACTCCTAAACAAAATGACAAGTTGTTAAGGTGGTCAACAAATGGACAACAACCTTTACTTGGTCATATCTTGAACTGATTGGAATTGATCCAAGGATACGCTAGCATTGTATCTACATCGACCCAACCATGAAGCCAAAAATATAATTGCAGAGGTGGTTGAACCCCAAGTTGAAGCAGATCATCAAAGAGGAAATAGAATAACTCTTAAAGGTAGGGTTCATCTATCCCATCATAGATACTGACTGGGTTAGCCCACTCATAATTGTGCCAAAGAAAGGTGGCAAGTGACAAGTTTGCATCGACTTTAGATTGTTGAATATGGAAACATTTAAAGATCATTTTCCATTGCCATTTGTGGACCAAGTGTTGGACAACATATCTGGGCATTGCTATTATAGCTTCTTGGATGGTTATAGTGGCTATAACCAAATCCAGATTACACTAAAAGATTAGGCCAAAACAACATTCATGAGTCTCTAGGGGAATTTTGCATATTGTAAGATGTCGTTTGGTTGTATAATGCCTCTTTAACATTTCAACACTTGGTCCTTAGTATTTTTCAACAACAGATTAATAACAAGGTAGCAGTCTTTATGAATGACTTCTCTACCTATGAAGCTACATTTGAGCAAGCCCTGGATCACCTTAAGCAAGTACTGAAAAGATTTGTTGAAACAAACCTTAGGCTTAATTGGTAGAAAAGCCATTTAATGGTCTAGGAGGGAAAAGTACTAGGACATAGAATTACTCAAGTAGGGATTAAGGTAGATCCAGAAAAGATAAGGGTCATCCAAGGAATCACACACCAACCAGAGACAATCAAAGATGTCTAATCATTCCTTGGACACACTAGATACTACCAGTGGTTTATAGATAATTTCTCTAAGATCATAAAGCCGTTGGTTTAGCTTACAAAGAAAGATGCTCAATTCATCTAGACCAAGGAGTGTGAACATGCATTCCAATAGCTAAATAAAGAACTCATAGAAAATCTAATTCTACAAGCACCAAACTAGTCTAGACCATTTCATATAATGATAAATGCATCTAATTATGCCTTAGGAGCCATGCTTATGTAGTTGGATGATAAGAAAAGTCTATATTACATCCATTACGCAAGCTGAAGCATTGTGGGTGCATAGTTGAATTACACCATAACTGAGAAAGAACTAATGATAGTGGTGTATGCTCTCAAAAGTTCAAGCACTATGTGCTTGGCTATAAATTATTTGTGCACATCGATCATAGTGGCATCCACTTCCTAATAAATAAGCCAACAGTGAGCCCCTATATCATACGTTGGCTCATGATCTTGCAAGAATTTGATCTCACAATGATAGGTCAAAAAGGAACTGAAAATGTGATCATTGATCATCTTTCTTGGTTAACATGGAATTATAAAGAGGAGGAGAACCCACTCTTTGATTAATTTTTAGATGAACTCCTCTTTATAGGAGCGATAAATGACCAAGTGCCTGTCAAATCAAAATGGTATGATGGCATCATCACTTACCTTCTCACTTAGGAAATGCCACAAGATCTGGACTTTAGGAAGAAACAAAAATTTCTTCATTAAGCTAATTACTTCATGGAAATCATTGAACATCCTTACAAGGTATGTGCCGATGGCCTGGTTCATTGGTGTGTCCTTGATGAGAACCAATTGTGCATTCTATAGGATGCTCACAAAGGCCCTTGTGAAGGCCACCATGCAAGGAGATGCATGACCATAAAAATCTTGATGGTAGGATACTATTGGCCTATAATTTTTAGGGATGCCCACTAGTTTGTCCAATCTTGTGAATGATGTTAATGAGATGGTGGGATAACCACTCGAATGGAAGGTCCTTAACAATGGATTCAACCATTGGAGCCCTTTAACATATGGGGCATAAACTTCATGGATTCCATCACATCCATGTCCAATGGAAAGGCATACATCATCATGGTAGTCGACTACTATACAAAATGGGTAGAAGTAGCAACCATCATTGATTGTACCTAATCTACTACAGCTCGATTTGTACAACAACACATTGTAAATAGGTTTGGTATGTCATGTGCATTGATTCTTGACAATGGAACCCATTTTACAAGTGCCACCTTTTAGAAGTTAATGCAACACTTGGGGGTTGAATATAAATTAACAACATCCTATCATCCCTAAGCCAATGATCAAGCAAAAATCACTAGTAGAGAGATCACAAAGATCCTAACAATGATTGTAAGCAAATATATGAGAGACTAGAGCACAAAAATCAACGACACCCTCTGGGCCTACCACTTAATGTGGAAACTCCCTATAGGCTCCTCTCCCTATGAGCTGATGTATGGAAAACTTCCAACACTTCTAGTCCAATTCAAGGTCTATACACTTTCAATAGCCTGTGACTTGAACCTCAACCTAAGCCTAGCACAAAGAGAAAGATTAATCAACCTGAATGTGCTAGATGAAAATCAATTAGTGGCCCTATCTTTAAATGAAGTACACAAGGTATACAATAAGAAGCATCATAATCTTAGAATAAAGAAAGTAAAATTTCAACTTAGAGATAAGGTTCTCTACTAGAACCCCACACACATACCTTAAAAAATAAAGTTTCAAATGTTGTGGGAGGGACCTTATATAATTGATGAAAATTTTTCTTTTGGGAACATGTTAATATACAAACCTAAGAGTCTAAACAAAAAGTGATTGATCAACAAATTTTGAATGGATCTCATGCAGCTTGGCAAAAGAATGGTAATGCAACATAGGAAAAACTATAGAACTGTAAAAAATAGTTAGAGATATAAAAGCTCATAGCATTGCACAACATTAGTTGTTACAGAAAATGTTTTTGGAGACTTGCACCCCTCATTAGTGTGCTAAGGCAATGTAGCCAGGTAGCCAAAGCTGCAAAGGTAAGGAAATGAGCAAGCTAGTACATGAATTTATAAGCTTCCAACTTCAAAATAGAAAGAAATAAAAATAAAAAATAGAATAGGCCCTACTCGTATAGGCCAAGATGGGTGTGGGAAGCAGTACTGGCATCTGTTACAAATAGTTTTCCAAAGAGCAATTGGTGATTGAATTGGATCTTTTGGTAGAGCCAAAAAAGTATAGGATTTAGGAATGCCCTCATGTTTGATTAGTGGACATGAGGGGTCTAACAACACTATAGAATGACAAGATTGTAAGTGTTCATCGACAATGGCAATAAATGAAATCCATCAACAGCGGTAGAGCAAAGAGCCACAACGGTGCTGGAATCCAATAGTGAAAAAGAGAAGAGCTACAATGGCACTGAAGGAAAGTTGTAAGTGAAGTGGTGATATTGAAGAAGAAAAATATCAAAAGAAACCACAACTAAGAGGATCCACATAATCCGAGAAATTTTCTAAGACATGGGACTAGATGTAGAATCATGCCATGGTTCGTGAAGTTCAGTAATGATAATCCACCATGATAAACTTGTAATGGATATGTCTAACCAAATATAAGAGAATGAAAATGATTAAAAACCAGAGAATAGTAGAAGAAGGCTAGCAAGCAAAGTTCAACCTTTCCAAGGTAGCAAGATAGATAGAAATTTTAGGATTTTAAAAAATTTAAATGGATCTCGTGTGGTTTGGCAAATGAATAGTAACACAGTAGAGGAAAAACTGTAGAACTGTAAAAAAATAGTTAGAAATAGAAAAGCTCATAGCATTGCACAATGTTAGTTGTTACACAAAACATTTTCGGGGACTTGCACCCCTCATTAGTGTGCTAAGGCAATGCAGCTAGGTAGTCAAAGCTACAAAGACAAGGAAATGAGCATGCTAGTACATGAATTTATAGGCTCCTAACATCAAAATAAAAAGCGATAAAAACAAAAAATCAAAAGCGATAAAAAAATAAAAAATAGAACGAGCTCCACTCGTATAGGCTGAGATGGGGGTGGGAAGCGGTACTGGCATTTGTCACAAATATTTTTCCAAAGAGTGATCGATGATTGAATTAGATCTTTTGGCAAAGCCAAAAAAGTTTAAGGTTTAGGGTCTAGCTAAAAATTTTTTTGGGGTTAGTTGAAAAATTTTGTTGGGATCTTGTGTGGCTAACAAAATGATGAAATTAGAAAGTAGAGGAGAGCAATAAAAAGTTAAAGAATAGAATGAATGAAAAAGCTCAAATTGACATTAAACAAAGCAAAGCTATAACATAAAACATTTTTAGGGAATTACACCCCTTGTTAGTATGTCTCAAGCTAAGTTGTGTAATGTCAAGAGCACAAGTGCCTGAATTTATAGTGTCCCAACTTAGTCAAATCTAAATTTTTGAGGCAAAAATAAATTTAATTGGGCCCCACTCATTTTGGCTGAGGTGGGGGTGGAACAAAGCACTTGAATTTGTTTCTAACTAGAAGAGAATGTAGCTTTCTTAGATTTTACCAACAAGCGACCACATCTAGAATGATGTTCTAGAGTGTTAGATGTTTTTGGCGAAGTTGATCAAGCATAGGGTTTAGGAAGGCCCTCACGTTCAAGGATTTAGTAGAAGGACTAAAATCTAGTTTAAAGATGAGAGAGATCTATTTCCTAACATGAATGTCATTACTTTGTTAGAGTCTAGCTAGAAGTGATCAATGTGATGTAGTAGGAACAAGGTTGAAGCATTTGACCAACAATTGAGAAGGATACCCTCAAGCACATAGTTATCGAAAAAGTTGATGCCAAATCTACTGAAGATCACCAAGATATGATTCCTTGATGAGGTACTGTTTAAGTTTTGCAATGATAAATGATTTTTTTATGGAAAGGATGTTAAGAGGAGAAAGCGATGTACTGCTAGGCATTCAAGGATTTTTAATAATACTTAGTAGATAAAATACCAGTGTTAGCAAAATGAGGACCCTTAAAGAAAGTAACATTCAAAATATTAATTGTGGAATCAGAAATGGTGGGGGTAATGTTGATTGATGGATAAACATTACCATATCAAGAGAGAAGAAGGAAAAGGGAATCTTCAAAACCACTTCAGATGCCAAAAGCATCATCGATGAATCTTTTGAAAGACAAAAGATTTTGGAAGTCTAGAGCTATGAAAACTTGCTTTTCAAGATGACACAAAAAAATGCATGCGTAGACAATGACAAAGTTACTACCCATTATAGTACCTTTGATTTGTTTGTAATGTACTTTATTGAATTCCAAGTAGTGTTCTCAATGTACTAATGAAGTGAGCTCCATAATGGCATTGTTGTAGAGATTCTGCAAGGGGAATGGATTTACAAAAAAATGTCTCAATCATATCTTTGAGGACAATGATGCCATGATTGGTGGGGATGCTAGGGTAAAGAGATTCTACATCAAATGTAAAGAGAAGTACGTTAAGAGATAGAGCTCTTGAATGGAGATCATGGATCAAGGTAGAGGAATCCTAAAGGTGATATGGTTGAGAACATAGAATGGGAAAGAACGAATAATGGAGGAGACGTGAGGTGAGTTGAAGCACATAACCTATGTAAGAGTAGATTGGGTGGCCAACCATTACATGTTTGTGAATTTTAGAGATTAAATAGACATGACAAGGTTTGGAGGCCTTGCATTGAAGAATTGAATCCTTAAAATTGTTAAAAGCTTGTGGTAACGATTGACAATAGAAAAAAGTCAATGACAAAGTTCATCCCATGGAACAGAATCCACACATAGGTAGACATTCAAATCGGATAGTTTCTTGGTTGCTTCTTGAAGATACCAAAAGGAATCCAAGACACAAATTTCAAAATTTTTATTTGTAGGCTAAATGACGATGTTTGTGTCTTTTTTAAGTTTACGAAGTGCTCCAAGAAGATGATGAGGAAGGGACGATCAGTTGTTGAAATCAATGGAGGAGAGTGCAGCTTGAATGGAAGCATGACAATTGTGAATGCAATTTTTAAGCTCGGGATTGAAGCTACTTACTGGAGGATTCCAATTACTATGTTGGCAGAGTTTTTTTTTTTTTTTGCAATTTGGGTTGCCATAATAAATAGTGAAGATGAAAATGTCTTCAAATTTATTTTTAAAGAAATTCTGAAGATGAAGAAGCCAAGCAAAAGTGGTGAATTCTTTGAGAATGGATTTTTGATCTATGGGAAGGGGCCGAGAGATAAATTTTAGTCCATAGCCCAGAACCTTGATTTTGTTTGCCAAAAGAGTGTGTGATGAAAAATTGTGGATTATGAATTTAGAGATGTGGTTTTTGATTTTGTGAATTGTTTTACGTGCAAAGAGCAAACATGCATACGATTTTTGGTTGATGGTAGATCACTAGAAGGTTAAGTGCGAGCTTGGTGAGGGTTTCTAGGTGTGCAGTGCAAAATTTGATGGGTGGAGTGTACGGGTAGTGGCGTAAATAATGTAGAAGTTAGATTTGGTGAAGAGTTACTTAGGGTAGAGATCAAAACAAATGGCCTAGAGGCAATAGGTGTGGAGGTCAAGGTTTCTTAAAATTGAAATTGGCTGAAGGAGGCAGATAGGGTTGGGTTTAGGTTTGGGTTATGTTGGATTCGGGTGGATGGGTTTGACATTGTGCTTGATTGTGGGGCCCAGCCCATAGTGAATTGGTACAAGTTGGGCTCTTCAAGATTAAATTTACATTTGAATCATGTCATTTGTCATTCACAAAACCACTATTATCAAAACCACAGTTGAAAAATCTATCATCATTAAATGGTTGCTGTGAAACCTGATTTGTGTACAATTTGCCATTACTATTGGAGTCATTAAAAAATTGTTGAGAGTCTCTACCATGGCTGCGATCTGTCACAGGTGCACCTTTTGGTTGATTGACATGCACGACCCTAGTTTGCTGTTGGCTACCACACGTGCTATCACGCATGGCCTGAAAATTCTATCGTACATCGCGTGAACCCTGACACATCCCTATATTCTAAACCATGTTGTGATTGATCATCGATTGACCACGGGTTGCAGTCCTCCCATTGCAAAAACCACCATCTAACCAACAAAAATTCTACCTATTGCAATCTTGCTGCCATGTGTAGGAGTCAGGGTTCTACCGTTGATTTTGCTAATGTTGCTTTTACTAATGGTTCTGCTGGTTTTGGTCAAAATTTTGCTACTATTTTTGTTGTTGTTTTTCCCAGATCTGGTTCTAATTCTACCACCATGAGGTGGGGGAGGGTTGATGCAGATCTGGTAGAGGCAGATCGAGGTTAAGCCCATTCGAGGGCTGGGAGGAACCCGATGAATGTTGCTGTTGTGAGAAATTATGATTTATCTACGTGCTACGGTTCTACCATTTTTAGTGCTAGTTTCGATGCAAAGAGAAATTTTGAGAAATGACACTGCAATCTTTCAACCATTCCCTAACTTTTTGAAATGTTGCATCCCACTCTTGATGCATGATTTCTTTACAAAATTCCTTGGCCATGGGAAGGAGATCAAGAAGGTTTGCCTCAACTTCGGCAACAGACATTGCATTCTTACGTTGCTCCTCTACTTTTCTTCAGGCATTGGTACAAATGTCAAATTGAAGACATTCATTGATGAAAGCCTCCTCTAGTTTCTTGGTGTATGCCTGCATTAGTGCATTTTGAAATAGGGGTGGTTGTTGAATGCAAGAAATGCATTCAACCAGCTTTTACATTATATCATGTGGAAAAGACTTCACCTTTTGACAATGAGCTTCTGTTGAGATGATTTCAGCATGAAGGTAGGCTTCTTGAAGCCTAAGGTTGTCTTCATGCTAAAGTGTAGAAAATTTTTGTTGGAGGATGACATCTCCTTTTAGAGAAGAGGCTTTAAGACCTGGAGTTGAAATTCGAAAACTATGCACCAACAACTTTTCTACATGAAGCTGCTCAATTCGTTCATTGGTCCGACATGAGTAATCAATAGCATAAAAGTGTTTGCAAAAACCTTTAGCTACAGTCTTAATCATTTCCTGCCAAACTTCAGAAATTATAGAAGCATCATTGAAGATAGGAATAGAGGCTTAAGCATCATGAAGCTGTTGTTGAAGAGTAGCACATTGTGAATGAGCTTCTGAAAGTTATTGTTGACAAAGAGAAAGATTGGAGCAAAGTTCATCAACTTTTCATTTGGTTCTGAAGAAGGCCTCAAGAAATGCATCTATGAAACCAGAAGGATCATCGTGAACTCGTTGGTTCACAAGACACAACCCTACAACTAGATTCATATTCTGTTTCGATAAAGGATCCAATGTATGCGATCATTTCTGTGAAGAGCTTATAGAAGGATCTGAATTCAACTCATGCTTGGAACCTGCAAGATTTGGTTGATCAAAAGTAAATGAATGCTGACCTATAGAGCTCATTTTTGTTAGGCAACAAGATAGATAAAAAATTTTGGGGTTAGCTAAAAAAATTCTGTTGGGATCTTGTGCGGTTAACGAAAAGATGGAATTAGAAACTAGAGGAGAGCAAGAAAAAGTTAAAGAATAGAATGAATGAAAAATCTCAAATTAACATTAAATAAAGCAGAGCTATAACATAAAATGTTTTCAAGGAATCACACCCCTCATCAGTATGTCTTAGGCTAAGTTATGTAATGTCAAGAGCATAAGTGCCTGAGTTTATAGTGTCCCAACTTAGTCAAATCTAAATTTTGGAGGCAAAAATAAATTTAAATTTTAAAGGAAAAAACTAATTTAATTAGGCCCACTCGTTCTGGCCAAAGTGGGGGTGGGACAAAGCACTTGAATCTATTTCTAACTAGAAGAGAACCTAACTTTTTATGATTTTGCTAACAAGCGATCACATCTGGAATGACATTCTGGAGTGTCGTATCTTTTTGGTGAAGTCGATCAAGTTTAGGGTTTAGGGTTTAGTATAGGGTTTAGGATTTAGGGTTTAAAAAATTTTAGGACTTAAAAAATTTTGAATGGATCTTATGTGGCTTGGCAAAGGAACGATAACATAGTAGAGAAAAAATTATAGAATTGTAAAAAATAGTTAGAAATAGAAAAGCTCATAGCATTGCACAAAATTAGATGTTACACAAAAAATTTTTGGGGACTTGCACCCCTCATCAGTGTGCTAAGGAAATGTAGCTTGGTAGCTGAAGCTACAAAGGCAAGGAAATAAGTATGCCAGTACATGAATTTATAGGCTCCAAACTTCAAAATAGAAAGCAATAAAAACATAAAATAGAACGAGCCTCACTCATATAGGCTAAGATGGGCATGGGAAGCAATACTAGCATTTGTTACAAATAGTTTTCCAAAGAGCGATTGGTGATTGAATCAGATCTTTTGGCAAAGCTAAAAAAGTATAGGGTTTAGAAATGTCCTCATGTTTGATCGGTGGACATGAGGGGTTCAACAACACTATAAAATGACAAGATCAAAAGTGTTCATCGACAATGGCAACGAATGGAATCCATGAACAACGACGAAGTGAAGAGCTACAACGGCACTGGAATCCAACAACGATGGAGAGAAGAGCTACAATGGTGCTGAAGGAAAGTTGTAAATGAAATGGTGATACTAAAGAAGAACAATATTAGATGAAACCACAACTAAGAGGATCCATGAAAGCCAGGCAGTTTCCCAAGACACGAGACTAGGTGTAGAATCATGTCGTGGTTCATGAAGTCTAGCAATGAGAATCAACCGTGATGAACTTGCAATGGATATGTCTAACCAAAAACAAGAGAATGAAAATGGTTAGAAACCAAAGAATAGCAGAAAAAGGCTGGTAAGCAAAGTTCAACTTTTCCAAGGCAGCAAGATAAATAGAAATTTTAGGACTTAAAAAATTTTGAATGGATCTTGTGTAGCTTGGCAAAGGAAAGGTAACGCAGTAGAGGAAAAATTATAGACCTGGAAAAAACAGTTAGAAACATAAAAGCTCATAGCATTGCACAACGTTAGTTATTACACAAAACATTTTCAGGCACTTGCACCCCTCATCAGTGTGCTAAGGTAATGTGGCCAGGTAGCCAAAATTGCAAAGGCAAGAAAATGAGCATGCTAGTTTATGAATTTATAAGCTCCCAACTTCAAAATAGAAAGAAATAAAAATGAAAAATAGAAAGTCATAAAAATAAAAAATCGGACAGGCCCCACTCGTATAGGCTAAGATAGGGGTGGGAAGCGGTATTGGCATATGTTACAAACAGTTTTCCAAAGAACAATAAGTGATTGAATTAGATATTTTAGCAGAGCTGAAAAAGTTTAGGATTTAGGGTTTAGGAATTCCCTTATGTTTGATAAGTGGACATGAGGGGTTTGATAACACTATAGAATGACAAGATCGCAAGCGTTCATCGGCAATGGAAATGAATGGAGTCCATCAACAATGACAGAGTAAAGAGCTACAACGATGCTAGAGTCTAATAGCAGTAGAGAGAAGAGCTACAATGAAACTAAAGGAAAGCTACAAGTGAGTGAAGTGGTAAACTGAAGAAGAAAAGTATCAAAAGAAACCACAACCAAGAGGATCCACGTAAGCTGAGTGGTTTCCTAAGACATAGGACTAGAGGTAGAATCATGCCTTGGTCTGTGATATCTAATAATGAGAATCAACCATAATGAACCTGCAATGGATATGTCTAACCAAAAACAAGAGAATGAAAATGGTTAGAAACCATAGAACAGTAGAAGAAGGCTAGCAAGCAAAGTTCAACCTTTTCAAGACAAAAAGATAGATAGAAATTTTAGGACTTAAAAAATTTTGAATAGATCTTGTGCAGCTTGGCAAAGGAATGGTAACACAGTAAAGGAGAAATTGCAAAACTATAAAAAATAGTTAGAAATAAAAAAGCTCATAGCATTGCACAACGTTAGTTGCTACACAAAAAATTTTTAGGGACTTGCACCCCTCATCAATGTTCTAAGGTAATGCAGCCAAGTAGCCGAAGCTGCAAAGGCAAGGAAATAAGCATGTTAGTACATGAATTTATAAGCTCCCAACTTCAAAATAAAAAGCAATAAAAACAAAAAATAGAACGAGCCCTAATCATACAGGTCAAAGTGGTACTCGCATATGTTACAAATAGTTTTCCAAAGAGTGATCGGTGATTGAATCAGATCTTTTGGCAAAGCTGAGATACTAAGGCCCTTTTTCACTTCCTACCTCCTCATAAATAAGCAACGATGTTTAATCTATGGTGCATGCTTGTGTTTTGAGGAGTGGACTAGTCTTAGAGTGGTGATGTGAACTCACTGAAAGTTTTGAGGTTTTGGTTTGGACTAAGGTTGGACTTTATCAAATCATTTAAACATAATTTCCACAAGGGACTTCATGTGACAATGATTTAGGACTTCATTCCATCCTATTAATCATTTACTTAGGTTGTCCATCACTCACCTCATTGCTAGTTTCCATGTTATGCTTAATGTCTTAGTTTTATGTGTTGAAATTCTTGGATAGATTCTTCCAGGTTGGCCCTTAACTTTTCATAACCATTACTTGTCTACGGGGCCCACAAACTCCATAGTTGAGGTTATGCAAGGGCAAAAAGGACATGTTCTTACTATGGGGAGGATGCACTTACATATATCTTGGTTTGGATAGTTAAGATCTTTACCTTAAACATTGTTGCAATCATATCTTTTGCATGCCCCATTGTGCATCTAACTTTGTGCTCCTTAAGCATTCATAAAATTTCATTTTCTAACCATTTTCTCAATTGTTTGTATTGTTAGAACTCCAACATCCTCTTCTACTATTTTCCTCATGTTCATGGCTTTTTGGGCTTCCATTTGATCCCCATTTCACTTAAAAATTCCTTTTATTTTCAAAGTTTTCCCAAAGTTAATGGTCATCAATAGCTACGTCGACTAAGCCTAGTCAATGCAATCGACCCCATCAACAAGGCCTCATCAACTAGGCCCTGTCAACATAACACAAAAATTCTATAAATATCACTAAACACTTTGAAATTTTTATCGTTTGCTTCACAAGAGAGGAAGTTTTGCCATTTTTCAAAGCCCAAAACTTTTGAGAACCCATAACTTTCCAACTATTTGTCCATACCACTTCATTCTTTGATCTTGCAGCTACTGGTGATAAGCTATTCATCATGAAGGGCTACAAACCTTAAGGTTTCTAACAAAAATTATTTTCTCCAAAGGGTTAATGAATACAATGATATTAAACCATTAATTTTTGAGAGTGTAACCCTTTCAATAGCCTCTGGTATGACTATAATCACTTATTAACATCAAAATACAAATAAACTAATGATTAAAGTTGATCAAATTAGCCATAATCACAACTTTGCTAGGTGTAACTTTCTTAATGAGATAAGGTATCCCAATTGTTTCATGTTACACAATAATTACTAACCTATGGTCATGTTGGGATTATATATGGCACCAAGACTGAAACAATTGTAGGAGGGAGGACCATCTCAATAAAGGGAGAAACAACCTAGAGTTGGAAGGGGCTAGCAAGAACAAACCCAAGAATATGAAGAATGAACCCATGTAATGGAACTCTTTGGGAGTACCTTGAAGTGGAATGAGTTTGAAAAATTCCCAAGGAAGAGGCTACAACAGAACAATCATAGTAAGGAGAGGCACCAGGGCCAGTACTGAAACTTAAAGTCACACTAACATAAGCCTGTCTCGACATAATCAAGCCTCGTGATGTCTAATTCTCAATTCTCTAGGAATTAAACTTTAGACCATTCTTAGAAAATGCTCCTACAGAAGTAAAGAAATAGTTGCAAACCTCTCCCATGAGGCCAATCATCACTTCCAATGGAAAGTGGTACATGGGAGAGATGTACCTCTTTTGGAATAATAGAAAAGTAGGTTCCACTGTGAAGATCAAAGACATTCAAGTGTCCTACTTGGTAGAAGCCATTGCATAAGCTCTTGGGTTGCTTGATTTTGGGACACAATTGGTAGAAATTTATATGTAAGCTGATCCAAAGGCAAAAAAGAAGTGGACCTAGTGATGTTACAAGGTTGATCGTAAGGAGTTTGGTGCACTCACACTGGCAGAGCACATATACTTCAAGATAGCAACCTATCACCTTAATCCAACAGTGAGGCCTAGTAAGGTGACTGCCTTCTCCTCTTGGGCATGTGCTGTTCTAAGCAAGAAATTTTTAGCAAACCTTCCATAATTAATCTATCTAGAGATAGAAAAGCATTTTAAAGAGAATGAATGTGGAAGAAAAACCATACACTTCCCATGCCTTATCAGAAAAATTTGGAAAAAGGTAGGGATAGTTTGCTATGCCAATAACACAATTAGACATACTCCCATTGCCTCTTGGTCCGAAATGATGAAGGATAAGATGCCTACCATGTATAAAGAAGAGAAGTAACAATCGCCACCTCCACCGCCTACTCAGGAAACAATGACAAAAGCTTGCAATGCCATTGAGCACCTATCTAAAGTCTGAGAGTAGCTCTTGCAATAGTAGGAGCAGCAAGTAGGAATGAGTGGTGGGGATCCATCTATGTATCAACCTATGATGAGTCACCTTAATGAAGTGGCTTAAACAATTAGTCAGATGGAGGAAGGTGAACCAATATTTTTAGCCTAATGAACATAGCTACCCAGAGGGTTGAATCCTAGTGCCCAAGAGGTGAGAATGTCTCTCTTTCAACACTATTTATCTCCAGAAATTTTTGGGAATGTCACCTCCTTTTCGATGCGCTTGGAGGAAAGCAAGGAGGAAACTGTATTAGTGATGCAACACAACAGGTAGGAGACAGCTACAAAAGTGGTTGCTAACAGAATCACTAAGGCATTTAATGAACCTACAACATCTGTGCTAGACATTTTTGCACTTAGAGATGTGCAAACATTCATAGGAACTTTTAGCAAAAAATTAAATGTAGCCCAACACAAAGAGTTGCTAGATCAACTAGTGGGGACTAGGCAACCGATTCTGAACATCTTTGATTTTCTAGATAACATTACTGCAATCCAATTGGAGTTGCTCAAAGAAAAGGGCAAATGTATCATCCTAAAAGGGTAACTTAAAATGGCTCAAGCACAAAATCTATGCTTGACCATGAAGGTTGTTGAATTGCATGCTTATTTTGCTAATTCTACACTCCTCAACCCTACAATAATGAGAGATGAAGCTTTTTAGCAGCTTCAGGAATGATTAAAATAAGTTGAGGAGGGAATGGTGATGGCCATCTTTAACTAGTCCATAGCTGAAGCAAAGACCTACTCAATTCAAAAGGACTTGGTTCATATGCACCAAGAAAATGAAATGTTGACTGCATAAAACCATCACCTTTGAAATGTTGATACACAAAAACAACAGATGCAAGAATTCATCCATCAATAACAAGAGTATCTATCCAAAGTGAATACAAAATTGAGGAAATTGGCAGCAAAGAATCACAATCTCTCTATGGAGGAAGTTCGTGCCTTACGCTACAAATCTACCATTGAAATTGCTGCTTGCAAAAATGAGGCTCTCAAATTTGAGAGAGTCAAGAATCACCACAGAGACCAAGTTGACTTGTAGATGGAGGTGAATGAGAAACATATCCAAGTGGCTAAGGCAAAAGTAAACAAGGCCCTCCAGCAACTCCAATAAGGAGGAGAGGTGTGGTAGCCTATCATTGATGGGATAGATGCCTATAATAAAGCAGACATCTGCATGAAGGAGTTGCAAATTGAAAAAAATAATAGAATATATGTGTTAGCCATTTTATCCATTTCATGGAGCATTGGTTTATGATTTCAAAGGAGTAGTGCTTGAAAATTTTTATTAACATCAATATGGTTTAAAAGAATTCATTGGATTAAAATAATTGAATGGGCATTCATTAATTAAAAGATGGTAGAAAGATTGAGTTATTTCTAAAGTCCCATAAAAATCTATCTAAGATAGATCTCTTTGGATAATTTATAAGATAGAGTTAGGTCAGTGGAATGAAATTTTCAAAGCATAGTACAAAGTAGTTTTCTTAGAACATTAACAATCAGTCACCTTCTCAAAGGTGAATTATAATCATTCTTGTTAAAACAATGAGCAGCAAAGGGCTATCAATAATAGTTGTTATATTCTGTGCATTGTGCAATTTTGAAAGCAAGAATTAAGTATAGTAGAAATAAAGTAAAATAGGCCTGATATATATAATGAGATATATGGGATGGACTACATGTATAAGCTTTTAAAAACTAGAAAAAGAAGAGGTAAATGCCGAATTAAATATGGAGGTCATTATCACTAACATTTGTGAAACATTGTTAAGCATATGAGATTTTTGAAAATAATTTATCATGAATATGGCAAGCAATCATATCTTTACAAATAGTGATAACATGAGTGTATGTACTTAGGAATTAATCCAATGAAACAAACGGCCCATAGAAATAATACAATTGATAAAAATCTAGAAACATTAAAAACTTATGAAGGTTCAACATATTTTCCACAAAATTTTGGGTGTTTAATTTCCATACCATTAATTAAACTACTATACTTTGGGAAAGTTAATTTTCTTAAGTTTATTCCCTACACCAAAATTCTAAAAAATTTTAAAAGGAAGAAAATATATACATCTCTGCAGAATAGTCCAGATGGCAAAACCAAGAATTGTAAAGAATGATGCCAGCTAAATCTTCTCCAAAGCAATGACAGACTTGAATGAAGTTCACAACACAAAATCCTTTGGATTATATTTTTCTAATCAAATTAAGAAGAGACTCAAATCAAACAGCTCAAGCAGTGGCAAATATGGTGAAGCATGTTACTATGCATAACATTTCATCAAACACTTATCATGTATTCTCCATGCTACCACGTTTGGGGCATTAAAATCAATCAATTCCTACCACATACATAATAGTTTTTGTCAAAGATAAGCTAAAATACAGTAATTAATGATTTCAACAATATATTTTTCAGAAGAAAGAGAAGAGTACCAGAAAAGGGGTAGATTCCACTTAAGTTTGAAATTTGGTTTACAAAGCCATGAGAGTAGTTGGTAAGCAAAAGTGTCATACTTGTGAATCAATGCAAGCCACACATCACATGCATCCTAGAATTCTTCATCTTAAGTTGCAATGATGGCCATAATGACATTAGTGTTAAAAGCTTTTGGAGGGTGGAAATTGTAGGAGGAAACATCATCATTTTGATTTTCAAAGTAAAAGATGCACCGACATACCAAGCAATTGGTCATAATTGTTTGCAGTTTGGTTGTGGAGTAGAAATTGCAACAAAATCTTTGAAAGCTCTATTGTATGCAACCGTTGACAACTATTATCTAACCAAAATAAATACTAGTATGTGTTCTTTTACGTAGTAATTTTTGGTAGTATAGTCAGATTGTCTTTTAGAAATTGCTTGTTTGAGCCTAAAAAACTTGGACAATTCATAGATATTGAATTAGGGGTAACTTTATTGTGAAGTGTTTCCTCATATCAATTTACCTTACTTAAATATTTGAGATTTTTACATAAATATGCTTTCTTTTCTTTCTCTTTCCATTAAATCTTACTCTATTTCTAGTTTTCTTGTGGAACTTTCTCTCTTTGGGGGAAATTAGGAGTAGACTGATAAAGTTATGCTCAAATGGTTTTTGCAAAATTTTATTTGTTATAAATAGGTATTGTAAGGACCATATAGACTAAGTGATTGAACAAAATAGAAATCTCCAGGAACTCAGTATTTTACAAAGTTGGCTAAATCTCTTTCATGATAGCTGATTACAATTTTATATGCAACTCAACTATTTCAACATTCAAAACAAAAAACACATACTCATGTTTAACTATAGAGTCTATTTGGAAGTATCTAGGCCTTAGTGCTACCAGAGACCAGCGAGCACCTAAATCCTATTCGAGGCACTTTTTGGTGGTTGTGTCCCAAATGATTGTCAATAGTTCTTTTAGCGTTAGAAGGAGGGTTGAAAATTTATCCTCCAAGTTCATAATCCTGATAGTCCTAGCATACCAACAAATATATATTACAATAAAAGCTTAAGAAATTAGATTCTATTTTTAGTTCATGACCAATAAGATTGATAGTTTAGAAGCTTTCAAACATTCAAGGAAAGTTCTTGATTATAAGATTGATTCTTCATCAAAAGAAGAACAAAAGAAGGTTTTTGATTTTGGAGCAAGTAGTGGATTGAAGACTAGAAGGTTGAGAAGATCACCCCTTCTATCTAGTTTATTAGTTTATAAGAAAAGATCTAAGAAGTATAAGAGTTCAAAAATACAAAAGAATAAGATGGCAAATCCTTGGCAAAGAGCCACACCATTAGGATTTCAAAACTACAATGATATTCCTAAGGTAGTTTATAAATATTTGCTTGAGCCTTTTATTACTAGAAAAGCTTACTTAACTGAAGAATATATTCACATGTTTGAGTTAGCTTTAGTTCATGCAAATGTTCAACACCAAGATCAAACCTGTAGATTATTTGTAGCAAATCTAGAGGATATGGCTTAGATTTTGTACTCAAACTTGCCAAGCAATGGTATCACAAGTCAGGATGATATGAGAAGTCTTTTCGTAGCCTACTTTGGTGATCAATTAGATCAACAACAATTGTATTGTGGGCTAATATAAGCTAAGCAAGGAGTCAAATAATTAATTAGAGATTTTAACATCAAATTTCAACAAATTTGTGGGTTCTTTCAAAGACAATATAGACCATCAAATGAAATGCTTAGAAAAAATTATCTTAAGGCTATCAACCCCAACATTTCAATTTGGTTAAGGAGAACTCTAAACTTAACTACACTAAATGACTACTTTAGTGAAGCTATACAATTAGAAAAACAATTGAACTTGAATCATGAAGAGATTGTTACAACTCAAAAGAGAGAAGAAAAAGTTATGATTCCTATGCAAAATTTTGCTTAATTTAAAAATTTACTAGGTCAATCTCATAGTAAGATAGAGTAAGAACCTAAAATAAGAAAATCTGAAAAGGGAAAATTAATGCGAGATATGTCCAACAACATAGTGAAACTAGAAAAAGCCTTGGCAAGAGTTAATATAGGGGAAGAATAGAAAAATAGAAAACATAAATACCAAGACAATAATTTAGTAGAAGATAAGGATGATAGTGATCTTGTTGTGTCCAAATTCCTTAATATTGAATCTGATAATGAGCTATCTAGTATTCATTATGCAAGCAAATCTTCTAATTCTGGGTCTAGTGATACTTCTTTTCAATCAAGTTCTGAAGAAGATATATCCTCAAATGAGGAGTATAATAAAAATGAGGAGAATGGATATAACCTAAGATCAAAAGAAAGACTAACTACTTCTAAACCTCCAAACATCATCGTTGATCCATCTATTAAGAGAAAGGCTTTTAAGCCAAGTAGAAGAGAGAAAAATAAGAATAAAGAGGATCTAGTAGAACAAAGTACTCCAAATCAATCTTCCAATAAATGAATAAAGAAACCAAACTTTCTTGGAGATGGAGAATATGATTTGAGTAAAGATCTTAAACATGTTAGGGCCAATATTAGCATATATCAATTACTTCAAATAGGAGATCAACAAAGAAAGGCTATAGAGTTTATTAATGGCAAAAGGAGGGTTAGAGAATCAAGGTTAAGTTATGTGTGTAACAATGATGAAAAATCAAAGGCTAGTTATTACTGTATTCCTAATAAAGAAGCACCTCCTTTTCTCTTGACAATGAAGTTAAAGGATAAATATTTGCATAATTGTTTGGTTGATGCTAGAGCCACATCCACTATAATGTCATTATCTATATGCAAGAAACTTGGTTTGATTCCTGAAAAATAAAATAAAAAGATTACTCAAGTGGACAAGAGCAAAGTGAAGATTGTGGATCAATTACCAAATGTTCTATTAAAAATCACTTTTGAACCCTGTGTTAAAAGTAGAGTAACTATTCAAGTGGCAAATATACCAAACTCACATAGTCTCTTATTGAGTAGAAGTTAGAGTAAGAATTTCTTAGGTTACATATCAATAAATTATTCACGCATATGGCTACCTTGGAAAGGAGAACCAAACCAAATATATGTGTATAGTGAACATTTTATGATTGATAATATTACTTTAAATGGGAACGGTAAAATTGTTGAAAAAAAGGGTTTCGAAACCAAAATTTGTATACTCCAAGAAACATATAGTTTTGAAAAAAAAAAGAATCCAAATATGAGAACAAATGGGAATTGTACTTTGATGGCTCATGTAATTCTAAAGGTGTAGGAGCTATGATAGTTATAATAAGAAATGATTCACTAGAAATTCTAAAGGTGATTCTTCTATCATTCCCTTGTACTAACAACAAGGCTGAATATGAAGCCTTGTTTATTGGTATTAGAACAACTTTAGAAAAAGAAATCAAGGTAATCACTATAAAAGGAGATTCAAGATTAGTTTGTGAACAAGTTAAAGGTAATTGCATAGTGAAAAGCTCATTTTTACAACCTTATAAACAACTTTTCTGCAAAATGTTAGAATAATTTTAGCACTACAGATAAAACATAGAGGTAGAGAAGGTAATTATATATAGTAGATGACTTAGCAAAAGTAGCTTCGACATTAGACATGCAAAAGATAGAAGGATATGGGCATGTAATGATTGAAGAAGAACATCAACCATCAATAGTAGATAACATAAAAAATTTGCAAGTATTTGAAGATGATGATCAAGTACTTAAGTTCATGACAAACAAACAAGAATTCAAAGGGCAAGTCATACCTGAGACAATGTCAAAATCTAAGGTAAATTTCATTCCTAAAAAAATTATTGATTATGAATATGATTTTGTGAAAAATTTATTTACCAAAAAAGATATACAAAATCCCAATGATCAAGATTTCGAAGAAGTAAATCTTGGATCTAATGAGATGCCAAAGATGTTAAATATCACAAAGGAAAATAATTTAGTTTTCAAGAAAAACTTGTTATCACTCCTAAAAAATAATTTGGACAAATTTGCTTAGTCTTATGATTATCTTAAAGCTTTTAGACCAGATGTGATGACACATAAAATTCCTTTAATAGAAGGTTGTAAAATCGTTAAGCAAAAACAAAAAAAAAAAATCAATCCATCATTTCAACTAGCTATGGAAGCTAAGATCAAGATGTGATTACAAGCTTGAATCATATATCCAATCCAATATTCGACATGGCTTGCTAACCTTATTCTAGTAAGAAAGAAAAATGGTAACATTAGGCTTTGTGTAGACTTCAGGAATTTGAATGAAGCTTTGAAGAAGGATAAGTATCCACTTCCTAGAGTTGACAAGATGTTGATCAAAGTATCAAGTTGTCAAGTATATTCTTTCTTAGATGGTTTTTCAGGCTATAATCAAATCATGGTAGATAAAAATGATAAATATAAGATAGCATTTATTACCAAATGAGGAACTTTCACTTATCAAATAATGCCATTTGGATTGTCAAATGCTAGAGCTACTTTTCAAAGAGCAATGGATTTAGCCTTTAAAGGTTTAATAGGCAAATTTTTTATGGTTTATTTGGATGATATTACCATATTCTCAAAAAGAAAGTAAGATCATATTGGTCATATTTAGTAAGTTTTTAACAGGTGTCATGAGTATGGTATTTCATTAAACTCTAAGAAGTGTATCTTTGGACTTAAATCTGGGAGTTTACTAGGCCATGTGATCTATCAACAAGGAATTGCTATAGATAATTCTTGAGTCCAAGCAATATAAAATATCAAGTATCCCACAAGTAAAAAATCTCTTAGATCTTTCTTCAAAAAGATAAATTTCATTAAGAAATTTATCCCTAAATTCACTAAAATTACTAAACCTTTGATACATATGCTAAAGAAAGTCATCCAAGCAAAGAAAACACCAACATGGAAGGAAGCCTTAGCAGAAATTAAAAGGGCCATTCAAGAGGCTCCATATTTGATAAAACCTAAATTAAAGGAAGATTTTTGGTTATATGCTTTTGCTTCCAATGATTCCATTGTTGTCATATTAACTCAAAAAAATGAAGTTCAAGATGAACCAATTGGATTTTTTGGGTATCAATTGAAAGGTTATGAACTAAATTATTCAGACTTGGAAAACAAGCATTTGCAGTCATTAAAACACTTCAGCATATTAAATATTATATGGAAGATTCATTAGTTCATATTATGATAATCGAAGCTACAATCAAACAATTCTTAGCACAAAATGAAATTGGATTAAAAAGGGGAAAGTGGCTTATAAAGCTCTAAGGTTTCAAATTTTCATTAAAAATATGCAAAACAGTTAAGGGAATGGGATTAGCCACATTAATGGCTAGAGAAAATGAAGTATGTGTAGTTGATACTTGTGAAGGAAATTGGTATGATGAAATTTTAAAGTTCTTTAATACAAGGAAAGTTCCAAATAATGTAACTGCAAGTCAAAAAAGACCTTTATCCAAGAAAGCACATAAATTTGTGGTTATAGATGATACATTATACAAAAAATATTTTAGAGCGGGTTTTTTGGGAATGCATTCATAATGATCAACTTGGTTCCATCTTAGAAAAATTCCACAATCATTCTAATTTATTTTATGAATGCCCTAAATCAACTATGCAACATGTACTTTAATACAGATATTATTGGCCTAGTATGTATCAAGATATTGCATTGAAAATTCAAAGATGTTATAAATGTTAAACCCATGGACCAAAAATCAAAAGGGCTAGAGCTTCCTTAAAACCAATAATTGTGGATAGACCATTTTAGCAATGGGATTTGGATTTCATTGGTACAATTACTCCTTCGAGAGCTAGGCATAATTTTATTCTCACAACTACTAATTACTTCACTAAATGGTCTAAAGAAAAAGCTCTAAGAAGAATTTCAACATTAGATTTAATCAAGTTTTTGGAAGATCAAATTTTAAGTTGTTTTGATCTACCCAAAGTATTAGTATCTGATAATGGATTTGCTTTTCAATTTGAAGAATTCATAACATGGGCATTAGAAAAATCTGTTTTCATATTTTCTTCTTCCAATTATTATCCTCAAGGAAATGGCTTAGTTGAATCTACAAATAAAAAGANTTATCCTCAAGGAAATGGCTTAGTTGAATCTACAAATAAAAAGCTTTTTTCCTACATTAAGAAATCGATGGATGGAAATTTAAGAAATTAGATTGATTATCTACAATATGCATTATGGACGAATCGTATTAGGTTTACGAAGGCTATTAGACCATCACCTTATAATTTAGTCTATGGTTTGCCTATGAGAATTACAAACAAGATTATAAATTCAGCTTCAAATTTTGTACAAAGGTATAGTAAAAAAATTGATAAAAATAGAATTTTTATGATCTTTCCCATCTAGAGAGAAGCTGAGATAGATAGAGTAAAGGATAATTTGTTAAAATGTACATCTCAAGTCAACAAATGGTTTGATAAAAAGGCTTTGAAAAGAACTTTCCAAATAGAAGACCTTATCTTGCTATGGAACATGAAAAAACTAAATAAGTTCACACCAACATGGATTTTTCCATTTCAAATTACAAAATAACTATCCGAGGATACTTATAAATTATCAAAATTAGATGGCATGGAATTATAGTTTCCATATAATGTTTTACATATAAAACATTATTTTGGACAGCTGCTGATGAGCAGCAAGGTACCCCCACACTCAACCATACAAATACGAGCATTCATGCACGATCTGGTTGAACTTCTTGGATAGGCTAGTTGTGGTATCTAAATAGTTACATGTTAATCACAGTTCACTGTCTTCCCACCTGGACTAGTATTTGCTTTATCACGTATGATTTAGTCCAGAGTGAGGCATATGATGTGATCCTAAACTTGTGCTACTCCTAGAGACAATGGAACATAATCTTGATTAACTAATGAGTAATAGGAAATGAGGTCTAAGCTAACCTAAGTGCGATGAGCATCTGTTCCTTATTCATCTGTACACATCTTGGACCTTGTGCATGACTACTACTGGGATTACCAAGCGCAAATTCTAGGTACGCTACTGGGTTACTAAGTAGTCACACTTAAATGCTCGTGATTAAGTCATACCCATTCCACAGTTAACAACAAGAATAATAAATGATGGTAAAGAAATATTAACTAAGAAAATAATAAATAAAAATAACAATTAATAATAAAAATTAAACAATTAAATCTAAGTGAATGCTGCAATGATGAAGTAATCTCGATCTTTATTTCTGATCATGTGTGCATCCAAGTACATCACACTTGAATAAAGGTGTCGTACAATTACAAGAATCACACCGTGGGCATGCAATGGGAAAATATTTTAACTCCTATGGAAACAAAATGCAAGGGCTTCACTACAACTACTAGAAAGGTACCTAGGTGTGGTAGAGGGCCACTTATTTATAGGCTAAAATAGGCTTTGTGTAAACGGGGCCACATCGATGCATGGAGGGATGCGTCGACGGGGCTGCATCGACATGGCCACATATACGGGGCCCCATATATGTGGCCTAGTCAACGCATCGACTGCTTAGCGCTTCATCATATCTCCACGACTGAATAACAACTCATCCTCGAGTCAAAGAAAGTGAGGAATAAGGTCAATTAAATACACAGTGGATAGGTATGAGATTATTGACTGACTAGAAATTTATTCATGCCGCAGTGGAGAATTGAACAAAATTTGGACACAGACACAAAAGAAAAAACTTGTGGAACTCATGGGGTTCCCGATAGTGGTGGCTCCTCCATACGTGCATTTCCTTTGTCCTGTGCATCAGGCTTCTGAGATTGATACCATTGAAGAAGCACCTAATGTTTCTCCTCTTCTATTTGAGGATTATAAGTTGTCCATGCTAATGTTCTAATGTTTGATAGAGTCAGCACTTTTCATGGACACAGCAGCTGTAGGAACACTTGAATTGGCCTTGACATGCCATGCCGCAAATAGCCATCATTCCTCTTCATAGGCTCGAACCCTAACCTCTCATCCCTTTTCTTGGATAGATAATGTAGTAACAGGAGTTTCATGATGAATGCTGAATGATTTCCTTCTGCTCTGCATGTTCTGCATGAGGTCCTTGGCCTTTGCCTCCCCTAGGTTGTTCAGTTGCACCTTGAGAAGGTCCTCCTTGTTGTCTTCTTTTAGGGGCCATCTATAATCACACAAAGATCAATTTTTAATAAGGTTATTAAAAAAAGTTCAATGATTTCATACCTTACTCATTGCCTTTAATAAATGTTACATTCTTAAGTTAGTATGATTTTAGAGTTAGAAATTTTTCAAGGAAGTTGCCCTAAAAGTTTAATGTCAGACCTGGTTTTGAGAAATGTTTGATAAAATGATGATAAAGGAAAGAATAGATTTGGCAATGAAATACTCGGAGGGTATAAGATGATGTGGTGGTGTGCAACAAGTACAAATTACAAAAGTCACGCAAGTGGGTCCTCCCCAAAGTAGGTTCCAACCTATATGCCCTTGCATAACCACACCTTAAGATGTCTATAGGCACTAGAAGGGTTAAATATAATCTATACCGATGCAACAAAACACACACATGTTGATACCAACATGATGAGGTATGAATTCAATGCTATAAAAGACACGAGTCAATAATACATGAACAACGAGATGGAATGAATCAGAGAAGGGATTGCAGAGATTGGGACATGAAGTAACTAACTTAGGGCACAATAAATCTTGAGTGTCAGGCATGATTAATGTGTCATTAGCCCGTCGTTCCAAAATCAAGACCAAGTCGATTCCTTTGAGTAATGACATCGCATTGTTTCATCCAATGATGGACAACCATAAGAGCACCATGATAGTAAGGTGTATGATCACTTGGCATTTTGTGCAAGGGAGGAGTGACTTGGAATTTCTTTGCAGCAAAGTTTTTTTTATTTGGCCACTTTGGCACACTCTTCTCTCTTTTTTTTTAAGTTGGATGCCTTTAATACTCTTACTCCCATTTTTCATTAGATCTACAAGGATCTTAGTACAACCAAGCTGCATGATAGCACTTATAGATGTCACACCTTGGCCATTCCCTCTTAGTCCATCCTTCTTCGCTCTAGGCATAATGAACACAAAATTACTTTAAGTTTTAATGATGTCAAGAATATCATCGTACCCATAGTAGAACCTCTTATTAATAGAATGGTTGGGTGGATTTGATGGGCTCACTATTCAAATAATTAGTCACTTGAGACTTGATAGGATAGAATAACACCTCAACCAATGAGCCACATGAGAGTCTTATTCATGGATGAGATTACTCATAAAAAGATAAAATGTCAAAAAGATAAAACAATAAATTAAAAGGTGAAAAACTGAAAAACAAAAAGTTGAAAAATTAAAGAAACGAGAAAAACATTTATTAATTCTGTGTTGTTAGAATGGAGGATATCCCCCATAGCTAAATGGTTGAGCATGGCTAGAATTAATAAATGGAAGGTGGGAATCCTTGCATGTTGGAAATATTGGGACCTAGTCATACTTACCCCATTGGGGTTCACACACTTGATTAGAGTTGACATAGTGGGACAAGTTATAAGATGTGGTTAATTTATAAAGAGTTGATCCACTATGGTACTTGTGACCGTAAAATGGTATGCAAGGATCAACATGTCTCCCCATGTGGAAATATTCATTGGGCCCCATGGTTGTTGGAGTATTGAGTGGTGGCCTTGATGAGGTAACATGAGGCGCTGGGTTCGAATAGGAAGATGCACCATAGTGTTGGATTTGTGCTGAGTTTGTGTATGCAGTGGTTTCTAAATTCTTGTGTCCCTTTTGACAGTCACATATAAAGAAGGGACGCCTTCAATGTTGTGAAGGACCTCCACTACTATTGACAGTAGCAGCACAAGTAACGTTTGTGGGTTGGTGTTGTGGTGCAAAATATTTTGGCATAGCTGGCGGTGATGTAGAAGGAGGTGAAGTATGAGAATATTGAGGTTGAGGAGAATTGTAAGGCACATGAGGTGGTGATCTTGTTGGAGAGGACATGGGTGGATAGTACTCAGGAGAATGATAATGATGAGGTGAGGTAGAGGATGTTGATCTTGTTGGAGAAATAGGGTGTTGAACATAATAAGCATTTGGTGTTGGGACATACGAAGGGTATGGTCTAGTTGGCAGTGGCCTCCCCCACGATTAAGGTTTTTTCCACTATGGTTGAACCCAATATTTTTGTATGAAATCTGGATGTAACATCCCTCCCCAATGCTCATGTAAATGTGACAAAACTAGACATTGGCCTTTGGGGTGATCTTATAGACAAACATTACATCAATACGTATGATTAGCAGTTGAGTTATTATCCTTATTCTCTTCTACCCTTTGTTTCAATTGTTGCGTGGTGTCCTGTCCTGTTTCTTGATTTGGCATAGTTCTTCCTCTAATAATGTTGGCATATTCTCCACATATTTCATGTACTCGGTCCATCATCTTATTGATCTTTGCCTCAATTTCATCTAGTGATTGTAGAATTGGAAAATATGATTCCACCTCCTTGAAGTGAGTTGATTTCTCCTCTTCATGATCATGGATCCTTGTTAAGTTGAGAATTTGGTCCTGTTGAGAACTTTCAACATTCTCCCATTTGGCTATTTCTCCTTCTTCTTTTGCTACCCTCTCAATAAGCTCTTGGAATTGATGGGTTTGTAGCTCATATAGTTGACCTCGGGTGTACATCCCTAGGATCTCCCTTGTTTCATTACGGAGCGCATCTATGATATGGTACATTAGCCTTTCCTTGGAGAACCCATGGCCTAGGCAGTTGTTTAACAGTGCATAATATCTTTCTAAGGCCATGTCCAAGGGTTCATGTTGCGCTTGTTTCCATTCTTGGATTTGTCTCCTCAAGGCTGACACTCTCACATAGGTTTGATATCTTTCCTTGAAGAGTTCTACCATTGTCGGCTAACGTCGAATTGATTTTGGTTTTAACAACCTATATCATACTTTTTCTTGGCCAATGAGTGTTAGAGGAAAGAGCTTAAGTTTTTGCCACCCATTATCAATATTGTTCCATGTACAGGCATCGTAGAAGGCTTGTAAA
>MNCI01010074.1:89754-106072 GCA_015680685.1 Gnetum montanum | reverse complement strand
GGGGTTCATCGTCATTAGGTAAGTTATGCTTTCGTGCGTTGGGATGATGTTGTCTTCATTTATGTTTATAGGAAACCCCCACCTTGGGTTGCGTACTCCAATCTTCATTGTCATAATATTCGTTGGATCTTCATTGTCATAATATTCATTGGATCTTCATTGTCATAATATTCGTTTATGTTTATGTTGTCTTCGTGTGTACACATCTTGGACCTTGTGCACAACTACTACTGGGATTACCAAGCGCAAATCCTAGGTACGCTATTGGGTTACCAAGTAGTCACACTTAAATGCTTGTGATTAAGTCATACTCATTCCACAGTTAACAACAAGAATAATAAATGATGGTAAAGAAATATTAACTAAGAAAACAATAAATAACAATAACAATTAAAAAATTAAATCTAAGTGAATGCTGCAATGATGAAGTAATCTCGATTTTTATTTCTGGTCATGTGCACGTCCAAGTACGTCACACTCGAATAAAGGTGCCATAAAATTACAAGCATCACACTGTGGGCATGCATTGGGAAATATTCTAACTCCTATAGAAACAAAATGCAAGGGCTTCGCTACAACTACTAGAAAGGTACCTAGGTGTGGCAGAGGGCCACTTATTTATAGGCTAAAATAGGCTTTGCGTAAATGGGGCCACGTAGACACATGGAGGGATGCGTCGACTGGGCCACGTAGACATGGCCGCATATACGAGGCCCCGTATACGCGGCCACGTCGACACATTGACTGCTTAGCGCTTCATCAACTGCCCATGACTTAAATATCTCTATACAAATTAATATACGTACATAGTGTAATAATATATATAAGTATGCAATTATAATGTTGTTGAATATATATAGTAATAAATAATAAAATTTTGTATATAGGAAATGTATTAGATTAATGTCATGTTTAACCATGACATATATGTTCTATCTGTATGGTTAAGTAAGTTTATTTAGTATTTTAAAATAAAATAAAATAAAATAAAAACTAACATATGTTCATGTTAAGTATGAGTTTAAAGATATTTAATTAAAAACATTGGTTGAATTATTCAATTTATATTATCCTAAGTAATCATTACTTGAGATGAGTAAAGTGGAAGTGGTGGTTCATTAATTATTTAGTGGGAAGTAATTCCAACAACTGAATGGTAAAATTCAAATTGACTTATGTATAATGATTAGAAAGCAATTAATATGGACAAAGGTGGCAAGGTTGGTTAGCAAGATTTGGTGGAAATTTCAAATTTATTTACTACTATAAGAAGAAACATGGATTGCTTAAGATTACATTATTTTCCAGTTCAAAGTGTGAATAAAGAAAGCTAGCAAAGAGTGTAGGTTTGAGAGAGGATGGTTCTTGGTGAGAGCGCAATGGGAAGACCATTTATTCCATATGTAATGGGATGCTACCTGGAACATGTTCTCTAAGAGCTTATTGCAAAGCAAAAGCTTGTGGAGAATCAAGAGGAAGTCCATTCCTACTTTGTCTTTCTGATGAGTTCATGTTTCTTACTAGTAGACTTTCTATAGAAGCCAATGTTTGGGGTAGATTTCATGAATGTGACAGTCAAGTAGAAAATCAAGAATTCTAACTAAGATGATTCCTGGGGAGAGAGGCATTTGTATCTCAAGATACATAAGTATCTAATTGGGATAGGCCACAAGAATCAACAAAAGAGGTAGATGCAAAGGAGATGGATGCAAAGGAAACAAGAACAGTTGAAGAAAGCAAGGATGAAGACAATGTAGTAGTTATAACTGAAATAGTGTATAAAAGGATTTAAGATAAGAGGATTCCCAAGAAAGTTATTTTAACTATCCACTTCCCATCCATTGAATAGTTTGTATAAAGTCTTGATGTATAGTTCTTTAAATCTTATTAGGAATGAGATTTTTATTTCATTAAACCTTAAGTTTGGTGAAAGTTTTCCTAAAAAAAGTATTTGTGTTTTTTGTAAAAATGTTTAATAAAATTCATGATATAGTGGTGTTTAAGTTGATGTATTAGCAAATAATTCTAAATATCTTAATTCATTAAGGAATTTAAGATGGGGGAAAGAAATGTTAGCCATTTAATCCATTCCATGGAGTAGTGGTTTATGATTTAAAAGGAGTAGTGCTTGAGAATTTTTATTAACACCAATATGGTTTAAAAGAATTTATTAGATTAAAATGATTAAATGAGCATTCATTGATTAAAATATGGTAGAAAGATTGAGTTATTTGCAAAGTTTCATAAAAATCTATCTAACAATCAGTCACCTTCTCAAAGGTAAACTATAATCATTCTTGTTAAAATAATGAGCAACAAAGAACTATCAGTAATAGTTGTTATATTCTTTGCATTGTGCAATTTTGAAAATAGGAATTCAGTACAACAGAAGTGAAGTAAAACAAGCCTGATATATATAGTGAGATATATGGGATGGACTGCATGTATAAGCATTTTTAAAAACCAAGAAAAGAAGAGGCAAAGGCCGAATTAAAGATGGAGGTCATTATCACTAACATCTATGAAACATTGTTAAGAAAATGAGATTTTTGAAAATATTTATTATGAATATGGCCAACAATCATATCTTTACAAACAATGATAAAATGAGTCTGCGTACTCAAGAATTAATCCAATGAAACAAACAGCCCATAGAAATAATACAGTTGATAAAAATCTAGAAACATCAAAAACTTATGAAGGTTTAACATATCTCTCACAAAATTTTGGGAGTTTAATTTCCATGCCATTAATTAAACTTCTATACTTTTGGAGAAGTTAATTTCCTTAAGTTTATTCCCTGCACTGAAATTCTAAAAAATTTAAAATGGAAGAAAATATATACATCCTTGTAGAACTATCCAGATGGCAAAACCAAGAATTGTAAAGAATGATGCTAGCTAAATCTTCTCTAGAGAAATGGAAAACTTGAATCAAGTTTACAACATCAAATCCTTTGGATTATATTTTTCTAGTCAAGTTAAGGAAAGACTCAAATCAAATGGCTCAAGTAGACAACAAACATGGTAAAGCATGTTACTATGTATAACATTTCATCAAACACTTATCATGTATTCTCCATGCTATCATATTTAGGGCATTAAAATTGATCAATTCCTACCACATACACAACAATTCTTGTCAGAGGTAAGCTAAAATATAGAGATTAATGATTTTAACAATAAAGTTTTCAAAAGAAAGAGAAGAGTACCAGAAAAGGGTCAGATTCCACTCAAGTTAGAAATTCAATTTACAAAGCCATGAGAGCAACTGGTAAGCACAAGCACCATACCCATGAACCAACACAGGCCATGCATCACACACATCCCAAAATTCATCATTGTTGGTGGCAATGACATCCACAATGGCTTAGTGTTAAAAGATTTTGGAGGGTGGAAATTGCGAGAGGAAACATCATCATTTTGATTTTAAAAGAAAAAGACGCACCAAAATACCAAGCAGTTAGCTATAATTATTTACAGTTTGGTTGCATATTGGAGATTGCAACAAAACTTGTCTCCAGATTTCATCGTGGCATCCATCGAGGAGATGCAAGTGTATTTCAAGGGCAATGACAAGTGCAGAGGTTACAATCTACATCCACCATTTATCTCAAGCTTTTTGCTAATACTTGGATGCCTCACAATAGTTTGATAGTTTGGGTTGTTAAATTAAAATGAGAAAAATGCCTACCTAGTTGTTATCATTTGAAAAATTAATCATGTGGCACCAATTCTATTAATTTGCTAAAACCCATGGTTTTATCTTAACACCTTTACTTTTATTTACTTCAAAAGGGGATATTTTTATGGAAGAGGAGACTTAGGAGATATGTATTTCCCTCTCTCTCTCTCTCTCTCTCTCTCTCTCTCTCTCTCTTTATAACTTCCTATGATGATCTCCATGATATTTGTTGTCAAGAAAACACTTGGCAACCATAGCTCAAATTTCTAATAACTTTCTATGGAGGTTATAAACCCTAGGATGGTTATCATTTAATACCCCTAGATATTTGTAATACCATTAACTTATCATGCTTATTGTAACTACCCTAAGGTTATTATAAAAGGATCTTCAAAGGTAGAGTTTGAGAAGGAAGCTTTTTGGAAAGAAGAAACTGGAAGATTGCTTGTAAGATGGCTTACTAAAGACATTATTTTGGCCACTTTATTTTAGTCCTATGAGTTTATTCTTTCCTATTTTATTTTAGTTGCTTAGTTAGTGGTTTAGGTAGTATCATGCTTGGCATTTAAATTTTGGATTTTTAGATCGTCTTTATAGTTCTTTGTTACATGATAGTGGACTCCTATTAAGATTTGCTATAGAAGAGCTCATGTTGGAAAGCCTCAAGAGTAATTTAATAGAAAAGTTTATTATTATGCAATGTTTAAGGCTACTATTAAGATTGCTGTAAGAGAGCCTCTATTGTAGACAAGCTAATTAAGCAAATCAATAGTCCAAGGGTTTAAAAAATCTTTGGTATTTTGATAGGACTAAAATAGCTTTTTTGATTTTTTAAAGTATATTCCCTTGGTATTTCAATCAGAAATTGTCAAATTCTTTAAAATATCTATTGTATGCAATCATTAATAACTATTATCTAATCAAAATAGAGACTCATACATGTTGTTTTATGCAACAATGTTTAGTAGTATAGTAGGATTGTCTTTAAGAAATTACTTGTTTGAGCCTAGAAAATTTGAATAGTTCATAGATATTGAATTAGGGGTAACTTTATTATGAAGGGTTTCCTTGTATCAATTTACCTTGCTTAAATATTTGATATTTTTACATAAATCTACTTTCTTTTCTTTCTCTTTCTATTGAATCTTGTTCTATTTCTAGTTTTCTTATGTAACTTTTTCTCTTTAGGGGAAATTAGGAGTAGATTGGCAAGGTTGTGCTCCAATGGTTTTGGCAAAATTTTATTTCTTACAAGTAGGTATTGTAAGGACTATATAGACTAAGTGATTGAACAAAATAGAAATCTCCAACAACTCATAATATTTTACAAAGTTGGTTGTATCTCTTTCATGATAGCCAATTACAGTCTTATACACAACTTAACTATTTCAACATTCACAATAGCAAACACATACTCATGTTGAACTACTAAGTCTATTTGGAGGTATCTAGGCCTTAGTGTTGCTAGAGACCAGTGAGCACCTAAATCCTATTCGAAGCACTTTTTAGCAGTTACATCCCAAACAGTTACCAACAATATGGAACTGGCCAATCTCTATTATCCAAATTTGGCAATGCTAACTACCAAATAGTCGTAATAAAAACTTGCAAAGTATGTGGCCAACTTGTACTTGTTGTATGAGGCCAAGTTCAAGCACCACAAGGACACCAAGCAAAAGCTTCTGATGGCAAATGCTAAACTTGAAGTTCTCAAGGCAAGATTCACCAATCAACAATCAACTACCGAGAACCTAGCCAAGCGAATGAATAATTACTAAGAGCTACAAAATGCAATCAAGGCATTCAACATCAAGTGCAAACAATTCGCTATCTGGTTCATCAATGCTAAGGAGTTATTTCCAGCAATACCCTATCCTTGGGATGTGCCCATTCTGATCCACATTGGTGAAGCTACATGGACTATGCATGATCCCAGGAGTAAAGAGGTAAAGATGAAAGCATTGTTGAATTCTTTTCATCTTCCACTAGAAGTTGTAGTAGTAGTAGGATAGCCTCAATTGTCGCATGTGCCTAAAGTTGGAGGAGGTTCATCGAAGCCTTAGGAGCTTCCACCACCTAGAACCATGTGATCTTCTCAATTGTCTTCATGCCATCAAAGGACGTGTTGTCCGATTTTTGGTTTGGTATTCAATTTTGTATCATGAATACCACAAGTTTGTAATTTTGTTGATTCGTACACACGACAACTTACTTTTGTCATGTTAGTTATANATTCGTACACACGACAACTTACTTTTGTCATGTTAGTTATATTGTGGCATGTGCTAGTCAATAATCCCATACCTTCCTAATTTTTTAAAGAACTTGACGACGAGTTTTCATTCAGTCATGGGGATATGATGAGTCACAGATTGGTTGCATTGACAAGGCCTCATTGACTTCGCCTCATTGACTAGGGCATGTCGATGCATTGTTTGATGCATTGATGTGGCCCCGTTGATACAAGGGCTATTCTTGCCTATAAATACATGCCAACTCATCATGTTTAGGGGTATCTTGGTCATAGTTGTTGCAAAGCTCTTATATTTTTTATATTCAAAAGTTAGAATATTTTCTGAAGTGCCCACAACAAGAGTCATTGAGTGTACAGATCTTTATTTGAGTGCTAGTGTACCTGAGCACGATAGTGTGTGTGGTAATAAAGATGAGCTACTTCATAAACCTTATAGTATTCTAGATAGCTTAAATGTTTTATTCATGCATTTAATGTTTTCAGTTATTTATTCAATTTTTTAGTAATTAAGTGAGATAAGCTAAATAGTGATTAAGTAAACACATAAGTGAGATGCTTTGAGTATGCATATGACATTTGGTAATCCCAATAGCGCTTAACACTTGATAACCTAGCAACGTTATATGTGTTCAAGATGTGTATGGCAAGTGGGACCAGATACTTATGTTAAGACTAGATGAACAATAGTCAGGCAATTAGATTGAAGTAGTCATTAAATTACTTTATTCTCTATCCTATTTATTTCAAGCACCCAAACCATAATATGTAAAATGATAAAAATCATGTGCCTCAATTACACTTAAAAAATACCCTTGAGATTCACAAGTTGTAGTTGGGAAGACAACGAACATCCTCAACATCTAGTTTACTTCCTAGAGAACTAGTGCACCAAAAAACTATAGAGTCTATGGAATTTGACCAACTCACACGTGAATGCTTCATAATTCGTATGGTTGAGCATAGGGGTATTTCAATCACTCATCATAGATGAAAATGGAAAAAAGTATAGATGAACCTAGTAATTTATGTGTTTGTTATTCAATTCCATATTTAGAAAAATTATACTTTTAGCCTACAAAACTTTCATGGAGATGAGAGAAAAATTTGACACTAGGATGAGATCATATATTTGTAATGCTGTGTTGAGTAGTCTTTCCTCCAATGGGAATATAGATTTGTAATGCTTAGATGTGGTCTAATGGTATTCAAATAGGATTTATTAGTTTTAAGATTTTTTCTGCATCAAGTGATATGATAAAGATACTTGATATACTTGATTTTGTAGATGATGAAAGACATGTTATTTCAATTTTCAAGGATTTTATAATATTAGCATTGGTTGTCAATGGGCTTTGCATGGAATTTAGGATTGGAGAGGCATGTTGCATTTTGGAAGAATTGAGAGCTTGGGATTACATCACCAATTTTAATGCTTAATTTGTTATGATTATAACATTGAGGAATAAACATTATTTGAATGAAGCAAAAAGTTGATGAGACATAATAGAAGATTTAGTGTTGCATCTATGTTACATGATTATCAAGAATTAATTTTTTCTTTGGTCATGGATAAAAGAATAAAGGAGATACATGAAGTAGCAAATTTAATGAAAATTGTAAGATTTTCAAGATGAGGTGTTGACCTAGTCGTAAGACTCTTGATTTAGTAGCTTCAAATTATGTGTTCAATTTTGGTGGGCAATGTTAAATTATAAATTTTCAATTTGACTATATGTCTTAAGGGTAAATATTATTAAAGAAAATTTATGGTTCTAACACCCCCACTCACCTTGCCCTCGTTTGGTGAAGAATTGTAGGAAAAGGTATCTATACTATTCTTATTTAAGCACTTTGTTGTAGTAATTCACAAGCTACATTATATTTTCTATGTGAAATGATGAAAGCTAGGTTTCAACAAAATAAATTAACCATATGCAATCTCATTAGAAAGTGCTCTAGAACTAAGCTACTTGATACATTTTGATTTCAACTAGTAAAGCTTGTGATTACATGTCATTTGGTTGACATTATTGTAAGGCTAACATGTTCAAATTTATTTTTACTTTAATTTTGACATTTTCTATCATCTAAGTTGTTGGTTATGCTTTGAGAACTTTCTTAACATATTGTGCAACTACCATCTCCCAAACATTCTAGCCCAACAAGAATGTTTAATGAATCTCAACATATTAGATGATAATAAGTTGGTAGGCCTCACGCATAATGAGCTCCATAAAGTTTATTCCAAGAAAGGCATGATAATAAAATATGACATCTTGAACTAAAACCAAGGGATAATGTTCTTTATTACAATTTCAACCATGTACCTCAATGAATAAAATTCTTCTATAATTTTTAATGTGTCATGTTGTCTATGTTTTGGTTTTTAACATTCCCTCCTTAATTTTCCAAAAAAGAACACTCCATTATTAGGGATGCAAGATCCAAAAAAGGAATAATAATTAAAAATATTCAAAGTACATAATATCATCAACAAAAAAGTAAGATTCAAAAGAAAAATCCCAACAGATTTAGGATTATCTTTTTAGGTTTTCATTGTTAAATCATGATTTTTGAGGCTACAATATTGGGCATCCAATATCAGAGCCCATGATACGATGTTAGATATTCAATATCGCAGGATGCATGCCTACCTATAAATACAACACTTGGACGCACAATCCAAAGAACTTTCATTCCATCATTAGGTACATTCTTGCAGTTTCATTTCATAGTTTTAGTAATAAAGTGAATGCCCGTAGTGTGGTGTTGAGAAATAACACTACTGAAATTACCAAATGATTACACTTAAATGCTCAAAACTAGGCATGCTCATTCTGCTTTACCAATGAGCAAGTAAGTAAAATACTTGGAAATGTAAATGATTAAACTAGAAAATAGTAAAAACTATGCTAAGTAAAATAGTAAAACTAAGTGGATGCTACAATGATGAAAAGCAATCTTGATCTTTATTTTTAGACATGAACTATGCCCAAAGTACACTTCACTTGAATAAAGATTCCATACAACTTCTCAACACCACACTGTGGGCATTCACTCTATCCCTAAAACTATGAAACAAAATTACAAGAATCTACCTAAGGATGGAATGAAAGTTCTTTGGATCATGCACCCAAGTGTTGTATTTATAGGCAGGCACACATCCTACGATATTGAATATCCAACATCATATCATGGGCTCCGATATTGAGGATCTGATATTATTGCTCCGATATCACATGCCTGATATCATAGTCTCAAAAACCATGATTTATCATACCCCCATGACTAACTGAAAACTCTTCCTTTAGTTAAAACAAAATGAGGATAGAGTTCCTTACAAAATTGGGGGGTAGATTTTCATGTCACTAACTACTATATACATGACTCACAAATGCCAAAGTGGTGTTTACAAAAATGACATAGTTACATGATGATGAGTTGTGATATCGCATCAGCCACAATATCGCGTCGGCCCCTACGATATCGCGTACGTGATATCGCAACCCGTCGCCAATTCTATAAATAAGAGGTGGCTTTCCCTTATTCACTAATATAGATTTAGACCCTTAGCTAAACTTTGGCAATTTTACCATTCTAGATATAGAATAATTTCCATGTGCCTACAGTAGGAGTCTCAAAGTGAACGGATCTTTATTCGAGCAAATTATACCCGAGCACACATTTGTGTACGGCAATAAAGACGAAATTTCTGATAAACCTTGCAGTACATGGACTAAGCTAAATAGGACTTAATTACTATTCAATGTTTAAATGCTTTCTTAGGCAATTAATCTCTCTCAACCCTTTACTCTCCTAGTTAAGTGCATTCAGGGTGTGTGCGACAAGTGGGAACAGATACTGGTGCTAGGACAATTAGAACTTAGTTAGCAAATAGTTAGTCACTTAGTCTCTTCACCCTTCCCTCGTAGCATAAGGTGTTAAAAAGATAAAAGTTATAAAAATCATATACCTCAGACTTACTTAACCATACAACCATGAAAATACAAGTAAGTCTGGGAAGACAATGATTGAGTAACCTTAAGTGTTCCATTACGGCACGTAAGCACTTAGTCCTTGGAGTTCGACCGGATCGTGTGTGAGATGCTCGTATTCATATGGTTGAGTGTAGGGATACCTCATCACTCATCATTGGCACTGTTGCTGAGGACTTAGTTGTTTGTGCGCTATGTAGAACATAGGAAATCATCCACATCATTGAGAAGCTTAAACGAACCCTTAGGATTAATCAAGAAAAAATAAGATAACGACAAATAGCACACCAATTAAGACAAAAATGTCTTCTTCTTTGCACAAAAGCACTTCACCGCCTAAGAACAACACAAGAGACAGTCGGTAGCACAACACACATAACCAAAATCCACTAGTTCCTCAACAATTCAATGTGGTATATATTCATCATGATGAACATATACCTGACTTTACCTTTGTCTTCCATCAAGATGAACAACTGTGTTGGAGAGACTTGGAGGGTAACATAGTGTTGCCTCTAGACAGAGTAGCCCCCAACATGCTTCTTTGTGCCCTTGCATGAATAGACATGTCACAATTATACTCTGAGTACGTTGCATGCGATTACAACGCAAAAGACTACCATCCCATAGAAGCGCAACGTCAAAGGGACTTGCGACAGGAGAGTTACCACACATCGTTGAAGCGCAAAGGCCCCCGTAATACTTCGCCCATCTTAAATGAAATTGAGGGTGGTGAACTTGTTTTCATAGGTTCTACAAAAAAAATGTTCCCCCTCCTAATGATGGTTAGGAGGTGGTGTATCAGAACCTGTGCTCCACAATTCACAACCTTGGTTCTGACCCCCATGAGCAACAAGTGTTCAACGAGGGAACACAAACACATGACAAGGATGAGCATTCTGATAGTCATCACGATCGAGGTTGAGATCACCGAAGAGAAGGTAGGAAACATCGTCATGGTGATGGTTCTCCTTCTTCTTCCCCTTCATCACCACATTCACCCTCTCCTTCAACATTAGGACGTAGTCGTAAGGAACCTAACCGTGAGGATAAGGGTAAGCAAAATGAGAGACCTCGACGAGAGAGTCGAGAGTGAGGACGAGAGAACTCTAGAGAATCAAGGCATGAGAGAAGGGAAAGTAGGGAACTGCATAGACATTATAGACAATATGAGAGAAATGACCAAGAAGAACCCCTACTTGCAACCCAAAGCATGTTAGACATTACGAAGGCCATTAGAATACCTACAAGGCACTAGAAAGATAGCATGATCAAGAGACTAGACATGAATAATATCCCACGATTTGAGGGGGGATATAACGCTGATTCTCAGAACCACTTACAGGCATTTCATGAAGCCTGTGCCTTGCAGAACATTGAGAACGAGTGGAAAAAATTAAAGTTATTCCCAAGGACACTCATAGAAGAAGTGAAAAGCTGGTACCGGTCTTTAGAACCAAAATCCATTCGAAGGTGGAGTATGATGCTAGAACTATTTAATGATAAATATCAAACGTACTCCCAAGTGTCCAACCTGCGAAAGAAAATCCAAGGATGGAAGTAGGGTAATCGTGAACCCTTGGATGCTTCCATGGGCCAATATTATGCATTACTACATTGTTGCCCAGGCCATGGTTATGCACAACGAGATCAACTACGTCATCTCATATATGGACTTAGGCATGAAACTAGGAAAACCCTTGGAATGTATGCCCAAGGGAGATTATCTAAGCTTAGGTCCCATGAGGTTCATAGATTTTTGGAGCAAGTAGCTAAGGAAGAAGGAGAGCTATGTAAGAGAGAAAGTTTACGGAAGTACAACCGTGATCCTTCCCTCTGAAAAAGGGAAGTAAGATTCTGTGAGGAGGAGGATGAGTCACCACTTGAAGAGTTGGTGAATAGGAAAACCTTGCCGCCCCAAAAATTAACAACAAAAGTGTTAGAAAAGGTAGATCAAATGTGGGACTCCTTAGATAGTAGATTTGAAACTATTCTAAAAATCGTAGAGGTGTCTGAGGAGTGAGGTAGTGATTATGATAAAAATAAGAAGAGGGATTTAGGGGGGGGGTGTCGGACCCCGAAAAGAGAATTTTATTTATAGAAACCAAAATTTAGTACATATGCTACTTCAAGACATATAGATTGAGGACAGGAGGAAGAGAAACTATGTTGACTGAGATTATTATAGAGGAAACATGTTAAACTTAGCATTCTACAGGGTGTGGAAATGCATTTCAAAGATCAACCATTCACTGAAATGTGTGTCTTTTCCTAGATGTGGATAGTCGAATGAGAATAAAGGTGGAAGAAAGAGGAAAAAGGCCAAATGGTGTAGAAAACCTGTGGCTTAATTAGGAGACTCTCTTCTGAAGCAAGGCTTGATGATGGTGATTACTTGGATCTCCGATATGACTCCATGGCTGCAATAAGAAAAAACAACTAGTTAGCATTCATCTTGAATTTTGGGGCTTGAGATATAATTTGAAAGTGAACATGTCGAAGAATTTGCATTTTTTCCAAAGTAGTTAGTTGTAAGGAGTTTGAAATAATTGTCTTTTGAAAAAGTGTGGTACATCTACGTTTCCAAATATTATATAAGATGATGGGCCTAAGGATCTTCCATAGGAAATGAGAGTTTTTGGACCTGATAGGTAAGAAACCAAAAATTATGGCCTCTTGTGTAAGAGTGCATGAGGGAAAAACCTTAGAAGCCCAATCCCATGCATGCTGAGCAAATGGACAAAGCCAAAAAACATGGACAAAGGTTTCAGGGTCATTACATAAAGGGCACTTAGGGGAGTGAATCCCAAGGTATGCTAAACGTTTCCCAATTAGGAGACCTTGATGAAGAAAACACCAAAGGAATTGTTGAATTTTTGGAAGAGACGGGAGATGCCAAATTTGGTTGAAAAGAGAGATCCAAAAATCCTCAGATTCTTGTTTATTCCAAGATTGATTACAGCGTAGAATGACTTCGGAAGAATCGTGTAGAAGAGGGATTTAGACCATGCATGTAACAAAGGTAAGGGTAAAATGACCATCACTAAGGAGGTTCTGGATTCGGATACAAACAATGATGGTGGATGTGAACTATGCCAATATGACCATCCTAAGGGATGTTGCCCAATAATCTCACATCTGCAAGAGTCTGGGGTGTATGCACTTAACCCACGACTTAACAAACAACAAGCACCCCATCGGTTACCTTATCCCCAAGGTAACCCAAGGCAGTTCCACCAACCATTAACGTATTATCCAAGTGGAACTCCACCACAACCTATTGAACAACACTAGTAGTGGAAATACCCATAGTCATGGGGGATGCCACCACCTAGGCAACAATACCCTTACCGACAACTGGATCCATATGGCTACTACGTGTAGCAACCAATCTCTCCAAGTGACTCTGTTGGTCACGCAACCCCACAACAGCACTACCAAGCTTGGGAGTATTATAGGACTCCTTCTCCTAGGAGAGACACACCACACGCATACCATCCTCCAAATCCACCCATAACTCTTACACTAATAGCTCCACTACCACCCGCTCCAACGATGCAAGGGGAACTCCCCACTCAACCGTAGCAACACAATGTTATGAGAGCTGTAAACCTTCAACCCACTACTGGGTCTAATAACTGTACAAGGATAAGACCTTTCTTTAGAACCAACAATCCAAACAAGCTCTCACAATCACAAGTAGTTGAGCCTCCGAACGTTCCTCCATTAAATAAGGCTTCGAAGCTCCCTTCAAACCAACAACAGGGGTCAATGCACATGGTTATGTTAACACATACCATCACTGACTAGATCAAGGAGGGCCACCTTCCCAGGAAATTCTCTGACCTTAGAAGTCCCTTAATCTATCTCCAAGTTGCTGGGAATGAACCTTATAAAGCTCTTCTAGACTCAGGTTCCGAAGTCAACTTGATATCACAAGAAATGTATAAATCCTGGAACCTACCTCTGCTAAAGAAGAAAAATATTCACTTAGAGCTGGCTGACTAGTCCATCACTATTCCCTTGGGACTGGTGGAGGACATCATTACCACAGTGTGTGGTTGGTCATACCTAGCTAATTTCCTAGTAATACAAGTCAACAATGACAAGGGGGACTTCCCAATAATAATGGGAAGGGCATGGCTGAGTATCGTGAATGCATGCCTAGGAATCCGTGATCTTTCCCTAGAAATATCTAAGGAAAAAACTTATGGGAAGATTGAGAAGAAGAAAGTTCCATGCATCACATACAATGATACAAGGTGTGATTGCGTACAGAAATGTTCAGCATTGCCTGCATGCAACCGGTATGCACCAGAGGTTAATGTACAAAGGTGCCTGTATGTAGCAACCACAAAATAAGAAAACACCAAGTGGTTGATAGCTAATCAAGAGAGCAACTCACCAATATGCATGGAACTAACTGGGGGACCAACGTGCACTCACGTCAAAAGCATAGATACATTGGAGAAAGAGCATCACCAACTTCCAACCCTTAACCTGAAAACACCAATTGGGAGGAGTTGGACACTTCTAAAAAATTCAAACAAGCATTCACTATTTTGGAACTCTCCCTTTCAATTCAGTCATGGGGGAGATGGCCACCTACGTTGATCATTTGAAGCCCTCAATTTCTTTTTAATTTTTTGTTTTACATATTTTTGTTTTAAAAATTTCTTAAATTTTCTTGTTTTTGTTTTACAACATCATTTATACTCTTTCATTTCTTTGTGTGCTTGTTTATTTTGTTTGATTCATCACCAAATAAGTGCTCCGAAGATGGTATAAACTGTATTCCATTGATTGCTAGTGTTTGGTTTTAACCTTTAAGTTATGATGTTGACACTAAGGTATGGTTCTTTTGATATAACAGGCAATGAGTCCACTTCATCCATACATCCATAAATTTCTATGGTCTCTCTTGGCTTGGAACTATACAGTCCCCTTTCTCAATAATAATAACTATCAATGAATTAGTGATTAAGCATTTCTCAAACTAAGGAAGGACTCAAGGACTGAAAAGGGTGTGACTTCAAGGGAACTTGATGCATTTGTGCTGGCCATTCTCTTGAGTGCTTGGATATTTCCTTCTTGGATTTTCCTTACCATTCCAACGCTACTCCATTATCGAGAAGCTGAGCTAATAAAAATAATAAGTCTTTGCATGGTGTGGTTCTCACGCAACAAAGAAAAATAGAAACAGTGAGAATTCAAAGCACACCCCTTAGATGAAATAATCATTTGGGCTACAAGCACTAGTTATGGAACTAAATAAAAATGTTCCCTCTAACTAAGGCCCTTCCTCACTTCCTATCTCCTTTCTCGTTTCATCGGAATAGTGATGACTCTTTGGTGCAGAAATTCTTGTTACTTCAAGTGGATGAATAGGTCGAATGTATTAATGTGAAGTCACTGGATGTGGATTTTTGAGGCCAGATTTGGAATGGGATTTACTAAGCCACATTAACCATTAATACACAAGGGGCTGTACACCACCTTGTTCTTGAGACTTCATTCCATTCACTCCTTACCATCCTTCTTTCTCCATTTTTCACCTCATTGTCAGTTGTATCAATAGTCCATATTTTGGTTGATGCATTGTTTTCTTTTTGGTAAACTCTTGTGGTTAAGAATTTAACTCTTGCTTCCAAATGACATTTCTAGAGCCTACGGACTCTTTGAATGTGGGATTGTCAAGGCATTAAGGACATGAGCCTGCTTTAGGGAGGACCCACTGGAATTCCTATTTGGTGCATCCATTAATTTCTTTCCCTTAACCATTTTCACAATCACCATTTATTTTGTTCATCTCCATCTTTGACATCCATTTTATTAGCGTTGCCATTGTTTCTTTTTCTCTATCTTTCTTATTCCTTATCTTTTTCCATTCTCTCACTACTGGAGGTTCGCTCTTAGTCATGGGGCTCCTGGTCCAATTTTTTCAATTTTCTCCTAACCCCTACATCCCGGGTAGTTACCAGCATTATATCTCTAGATCCACATTAGCCATATCACAACTCAGCCAATGGACCTTACACTGAGGCAAGGTATTAACTGCATTGTGATTCATTTACCCTTGCTAATATCAGACTATGTTGTGTGTGCAGATGACAATCATACAACAATGGAGTGGATCTAGAGGAAACACTTGGAATGGACTGGTGCTAAAGCAGTTATGCAAGGAACACCATTGATGATGCACTTATGGATGGACAACAGAAAGTGCAATCTTGGCATCAACAATAACAGACTTCTTCTTTTCTCTCTCTCTTCTCTCTTCTCTCTCAGCTGCCAAATAAGGGTGGATGTCAAATGTGTATAGTGTTCACTCTTGTTGTCATGAACACTAAATTTTGTCATGTATTGTAATGATGATCCATTCACA